>OY744546.1:29968283-30015783 GCA_963556195.1 Sepiola atlantica | reverse complement strand
TTTCTGATATATTAACAACAGATTTATTGAATATAGACAACTTTTTTCCACAATAACCTTTTTCAAAGATATGTGCTTTTTAATTTAATTTTGAGGTTCAATTCACCTATATTTCTCCGTAGACTTTATTGTATAAAGAGTTAACTTTCCGCAGTTACCCTACTGGCTGTCTATCTTTTATCTATACTGACTTGTGAGATGGAAACATATCTTCAATTTCTGTTCCCTCTAATAAGTGTACAGTGAACTTATTTACATATATATATATATATATATATATGGAGGAAAATCATTTTCTTTGAACTGCGGGGGCTCGGAACCACTCGATTAGTACACGGGTGCAGGCTATCCTCTCTTGAGGTGTTGGGCCCGTAGACCTTGTCAGGCTATCGATCTAAGAGAAGGAAAACTCTGACAATAAACCATTGCTACTGACCACTTAGGCTTTGGCAGCAAACATTTGGGGAGGGAGGCCTCCTTAGTCTTGATCGACAACCTCCCTAGAGTTGGAATCTCGAACAAAGTATCCGTTTGTTCAAACATATAATTGCTTAAGAGGTAGATGGACTCTGCCTATCGCCCGGCCTTCGCACTCCATCTTTGTCTCTTAGCCAGGCGTATAGGTACAAGCACTGGGACGCCTCTAAGACGCCTAGTGGTTGGCCTTGTTTCCTGATTAAGGCAATGAACGCCGTCTCTCTTTCTCTCTATCTGAGCAATTTGGGAAAAGTTTTTTCGTCACTAAGTCTTACATGATTAGTCTGGGTCGTCCTTAATCCTACAACTTGAGGGTACAGGTTAGACAGCTTGCCTGGCTGCTGTTTTCGACTGGTAGTTAGAAGCCCTAACTTTTAGATAGCGCTAAAAATGGCTGCTCCATCAACAGTTGCATAATATCGTGGGTAACTGTATGTGCCATGTTGCGCGTGGAAAGGGACCTTACAGGTATTCTCGATGGGCTTTTCCGAGGCCACAACCCCATGGACTAAGTTAGGACTAATGGACTGCTTGTGTGAGCTTATTAGCGCCAAACAAGCACCCATTTTGCCCTCCTCACTCCATCTCAAAACAAACATGAATTTACAAACTATAAAAAAAACCTAAACCAGACACTCAACAAAAAACATCTTCGCCTCCGCCCTTGAGGCTCGCATTCCCAAATATCTGGAGACTTAGAACCAACATTAATGACGTAGAAACTTTTCTCCTGACAAACTCTCCAGATATCCTAGCACTCAGTGAAACGAACCTTAAATCCTCAATCTTCTCTCACCACTTTGGCATGACTGATTACCTTCCACTCTACTGTAAGGACTCTGACAATCATATGCATGGGCTAGGAGTTTATGTTCGGAACACCCTCCCCTTGACTAGAGAACATAAGTTAGAATCAGATGACCAATCCTACATGTGCTTTAGATTGACATTACATCACAGAGTTAGTTACTTATATTTTGTATATCGTTCTCCTTCAACCCAGGACTGTACCCTGCTTGACTCTATCTCCGAAAACTTTGATAGAGCACTCTCACTCGACTCGAATGTCAAAATACATGTATTTGGGGATTTTAATGCACACCACCGTGACTGGTTGGGATTATCCAGCCTTACTGATGCAGCTGGAACATTACGTTTAATTTCTCTTTAGCTCACGACCTCTCACATGCTGTCACTTTTCCGACCCGCCTTCCTGATTGTGCGGACCAGCAAGTCTCACTTCTCGACCTGTTTCTTGACCTAACCACCCAAGACTTGTGTGGCGAATGCCCATAGCCCGAACGGAAACTCTGACCACGTTGTTGTAATGATACCTGGTAATTTAGGTTATAATCAATAATAACTTGTAAAGAAAATGGATGAACTATCAACAGTAAAGTTTAACAGATTTATTAAAACTGAACAGAGAATGAAATAATGAGTTATTTTGCCGCTGTACGCGAGATGAAATATTAATAGTCTGAAGATCGTGGTCTGTTTACTTTCTCTCCAGGCAGGACTTCATTTCCAAAGGGCGATAACTCTTAACTCCCAAAATGCTTCATAGGGGCGTAACTCTTTTTCGTTAGTGTTCCTAACAGATACTTACCACATTAAAAACTCTTCTAAAAGCTGAAGAGTCGTTGCAAGGCAATCACTCATTTTCATCAAATTCCCTTCATATCATTCCAATCTACCCCTATCTAAACTTATTCATTTCGGCAAAATATAAACAACTCCTTTCCTCACACATTAATACCTTACAGCGTGACGCTGGCCACCCAAGCCTTCATCAACCATACCCTAACCCTCCTTCCTTAAGCTAATTAATGTAAGAAGATATGTTTATACAGTTGTGTATATGCGTATATTTTATATGCGTATATATCTGTATGTATATGCATGTATATGTGTATTTATATGTATGTGTATCTTTATATGTATGTATGTATACATACCAGTCCACCTCTCTTTGATTCCATACACTCCTGTCACATCTTTTGCCCAGACCCCCCACCATTACCAATAGCTAATCTTCCTCTCCCAGCAAACAAAAATAGCCGTTTTCACCATCGCCTACAAGCAATACCTTCACTCGAAACTGCTTGAAAATATCGGGTTTAAATCCATTTTTGTAACCTATTGAAACACTGATCAATCAAGGAGCTAGAGGTTTTCGTGATGCACACTTTGATATACATCGAACTCTGACTAATAAACTTCATTCTAGATCCTGTGAAATAGATAATTCCACTCGAACTACTGCGCACACAGGATGAATTGAACTCTACTAACAACTGTCGAAATTTCAGCTTCTTAGCAAAAACATTTGAACTTTTAAACACTTTGAGAATTCTTTTTCAAACATTCATTTCCAATATAACAACTGTTTTGCTTTTGACGTGTTTTTTGACGGTGACTACCCTAACTCTACGTTTTCTTTTCAACAAAAAGTTATTTATCTTTTGTTTGTTTTAATTTTGCGTATAAATAAATGAGTTAAATGTTGCCGATAATATTTACAATTACAATGTCGATTTTTTATCCTCTGAATAAAAGAGTTTGTCTTTGAAAATCCATGGATTAAGGATATGAGACTCCTTGCTTTGGACTTCTGATGTTTTAATAAATATTGTATCTTTGCAATTATTTATTCTCATCTTTCATTTCTCTCTCTCTTTCTTTCTTTCTTTCTTTCTCTCTCTCTGTCTCTCTCTCTCTATATATATGAATTACATAAAATACATTATATATATATATATATATATATATATATATATACGAATTACATTAAATACATTATATATATATATATATATATATATATATATATATATATATATAATGTATAATTCGTTTAATTGGTGATTGTAGCGTTTGTTACTTGGTTACGTTTTTATCATAATTGTTAAGTGATGCAGATTAATGCAGAAGATTACATTATTAGTCGTCCTTAAATTTATAGGACATATTTTTCGTTAAGAAATATATATTTATTAATTTTATATGTACATAAACGTTATCAATGAACACGTGCTGTGAGCCAGAAACACGTGTCTATGGATTACTTTTATGTACGTATAAAATTAATCAAATATATATATATTAACAAAAGATACGTCCTATAAAGTTAAGGGCGACTAATAATTTTAAGATTCGATCCTTGTCTTGTGTAAGTTAGTCATGCTGATGACGGCGGTGAGCCAGAAACACGTGTCCACGGATTACTTTTATATATATATATATATATATATATATATATATATATATACGAGGGGTGTCTAAAAAGTATCCAGCCTTTAGGCCAGAAAAAAATATTTAAAATACGTAACGGCGTTGGGACCTGAATAGCCTTAAAAGTAGGCCCCTTGCGCTTGCACACACTTAGCCCACCGATCCATACACTGCCGGAAACACCTCTGGAAGTCTTCTTTTGGAATAGTATTCATCTCCGCCGTCGCGTTCCGCATTATCTCTTCTCTAGTTTCAAAACGGTAACCTTTCAGTGGCGTCTTCAATTTTCAAAACAACCAGAACTCGCTAGGAGCCATGTCTGGAGGGTAGGGAGGTTTGCGAACGACCGGAATTCCATTTTAGGCCAAGAAATGTATGATCAATTGGGATGAATGTTCGGAGGCGTTGTCGTAATGCAGTTGCCAGTTTTTCGCCGTCCACATTTCTGGTCTTTTGCGCCGAACTACGTCATCGAGACGCCGGAGAACATCTTGATAATACTCCTTTGTCACTGTTTATCCTTCCGGTGCGTATTCGTGGTGCATAATTCCACGGATATCAATTGATTTTGCTTCGCACCTGTCGCGCTTTTTTGGCCTTGGAGACTCGGGATGCCTCCATTGCGACGACTGTCTTTTTGTTTCTGGGTCGTACCCGTACACCCATAACTCATCTCCAGTTATCACGAGGTTCGGAAACCCAGGATCAGTGTTGGCGGTTTCCAGAAGATCCTGTGCAACTTGAAAACGGTGGTTCTTTTGTTCCTGCGACAAAAACTTGGGCACAAATTTCGCAGTCACTCTGTACATGTTGAAATCATCACGCAAAATTGCATGTGCGAAATCTTTACTCCCGCACGGTTGAACGACGATCTTCCATCTCCAAATTTGTGTTACACCCATCTCATCTTCTTCAAACATCTGCTGACTTTTACGAATTATTTTGCTTTGAGAATAACGAGCTTTTGAAAAAATTGATGCAGTACCTTTGCTCAATACGTTCAGTCATCTTGAGAGAATCAATAATTCGATGAACACGTTGTGTAGCACCTCACTCAGCGACTGACTAGCAGCGACTAACGCGCAGGAGGTGGTGATAAAATTTACACATGCGCATGAAGGTTTGTTCCTCCACTGTGTATCATCTCTATTTCGCACGGGAACATAAAGGTCGAATACTTTTTAGACAGGCCTCGTAAATATATATATATATATATATATATATATATATATATATATAGAGAGAGAGAGAGAGAGAGAGAGAGAGATTATTTATTTGTTCTAAAAACTTGAGTACTCAAGTTTTTAGAATAAATAAATAATTTATTTAAAAAAACAAAAAAATGCGTTGTTCAGGTTGTTCAAAATATTTTTCTTTATATATATATATATATATATATATATATATATATATATATATATATATATATATATATATATATATATATATATATTCATTCGCATTGAACTGTGGTGTCGTTATATCCAGGTGATAACATATATGTATCTCATCCTTTTATCTATTTGTATTTCTAATCATTCATCATCAGCTATAATTATTAATCTAAATTATTCCTGAATTAAAACATATATTTTCACTGAAATCACTTTGATTGGTTAGAATCTTCTTTTCAGAATAAAAACTAATTGGTTAAATGGAAACTAATTGGTATACAATGAATCTATTGCAATACGTGTTGTATTATTAAATAGGTCTTAAAAGAGTTGATATACCGTAAACAGACGAAACGAATACTAAAAAAATAAGTCCCTGTTTAGACTCGTCCACACATGTCTGTTAGAGATTTTCTCCGTTGACCTTCAGTTTGAAATAGAATCTTCATCGCTAAACGCGCAGATTGGATGGATGTAACTAACATAAGAATCTAAAGCAAGAATCTCTATATGAGGCTTGGTCTGACTGTCTCCGAGTTATTTTTATTTATCTGTCATGCTTATATTTGAAATAAAATGTTCATAGCTAAATGCGCAGATCGAATGAATTCACCGTGAGAATATATATAAAAACTCTTCTAAAAAGCAAATACCATTTTCTTCTCTTCCAGGAATATTTGTCATCGAAAGGGTTTGTCCATCGCGATCTTGCCGCTCGAAACGTTCTTGTCGGCGAGAACCTGACCATGAAGATTGGCGATTTCGGACTGACCCGATATATTTACAACGACAAAGTCTACGTCAATTTAAAAGGCGGCAAGCTGCCCATCAAGTGGATGTCGATAGAAGCCATTTTTGATCGGATATTTTCGACGCCTAGTGACGTGTAAGTTAAACATTTATTTATCTGAAAACTTTGTTCTGAAACGTGAACATCGTTTTGTCGTCGCTTTGTTTATTTCAGGAACGTGCTAAAAATTCAAATTGATTTAAGTTCAATTATAACGAACCCAGCCGTAAAACTTTTACTTGTCGAAAGTGGAAAACATTAGGAGTAACTTTTTTACTGGAGAAAAGAATTTGATTATAACTTAAAAAATAATTAATGATATCTCTAACCATGGTGAATATATGTATCGAACTATATGTTAGCATATTTTATATTTATACAAGTATTTTGGCTACATATGTGCGTACATGTTTCAGCTACGATCTTATTCATGGTGTAGCGTCATCAGGCCACTGACAGATACGATTCTGAAAAATCGAATTTTATTCTACTATCATAAGATTCATTCGTCTTTTCAGAATCTTCTGTCAGTGGCCTGATGATTCTACAGTATAATAAAGTCGTACCTGAAACATAACGCATATATGGAACCAAAATGTTTGTATACATAAAATATAAACTAAAATATAGCTCTACTTGTTATTGAGCACTTTTTTATCAACACCTTAGTTTCATAGGACTAATCCCTATGAACAAAAACCCCACACACTATATCTCTCCCTCTTTCGCTCTCTCCCTCTTTCGCTCTCTCTCTCTCTCTCTCTCTCTATATATATATATATATATATATATATATATATGAGAAGAATGTTGTAGTTTGCTTGAAGCATTATGCGTAATATATAAGAGTATTGTTGAAAGGCGATGACAATGCGTTGGTTAGGTAACACCGTCGCTCCATGAAATTGTAAACAGGATTGACAATATTGAGAAATCAATAATTTTCCAATAATTTATTTACCAATGTGTTATATTAGAACCGTGATGGTAGGGTTTATGTGTTTCTTTTTAAATTTTTGAGAGAAGCCCTGATCCTCAGAAATTAAAATATATCCACTCGTCGGGGTGTTATTTTTTGCCATTTGCCGGGTCGGAAATTACGAGTTGTTTTTGTGACAGTTTCGCATAAAAAGTTATTTTTAATGTTTATAAACGTTGAGGCGTGACTAGATTAAGTGTTTGGTGCAGTTCACTATTGTTACATTTGGGGCCATGTCTGTGATATTTAGCGTCGCATGCGTTCGATAGGGCAGGGGAGGTAACTCGTATGGATTGAGCTGTGCTTGTTGAAAGTATTAACTAATTTGATTAATCTCATTAACTTATTTTGATTAATTAATTTATTTATTTATTTCCATTTTTGTTTTATTTTGTTTGTGTAACATTATTTCTTAAACGGTTATGTATCGTTGTTGACTAGGAGTTGGTACGTTCTTGTCGTGGGTTGCTATGTGAGTAGTATCACAGTTTTATTACTTAAATATGTGGATGTTTTTAGTCATAAGTGTGATTCGGCTTAGTGCAGGAACAAACGCGAATAGACAGGTGGGAGAGTTCGTAGGAACGAGACATAGGGGTCGTTAGTTAGAGTCTTATAATATATATGTATATATATACGCACACACCCAATATTTTATTTATTTATTTTTGTTTTGTTTTGTTTTTGCGTAGTTTCGTTGTATGTATTATTATTTATTAGATTTTATTATGTGTAGTCGTGATAGCTTAGGATTTCTAGTACTATTTGTACAGACAGGCAATGTGTGAAACCACGTGTCCGAACCAGCGACAGGTGCAAGTGGGTGTGCGTGCACCATCATCAGTCTATAGACCGGTGGGCCAAAGTAAATTCTATTGTGTATTTCTCTTATTTGTTTATAATATTTATGCATAGTACATCAGGTAATCGTTAGTTATAATGTGTAAGGTGGTGCCTGTCGTGTGTAGTTATATTAAGAAGTTGAAATTGAGGAACACGGCTCTTTTGTTTAGTCTCGGATTGAACTTTCTTATTAATATCGATTCTTTGAGTCTCAGGTTGCCCTGGTCTCTTTCAGTGGCTAGTATTCTGACTCGTATGTCTTTGGTGAGGTTATGGCCATGTACTATGTGCTTTTGGAAGGATGATGCTTTGATGGTTACGAGTTCTTTAACGCGTATGTGCAATGGTCTCACTGTACTGCTCATGTAGAATTCATTACATACCGCACATTGTATTTAATATATAGCATATGTGCGGGTTCGTAACCGTGTGTTGTTAGTGGGGTAGTTTTCAAGGGTGCAGGGGTTAATGTTGAAAGGTGTTCTATGTTTAGATAGGTGTTGTCTTAGTGTTGGTTTGGAGTGTGTAAGGTGAATTTCTAGATGTTCTTTGTGGAGTGCTTTGGTGATGGCCGATGTTATTCTATCGCTAAAGTATAGTAATTTTAGGAATCAAGTGTTAGAGAGAGTTTGCTGTGGATGTTTTCTAGATATCCTAGTGTGGCGTCTGGCGTTTTTAGGGTATCTATTCCGCTCGAGTATTTGTTGGAAGTGTTTGGCGGAAGTGGTCTTGTCTGTTTCCGTATTACATTTACTACGTTTGCTGTGGGTGTGTAAAGTGTGTCGCTGCTGAGGTGTTCGAGTGCTAGGTTGTCATGTGTATCTTGAGATATGACGCAGAATTCCTTGCCTCGGAAGGTGGCAACATTACGTTTTTATCATTTAAATTTTTGAGAGTGCGCCGTTGCGTTCTTGTGAGATTGGGCGTGATGTTGGATTATTCTCTTTTACATTTTACTTCGATGGAAGTTTTCAGAAATCATGGGCCCCTTCTTGGGCCTTACACTTGATCTCTATATGAGATTCGAGTGTTCCATAATAGTTCTCCTTTATTTATCAAAAGTTGAGTTAATAAAGAAATAAAGAACATTGATTCTCTTTTCCCCAATTGACCAGTTAACTATTTTATAGTATACCTTTTATGTGGTCTATTGGTCTTACCGGATTCCAGGACAAGAATTCATCTAGTCTGGTGGAGTATCCAGCTTATTGCTGTTACTAGTTACTAGGCAACACCACTGGAAGAAGGTGCACCATTCCATGTATGGACCAGTGAAACAATACCGAAGGGGGTCTTATTTGGGCTTCGAATATTATGTTATTTTGAATAGTTGGTCTGGGTTTACTTGTAGGCTGAAGTATCCTCATGCCAGGTTGTCTTGACAACCCCCTGTACAGAGAGACCGTAGACACTCGAGGATAGTGTCTTGGAGGCATTCAAGTTCTCCCTTAGAGGCATTCAAGTTCCCTCTGTATGATGGATAATATGTTGTGCATAAGTCTTGTGAGTTTATGATCTAGATCGTGGTTGTTGGGAGGGGGTCCAGCTGGTATGTAGGAAATATGGCGCCTTTTTCGATGGTGGTGAGGTTGTTGGTGGTGTTATGTATGTTCTATGAGTCTTGGTTAAAGGCAGACAGCCATTTCAGGTGATATGCCGTTCTGCAGATCTGTGCCTCGATGTTCAGTTTGACCGTATCATCTAGTTTTTGTGTAGTTACGAATTATCTCAGAAATAGGTTGACAGTTTGTATACCATATATGAGGGGATTGGCGGAAAAAATCCATATAACATCAGGATAGTTATTCAGGCGCGACTAAATTCTCCGAAAGCATCTTGTGAGAGTCAAACCCCCTACGGAAAAATGTATGACTAATCACTGTGTGTATGCGATTCTATGTAAGTGTGGAAAAGTATACACAAGTAAAACACCGTCGTCCACTAAAGGTAAGGCTAGAAGAACACCGAAAGTCGTAATACGTGGAGAAAACGAAAAGTCGGGTATGGCTGACCACATATGGAAGGAAAAGGGAAACCATCTACCCTTATGGGATGAAGTAAAAATTATAGATAGAGAAGAACGGTGGAGAGTAAGACGACTCAAAGACTTTTTAACTATAAGAAAAGGTCAGTCTATTTCAATGAAACCACGGTACGCCTTTGAAGTATGTGACGCAGAGTTTTCAAATAAATTCCGTCCAAATAAATAATTTGAGTATATATATATATATATATATATATATATATATATATATATATATTCATCCAATGATATAATAGCAATGATTAGGCGGATATGCAATGTAAAGCCGGACCAGATCTAGAACATCAGGTCAGACACTTTAGTTGAGAAATTGACTATTCCAAAACTTAATGTTCTAATAACGGCAACTTTTTTCGCTGGTTCAGGCATGTTGAAAAAAGCAAAGGGTATATCAGCTCATACAGAGACCTAAGGCTGGACAGCAAAAAGAAAGCTGAACGCCGTAGGAAGACATGGAAAGAATGGTTTCTTTCCATTTAGGCAATACCCTAAACCAGGAGCGGGCAACCTTTTCAGAGTGAGGGCCAGATGAGACTTTTGGAAGGAGATCGCGGGCCGGAGTGAAAAACGAAATCTCAGAATTACTATATTTTGTTTACATGAATAAATTGTACATAAATGGGATTGAACACTCTACAAATCTGATATTTTTTTCTCAACAGACTTCTGTATGTGATGTTATAAAAGGCGCCGACGAAGAGCAATTTTGGAATCATAAAAAATAATGACGGGTGTAGTAGCAAGTTGATCCAGCATTCGTTTTGACACACCCATATAAGTTCTCTGATTCATGCCCTTTCCTCGTCTCTCGTTTCCTTTTTGCCTCTCTCTTTCTCTTTTTCTATTTTTATCTCGGCCCAAGTAAAAGAAAAATGAAATATACATGCATCATCGCTCGCTGCTATTCATACATTTTTTTTTTATCCCACTGTAAATCTTAATTGAAACCTACTTTTACGTCTATGTCACAAAATGATATGAGTTTTACTGGAAGGTCCGCGGGCAATAATAAAGCATAGCAGGGTGGCGGGCCGGACGCTAAGCCTTTGCGGGCCGGATGGGGCCCGCGGGCCGGAGGTTGCCCGCCCCTGCCCTAAACAGTGGCAAATGGACACAGTAAATAATCAAAATCGTGATCACTGTTAAGTTTAACATGAGGACAGCCAGACAATGTCGAACATTTAGTCAAAGCGAACATAGACGATTAACCTGGATAACAACTAAAACCAACACACACACACACACACATATATATATATATATATATATATATATATATATATATATTATGATATCTTAATGCCCACCGTACATACATTGTATATCGCATACAATGCACCACGTTCAACAAATTCTACATCGGTAGCACAGTGAAGCTAGAATCAAAAAGCACTTACAAACATGTACATTGTAGTGTCGTGCCCTTTCGTGCATTTGTAAACGGTTACAGTGTTTACACCCGAGAGACTCGACTCCAAATAGTATCCTAATTACCCTCCTTACATCAGTTATTCTCGAGTTATCTCCCTTGTATATTTCTCATGCTATTATTATATAGCATGAGAAATATACAAGGGAGATAACTGTCGATAATCTGTCGATCGGTCTCTTACGAAGGAGCGATCGGAACGCACACATCAACTGGTCGTCTCTCTTATTCATTCTGTGTTCCTACCTGAATTGTTATGTATTGCTTCCGTTACAGCCGCGAGCCGGAGAATAATGGAAACGCAATAACAACCGACAAAGCAGCAACGCTACAATGGCGACGAGGATTTTAAAGGTAAAAACTCACGTTAAAAAAAAAACCGAAACGAAAACAAAAACTAAACTATACGAAAAAACGAAACGAAAGAACAGAACACACGGAGTAAATAGAGAGACAGTTTCGACCAACTTTAATATTGCTCCAGAACCTTTCGAGGAGCCCGTGCCAGAAAAAAACGATGAAAGTTTTGCACGGAAACCTTCAAATACTCACAAAACTAAGTAAGACCTTGGCCGAAACGAAAGAGAACATAGACAATTTCGGCCAAACTCTGATGTCGCCCCCAAATCATTCGAAGAGTCCGTGTCAGAGACAAAGAACAGAAGAAAGTTTTGCACAAAAAAAAAACTGGTAAAGTCCGAAATGGTGCCACGTACATTGGCAGAAATGACAAAAACGAAGGCAACATGAAAAATACAGATAGTCTCTATACTGTTAGGAAACGCGTCGCAAAATGTTGGAAATATAAGATGGCTAGGGCTCGAAATCTCACAACAGGCACGAAAACTGAACCGTTACAAACGCCAACAGTCAACAAAGCAACAAAACAGGAAAGAAAGAAAGAATTAAATGAACGCTAGCGCGTGCTTACCTGCTTTTCAAAGTTGCGACGTTGCTCTTTTAGCGTCGCGGTTCGTTCTGCCTTATAACATCTAACATAATAGGAAAACGAGACCCTTTCATAGGCTTAACGGAATAAGTAGTGTTTCCCTAAAATAATTATCGTTGGGGAAATAACCTCTCGGTGGGAGAAAAATAAAAATAAAAAACACATTGACTTACCTGGACATAATGTCCAGCTAAAAGTAAATAACTCTAAAACAAAAACAAAACAAATCTCAGCCGAGATTCACTCGTAAATAATGAGAGAAATTAGTATCTCTGGCATTCTCATAAAATTAATCTCAACGTTAGTCACGTTTAAAGAAATAGTTGGTAACTTATTAGATTGGCCTGAGGTAAATATGGAAGAGATAGGGTATCCAAAAAAAAAAAAAAACGTAATTCGTGTCCACCTGTATGGAATACAGACATGCGTAAACCAGTCCCAACTGGGTCCCAACCGAGCCATTAAAAAATAATAAAAAAACGTAATTCGTGTCCACCTGTATGGAATACAGACATGCGTAAACCAGTCCCAACTGGGTCCCAACCGAGCCATTAAAAAATAATAAAAAAACGTAATATGTGTCCACCAGTATGGAAAACAGACACGCGTAAACCAGTCCCAACTGGGTCCCAACCGAGCCATTAAAAAATAATAAAAAAACGTAATTCGTGTCCACCTGTATGGAATACAGACATGCGTAAACCAGTCCCAACTGGGTCCCAACCGAGCCATTAAAAAATAATAAAAAAACGTAATATGTGTCCACCAGTATGGAAAACAGACACGCGTAAACCAGTCCCAACTGGGTCCCAACCGAGCCATTAAAAAATAATAAAAAAACGTAATTCGTGTCCACCTGTATGGAATACAGACATGCGTAAACCAGTCCCAACTGGGTCCCAACCGAGCCATTAAAAAATAATAAAAAAACGTAATATGTGTCCACCAGTATGGAAAACAGACACGCGTAAACCAGTCCCAACTGGGTCCCAACCGAGCCATTAAAAAATAATAAAAAAACGTAATATGTGTCCACCAGTATGGAAAACAGACACGCGTAAACCAGTCCCAACTGGGTCCCAACCGAGCCATTAAAAAATAATAAAAAAACGTAATATGTGTCCACCAGTATGGAAAACAGACACGCGTAAACCAGTCCCAACTGGGTCCCAACCGAGCCATTAAAAAATAATAAAAAAACGTAATATGTGTTCACCAGTATGGAAAACAGACACGCGTAAACCAGTCCCAACTGGGTCCCAACCGAGCCATTAAAAAATAATAAAAAAAACGTAATATGTGTCCACCAGTATGGAAAACAGACACGCGTAAACCAGTCCCAACTGGGTCCCAACCGAGCCATTAAAAAATAATAAAAAAACGTAATTCGTGTCCACCTGTATGGAATACAGACATGCGTAAACCAGTCCCAACTGGGTCCCAACCGAGCCATTAAAAAATAATAAAAAAACGTAATATGTGTCCACCAGTATGGAAAACAGACACGCGTAAACCAGTCCCAACTGGGTCCCAACCGAGCCATTAAAAAATAATAAAAAAACGTAATTCGTGTCCACCTGTATGGAATACAGACACGCGTAAACCAGCCCCAACTGGGTCCCAACCGAGCCATTAAATAAATAAAAAAAGCCGTAACATGTGTCCACCAGTATGGAATACAGAGACGCATCAACCAGCCCACCGGGCCCCAACTGGTCTATCAAATATCCAACCTCTTTTCCATCGCCCTGCTAACGTGAATCTCGTGTGTAGATTACTCCTCTTTCCCCTTCATCCAAGAAGGGAAGATAATCTTAACACCACTTAGAATTGAGGTAACGAAAATTCCTTCATTTTCCCACTCAAGAGAAAAAAACTGAAAAAAAAAATGCCCGAAATCTTCGATTTTCAGACAATGTCCGTTTCTCGTATGGATGTAGCAAACAACCTTCATTCTATTCCAATACGAAAATACACGTTAATAAACGTTGCAGTAAAAAAAATAGAAATTGAAAAGAAACCATAATTTATCTTATATGGGCTGCCCTATTTCCTCAGGATTGGGGACGGCGATGATGTTTATAGTCCGACCACAAGGTGTTGCCAAGTCAGTGTTGCCAATTTAGCGGGTTTTTTCTTTTAAAATTTGGAGATTTCGTTTGCCACTCAAAAAACTTGTCCTGAAACTTAACTCTCTGAGCGGCGTCATATAAACATTTAACAAATACGCGCGAAAAGAAATTTGAACATTTCAAAAGGTTTGATAAGAGGGATAGAATTAAGTGAACTCTGAAATATTTACTTTGTATCCCCATACAATTCAAATTACACTGGAGAGCCAATGTTAACTAAATTCTTTTACCTATTAACCCTAAGTCGGCAAAGTCGTAAAACTACATGCTTTAAAAAGTAGAACCCCTCACCCAACAAAGAACAACGCATAGAACTTATCTCCAATCACAAAAAGAAATTACTTAATACCCTAAAAGGTTAGAATGGGCCGGACATTACAATTATATGCATTCTAAAATAATTGTTTTTTTTTTCTTTCCGTGAGAAAGTGATAAAATACAACGATTTATTTAAAATAAATAACACAGCAAAAAAGCAACTTTAATGTTTAATAAATTGACTACCAATAGCCTCGTTACACCTACGTCGCATGCACCTATTCCGACATTTTATTTATTTTTCGTATTACCACCCAGACTTAGGGTTAGTAGTAGGAAGGGTGTGTGCGTTTTTGTGTCCAGAAAATTAGGTAATTTGGGCAAGGTAGGTAAATTAGCTAAGTATGGAATAAATATAGAAGTAATTCAATCATTAACAACATATTAAAATGGCTTACTTGTTTACGAAGAAACCGAAATGCATTATGATGGATAATCTCGGGCGCTTTTTCGTATTTGTCCATAACCCGTTTTCTGAACTTTTTTACCGACCATTTTTTTTTCTTTTTTCGGTGTACAATTACTTATCGGTCACTAGAGAATTCCAGGTTTTTTGGAATTTTTTTCAAAATATTTTAGATTTTAAGAGAGGGGATCAGTTTCCAATATAAATTAACGTAAACTAATCCCCATCTTTTTCAGCATTTCAATTTTAAAAATTATTTTGCTGTGTACTGTTACCTATCATGTCACTAGAGAATTCCAGGTTTTGGGGAATTTTTCTTCGTAGATTTTAGTTTTATCTTGCCTTTGGTAACATTTATTTGTTGCCTATTCGTTTTGTTTTTTTCTACCCCTTTTTTTTGTTCTGTTGGCTATTGTAACATATCGCCAACGGTTTTTTTTGTATGTGTGAACCTTGTAAAAAATAAAAAAAGTAAAAACAATATATATTTAAAAACATTGGTTACATGTTTTGCTGACATTTTATTTTGAATTGCCATATTTCACAAATATCTTTTAATCACCAGCGCCTTTATTTTCTTAAATAAACATTTAAATAAATGCTTGTTTTCCGTAATTGTCGGTGTACTGATTTTTTAAATACCAAGAAAATAAGGCTGGTGCATTAAAGATTATTTGTGGAATATGGCAATTCATTTTAACTGCCAATTTCACAAGTCCTTTTCAAAACGTTGGCGAAAGGTTACAATAGCCAATTGTACACAGAAAAAAGAAAATAATGGTGATGGTCAAAAAGGGGGAGTCAGTTTACGATAAATGTACCAAAGGCAAGAAACTGATACCCGAAGAAAAATTCCCCAAAACTCGGAATTCTCTAGTGACATCATAGGTAATAATCGTACACACAAACAGAATTAAAAAAGATTTGAAATGGTCAAAAAGAGGGGATCAGATCAAATTTATATTGAAAACTGATCTTCCCTCCTAAAATCTAAAATATTTGGAAAAAATTACGAAAAAAAAAATGGAATTCTCTAGCGATTTGATAGGTAATTGTACACCGAAAAAAGAAAAAAAAATAGTCAGTAAAAAAGTTTGGAAAAACGGGTTAGAGACATTGGACAAATACGAAAAAGCGCCATATTATTTTCATTTTGCGGACGATTTCTTTGACAATATTCTATATTTAGATACGTCATTATATTTCAAATTTTAATAAACACTGTTTTATTTTAGGAATTCTTTCTTCCAAAACAAAATATAAAAAAAACTCCCACTAACCCTAAGGTCACGGTGGCAACAAATTAATATTTGTGGAAAAAAATTAATATTTATTTGCAGAATAATCCGCAAAAGTCAGATACATTTTTGCTGCCATATCTATGAAAAAAGACAAAAGTAGTCGATAAAATTTGGCAGTCATTTTGGGAGCTAACCGTTTCAATATACACCAGTATTAGTTTTGCCCCCCACTATAAATGCTTTGCCCCCCCCCCCCCGAGTTAGAAGTCTAGCTACGTGCCTGAACACAGCTTGTCATAGTAAACATAATTGTTAATAACTTCCCAACTTAACGAGCTGACGTATGTAAAAATAAATAAGTAAAATAAATAAACAAATAATTAAATAAGATACATTAAAACAAAACATCAATTATCAAACAAAAAATAAGATAAACAGAACAAAAAATAAATACAATAAAATAAAATAAGAAAACTATAAAATAGAAATAATTGAAATTGTAATAGAATAATAATTGTAATCTTTGATTAAATACCTAAGGCCCATTAAGCTTATGCCCGAGAATATTTTCTTTATAATAATAATAATTTAGCTTAGGCAAGAATATTCACTAAATTATTATTACAAGCTAAGTATTGTTTAAAAACAATACTTAGCTTGTAATAATAATTTAGCTTAGGCGAAAATATTTACTTTGTTATAATAACAAGCCGCGCATGCGTGGTCCCCCTCTGTATGTGACGAGTGTAAAATGCATTAAATTTGGGCAATTTGGGGCATTTTTGACCCCCCCCCCCTTTGACCCCCCGGGGCGCGAACCAGAATTTTTCTGATGTCAAGGATGCTCATTTTATATCCAGAACAATTGCCAGTTTCAGAAAAATTCAATGGATGGATCAAACGTTATGGGAGAAAAGGGTAATTTTTTGCCATTTATAAGGGCTTTTGACTCACTGGGGGCGCGAACCAAATTTTTTCCAAGGTCAGCGATACTTAGTTTCTATTAGGAACAATTGCCTCCACATTTTGGTCAAGTTTAAGAGAAATTGAATGGATGTATGAAAAGTTAAGGGGCAAAAAATGTAATTTTCGGCCATTTCGGGGCCTTTTGACCCCCCTGGGGGGCTAACCAGATTTTTTTCAAAAATCGGAGAATGTCACATTCTAACCTGACCAAAGTTACAACTTCATGCAAAATTTCAGAGAAATTTGCGAAAAATTGAATGTATGGATCAAACGTTATGGGAGGAAAGGGTAATTTTTTGCCATTTTAAGGGGACTGTTACCCCCTGGGGGCGCGAACCGGATTTTTTCCAAGGTCAGCGATACTTAGTTTCTATTAGGAACAATTGCCTGCAGATTTTGGTCAAGTTTCAGAGAAATTGAATGGATGGATGAAAAGTTATGGGGTTGAAAATGTATTTTTCGGCCATTTCGGGGCCTTTTGACCCCCTGGGGGGATAACCAGATTTTTTTCAAAAATCGGAGAATGTCACTTTCTAACCTGACCAAAGTTACAACTTCATGCAAGATTTCAGAGAACTTCAACTGATGGTTGCGGAGAAAAATCCGGACGGACACACGGACACACACACGGACACACACACGGACGGAAATGCCTCAAAACATAGGTCTCCCAATTTTTTAAATCGGGGGACCAATAATTAAGCTTAGGCTTGAACAATATTCGCTATATAAGAACAACATTTACGTCAACATTGAATGCAGTATAAGGTAATAAATAATAACTAAATTAATTAATAAATACATAGTGAGGGTATGATTGGGGCCTCTAAAAACAATTAATCTTGAACCTTAAATCACAGATCTTAATGAAACGGATACCACACTCAACGGAGTTGTCTCCCTTGCCTAGAAAGAAATTTAAATTAATTAAAATGACTTCTCTGAATTGTCTGGGAAAAGGGTTTAGGGGACAACGGCTAAGCACCGGCTTCGTTCCCAGACAAGATGTAAACTCGGTGCTGCCAATTGTAAGAGTAGCTGTGAACTGGAAAGAGTGAATTGTACTAGTTGATTCTGGGTGCTCCTGCATAATAGTGAGCAAAACAGCATGCCGGACGTAATGAAAGCAGACCATTGAGGTGGTTACTATTGGCGTGAGAACGCAGACATGTGGAGTTGGGTCCGTTAGCCTCCGACTGGAGAGTGGACGTGCGGTTGTAATTGAGATCTTGGTAATGGTGTGGTACCCGCTTGGGTTCGACATCTTGATGGGTATTAACACGATAAAAGCTCTAGGCGGAGTATCTATCTTGAAGTCAAGGGATGTCAAATTTCTTGACGAGCCAGTTTCTGTTTGCTCGGCTGTGCCAGCCCTAATCATTGAAGATCCCGATTTTTGAGCAGAGTTTGACAAACAACAAAATAAATGGACTGCGACGTGGAAATGGGAGGAAGGCAAGGCTCCCGACAAGCTGAAAAACCGTGTCAATGAGTATTCAATGCCGGCAACCGTCAGGAAACTATTTGATGAAGAAGTACAGCAATGGATCAAGAAATGCTGGCTTGCTTCCTATGAGGAACAAAAGTTGGGACCCCCGAGAGGGCTGATTCTGTTGATGGCTGTCGTCTAGCAGAATATATCAAAAGTGCGCCCTGTAATGAACTATCGGGAACAAAACCTCTATATAGATGCATATACTGCAGACAGGTATGTTTGCGCCAGTAAACTGAGCAAATGGAAACGGCAAGGATTAAATGTAGCGTTGCTGGATCTCCGATTTGCTTATCTTCAAGTGTGCATTGGTCACTCACTTTGGCCTTACCAGACCGTTGTTTTCCAAGGTAGGATGTACTGTTTAACAAGGTTTGGATTTGGTCTGATTCTGGCTCCGCAAATAATGAGGTCCATTGTAAACGCAGTTTAATCACAAGACAATAACATCAAAAAGGCGACCTCGACTTACATGAATGATGTGTATGTGGATGAAAGTGTCGCATCTGTAACTAGTGTTGCTGAACATTTGTCGCGCTTTGGACTGGCCAGTAAAACTCCGGAGCGACCGAAAGATGGGGCCCGGGGGCTTGGCCTAACTGTCTGTGTAGTAGACAATGCCCTATTTTGGAAACGTGGGAATGAGCTGCCGGACGTCCCAGACACCATTACAAGAAGAAATATGTTCTCTCTCTCTCTGCGGAAAGCTTGCTGGGCATCTCTCAGTGTGCGGCTGGCTGAGATTAGCGACTATTGTCATCAAGCGAAGGCCAAGCGCGAAGACAGAAGGATGGGGCGATCAAACCGAGGGTGTTCCATTTAGACGTATGCGAACCGAGACTGTTAATAGAGTGAGTCAGGCCGACTCATGCAAAGGTAAATGTTGCGTCAATAGCGAGGAGCTTGAGGTGTGGGTTGACGCAAGTTTTTTGGCCACAGGTTTCCTGCTCGAATCACATGGGACTGCGATTGAAGATGCGTGTTAGATGCGGCTCGAATCGGACACACGATACATAAACCTCGCGGAGTTGGATGCCATTCTAAAAGGAGTAAATTTGGCTATATACTGGGAGGCCAAATCCTTACACATGAAGACCGACTCCTTATGTGTTAACCGATGGCTTACTAACACGTTGACTAACAAATCCAGAGTGAACACTAAGGCTGTGAGTGAAATGCTTATCAGAAGACGGGTGTAAACTTTTTCAGAACTTGTCAAAGAGTATGCGCACGTGGTAGACGTTTTGCTCGTTAGGTTAAATCAAAATAAAGCCGATAAGACCACAAGAGTTCCGCAGAGGTGACTGAAGGCAATGGGAAAGAGAATAGAGCACGTGTTGCAGATATATACCGCTGTCGATAACAGTATAAAGCCGAGCCAAATACGACAGATCCATTTGAACAGCGGTCATCCTGGAGTGAAACGAACAACCTATTTCGTTAGGAGGATCGCTCGGTACGACAAATTGCATCCTGTTGTGAATGATCATGCACCGACACGATTGCAACATGGGAACTTGAATTATCAAGTGTATAGTAATGATTGGGTATCGATGTCACTCACTATGGGGGTGTTCACTTTTAAACACTCATCAATTGCGGGCCGACCCGGTTTGTCATATGGCGACTCTTGCGGCGAGAGGATTCTGCTGCTGTGATACAGTGTCTCAGCTCTGTTTTCTTTGAAAGAGATCCACCCGAAGAAAGTTTGACTGACAACGCTACAGCTTTTAGAATCAATAGGTTCAGAATGTTTGCTCGGGTGTCCGATTGCGTTTTCGGTGAGCATATGCACCGTCAGGAAATGGTATTGCCAGGAGATTCCATAGATCTATAAAACGCATTGCCGCTAGGAAGGGATGCACAGCTGAAGATGCGGTTTATTGGTACAATATCACGCCCCAATATCACGTCTATAGAGCGACAAGGGGGACGTTGTGCTGGTAGGATCCCGGTCAAACAGGTGCACGAGTGAATGAAGGATAGGAATTGTGATGAAAGTGATGAGTCCTCACACGGTGCGTGTGGACGGAGTGTGTCGCAATGTAAGAGATCTTCGCCCGTTCGGATGGTAAGCAATTCCGAAGTGGAAGTACAGCGTCAAGCGATGGCGAATTATGTGTGCCAGTTATAAATGATGGCCTTAATCGGTTGAGCGACAGTGACAACAGGACAATGACGACGACAATAGCGAAGATCAGCAGGTCTCTGTAGAACCACCTGAAGAAGCGGATAAATCAGTCGTGCCACGTCTCCGAATGAGCCACAGTCGAAGAAGGCCACCTCACCGCTGCTGCATGTGTGACGATGAGAACAGGGGGAGTGTAATGGACTGAGCCAATCCCCCCGACATAAACTAGAAAAAATAGCCTGTGACGTGCATGAAATTTGCATAGCGTTTAGGTGAATTGATAAAAAGAAGGGATTTGAGAATGAACTTTTGACACACTTATATATTTTTTTACTCTTTTGATTTTTTCATAACCATTGTTAAATCTTCTTTTTGGAGTGATGAACGATTTAACATTTGATTCTTATTAGCTCTTAATCTGACGAAATTTTGTGTTTATATACCGACTCTAAAGATAAGAATTTGTTCTTTATAGTAAACTATCTGGACTTTTGGTTCATTATGCAGAATCTTTGAAACAATTGTAAACCGCATGACTAGGTTTGGTGTAAATTATTATAAAATGATATAATAATTATGTTTTGAATGAAAAAATATATATGTATAAGCTCTATTTAATGCTAAATATTAAGTTTCTTTTATAATCGGGAATCATTTTGATCTATATAAATTTAATTTATATTGATATAATCTCTTATAGATATATAAAAAAGTATATTTTAGGTATATATTTTTGTCATGATTAGTAGTAGTATAAAAATACTTGCGTTTCATTCAATGGAAGAAAATCTCGAAATTTGGAATTCTACGATTTCATTTATGTACAAATATTTTTTTATATTCGATTCCGACTGGTAAAATCTATTTAGTTATTATTTTCTATTCAAATGGCCACACCTACCTTCACCCACACTTCACGGTCACTCTATGTTGCCATTAACTATAGTAATTATTTTTAGGTTTATTCTGGCTTTAAATATTTTTGTAATGTTCTTAATTTTATTTAGTAGTTATACCAAAGTAAAGTTTATTATATGTCTACAGTTTGTATGTTTCACTTTTTCGGTTTAGTAGATTTTTTGTATCTTGAAACTTAAAATTGTCTAGTCTGTGGCTTTAACATAATCTTCACACATATAAACATCTGCATATCCTAGCCCACCTAAACATACACATATATACTTTTAAGTTCTTTTAACCCCCCCCCACATATATATATATATAATGATCACCAATGCCTTTAAAAAGATGAGTGGTCTCAGCCACAATAACAAGTGCAGGTTCTGCCACACAGAAGTAGAGAGTGTGAGCCATCTAACATCGAGTTGTAAGGTTCTCCTGGGGGATGGTTATTATACAATGCGACACAACGGAGTGTGTAAATATCTCCACTGGACTGAATTTGATAGGAGAATTTATGTGCGACATTTTTTTTGGAAGTAAGACGTGTAAAGCTAAAGTCTATGTGCTGAAAAATACTTCTGATTCATTTAGTACCAACTGGATGGCTTTATTTGACTTGTGGGATATACCGATAAGCTCATTTTGCAACTCGGTAAAGGCCCCCTCCCCCAAACACAAATAGTAAAAGTGAAAAACTTAAGAAGACTCTGAAAAAGAAATTCCCTGAGATATTTTCACAAGGTTTGACCAGATGCACAAAAACGAAAGTAAAATTGGAGTTAATGGAAAATGCTACCCCAATATTTAAACCAAAGTGTTGTGTACCCTATGCAGCTGTAGAATCGATAGACCAGCAGCTTGTTCGCCTTGAACAAATGGGTGTACTTAGAAAAGTACAATATTCAGAGTGGGCGTCACCCACGATTTACATAAAAAAGAAAAAGATAAATATTCGTGTGTGCGCGAACTTCTCAACAGGCTTGAATATGTGCCTGAAAACGCATGAATATCCATTGCCCAGCGAAGACATTTTTGCTCGTTTAAATGACGGAAAATTTTTCTCGAAATTAGATCTCTCAGATGCGTATTGGCAAGTAGAAGTCGAGGAAGAGAGTACGAAATTGCTCAATATCAATACGCATAGAGCGTCGTATTCGTCCAAAAAATAATGGATAACATATTACCGGGTTTGGATTACGCTATGGCGTACTTGGACAATATATTGATCAAGAGCGAGACCGTTGAACAACACATTGAACATGTGAAGGATAAATGCGAATTTTTTATGTACAAAATAAAATACTTAGGACAAATTATAGACGCAAAAGGCAGAAGACCCGACCCAGAAAGATCTAGTGCAATTAAAAATATGCCCGACAAATGTTGCTGAATTGCAAGCATTTCTAGGTCTTGCTAATTATTATCAGAAATATATAAATTTATGTTCACCGTTAATTGTTAAAAAAAGATGAAAAATTTCAATGGACAGAAAATTGCCAGAAGGCTTTTAAAAAGATTAAGGATGTGCTTTAACACATTATGACGCGAAATTATAAATAATTTTGGCTACTGATGCGAGTAATTACGGCATTGAAGTCGTACTACTTCATAAAGACAATTTAGGGGACACGAAAGCCATTGATCATGCGAGCAGAGGTTTAATCTCGGCTGAGAAAAAATATAGCCAGATCGAAAGTTTATCCATCATTTTCGGGATTAAAAAAATTCACAAATTCATTCATGGCCGTAAATTAATTTTACGAACGGATCATCGTCCATTACTTTCGATTTTTGGATCAAAGAAAGGAATCCCAGATCATATAAAAAATAGATTACAACTATGGGGTATTCTGCTAAATTATGATTTCAAAATGGAATATATTCCTTCAAAGTAGTTAAGCCATCCGGACGGCTTGTCCCGATTAATTCAGAAATATTGTGAACCAATGGAAGATACGGTAATCGCATCACTCAAAGCTGAAAGTGAAATAAAAGAAGTACTGGTTAGCACCGTACGCGAACCCCCAGTGACTGCGCAAGAAATACAAATGAAATCTAAAAGTGATAATTTTATTAAAAACAGGATGGAGAAAGTGAAGTGCAAACAAAGGGGAAATATAAATTTACCAGTAAGCAATAACTATTCAATTTGTGACGAAATTTTAATGTCCGCCGAGCGCATTGTGATCCCAGTGGCACTACAAAGGAATTTCATTGAGGTCACCCAGGAATATGCAAAATGAAATCGCTTATGCGTTCATACGTTTTTTGGCCAGGTATGGACCAGCACATTGAGAGGACAGTTAAGAGCTGTAGCTCTAGCAGCTAAAGCACCACCAATAATGACAGCATCATGGCCGAAAGTGGACACGCCATGGTCTAGACTACATTTAGATTTTGCTGGACCGCTAAATGGTGCATATTATTTGATTGTGGTGGTCAGTTTAACAAACTGACCAGAGATTCTGAAATGCAAAAAGCCAACATCTGCTATAACAATCAATTTTTTGCATGAACTTTTTGCCAGGTTTGGATTACCTGATAAAACTGTCACAGATAATGGGACCCAATTCATCTCAGGAGAGGTTTACATGTTTTGCAAAAACTTTGGGGTAAAACATATTACTACACCTGTTTACCACCCGAGAAGTAACGGGCAAGCAGAAAGGTTTGTAGATACATTTAAAAGGGCTTTACGAAAAGCTGGAGGTGAAGTAAACGATGAGTGGAGGATCCAACAATTCTTTAGGGTCTACAGGGTCACACCGAACAGAAACATTGCGGCCAACATGTCACCGACGGATATGATATTCGCAAGAAAAATTAAAACCATTTTTGACTAATTGTTACCAGTGAAGAATTTTTCTTTAAAACACACGGATGGTAAAACCAGACATTTAAATGTTGGTGAAAAAGTGTTTTATAAGAATTGCAGAAAGGGTAAAATGTTCTGGAAAGACGGTATTGCAACCAGGAGAATCGAACGCCTGATATACATGGTCCGGGGTCCGAAGTAGGAAAACAAGCATCATGTAAATCAGTTGAGACGCAGATACGTAGAAAAACAAACCTCACATGAGGAACCCATAGAGGTACTACGATGTGTTTTATGTACCGATTGCTGAAAACCTTACTACTGCTCCTGGGACTCAAGTAAGACGTTGAACAAAAAGAAAGAGAAATTCAAAAGAACGTCTACAGATTGACCCAAAGAGGAAAAAATATATTTCCAGGAAGAAATAAATCTCAAGGAGGAGGTGTTGTGGGCTAATCCGGATTCACCCATAGTGACAGGATGGATTCGTCAGGTGACTATGAAGCCGACACCTTTTCCCTTACCAAAGAGAATCGCTTAGCGAACTGCTTAGCACGTCTGCCTAGAGCCGGTAATGGAAGCCAACTTATTGCAATTAAGTATTCTTAATACAATTCCTATTCCTTTGAATTCCTGTCTTGGGGTTCTTATTTACGTATTGTTACTCCTACGATATATATATATATATATATATATATATATATATAAATATATATAAATATATTAATTTTTACGTGCATAAAAGTAATCCATGGATACGTGTTTCTGGCTATAAGCCGTCATCAGCGTATATACATATATATATATATATATATATGTTACTTAATATGGTCTTTTTCTATTCCTATTAATTCCTATTATAAAGAGTAAAAGCAAGTCAGAATTGCTCGTTGATTTCGTTTTCTCTTCCGCGTGTGTCATTGAAGGTTTGATTTCGATGTTCACACACTTTTTTCCTCAGTTTTCTCACAAGTTAATCGTTGGAGAGCAGACCACGTGGGAAACAAAAACCAGAAAAGACAAAACGCGAAACGCGAGGAAAAAGAGAAAGAACAAAGAAAAAAAAACGGGTTGCAAAATTGATTGTATTATTTTTGTTAATGGTTTATAATAATAATTCCGCTCGGACGCAGGTGGTCGGCTCGTCGACCAAAACTGCGATTCTTTGAAGAGGGAAAACAATCAGCGTTTAATTTATGAGAGCAAATTTGTGACGGACCTCAGCGGCAACTCTAATAAACTATGACCATGAGCCCGAAGGTTCAACATCTTTATCTGCCCAGGTGTGTTAATATTTTAATTGTATCGTTTATTGAGTTGATGTTATCAGATACGCTATGTAAAGTAAAGGGTCGTCTTGTATACAAACGAGAATTACACATTAGAAAACACTCTTAGCATTAGGCCAAATGGAGTGTACGAGGTGATCATAGTTGTGTCTTCAATTTCTCACTGTTGAGAAGGCATTTCGAAGAACTAAGCGTAAATTAATAACTTGTATTGGATTGATTGTCTAAAATTTATCTTTGACAATGTTCCGGTATTAAATAAGCCTAAATGGGTTGATATGCTGTAAAATCAACAAACTAATAAGTTAAGAAATTACATCCCTTACATTTATTTATCATTTTCTCGGGATTAAGTGAGGATGACTGCAATATACTTTTTACTACGCTCATAACACCATTTTTACTTATTTCCTCTCCTCTCGTTTCGCCCCCTAACATAGTCGAAAGAAGCTGCAATGTTGGAAAACTCTCTGAATTAGTGTCCTATACATATAGTTTAAATTTAATTAGAATATGATATACGTATTTGAAGTTATAAGGGAGTTCTGTCTTTATAAGTCATTTAGAGGTGGGGGTCACGTAGATATTCGTCGCATAGAGGGTAACATAGATATTCTGTATAACTTTCATTGTCGCCCTCGGAGACAATGAAAATTATATAAATTTCATCAAACTAAGACACATTTGAAGTTTTAAGTGTGTTATGACCTTATAGCACTCTTACGAGTGCATTTAGAGATTCGGAAACACTTTTGTCTTCCCCGGTATATTTTATGTAGATTCTCTAACCTTTCATTCTATAGGGAACACACAAACATCATAGACACATACACACAGGCATTGAGTTTTATGTATATAGATTATTGTAAGCCCCATACTTTCTCTAGATACAATGGGTATCTCATGTAAGGGGGTTCTCTGTCCTATTATTTCGCCCATAGATTCGTACGTTTCCTAATCGTGTTAGAAAAAGTCTCCTTTTCAGCTACTACAACTTACAGTACCGGATATTCCCCAAAGTTACTCATCTAAGTACTGACCAGACACAACGTTGTTTAGCTTCGATGGTTCAACGAGATTTAGTTGTAACACTTTTTTATATAGCACCAGTAAACATAAAATAAACTGTTTAAAAGAAAAAAAATATGAAAATAAATATGTGATTATTTCCGAAAAAACAAGTCCATAAAACAATTTAATTTTGTAGAAAGAAACACAAATTTGGAAATACGGAGAAAAAATTAAACGAAAGTCATGAATCCGTATTTGAATTATAAAACAGCATAGAAAAACACCCGGTGTCCGTGCTCGTCACAAACTGTTGTATTACGAAACATCCCAAGGTTTATGCTTTAGAATTCGTACGTGATTTCGAGTGTTGAGTGAGATTATTAAATTGAAACAGACAGACAGCTTTATTATTTCATTTATATAGATTTCACCGGGTTTCAGAATTAATCAAAAAAGGGTTATGTTTTTATTCTTTCTTTTTTTGTGTGTAACTGTATGTAGAAGTGTGTGTGTGTGTGTCTGTTTGAATGTGTGTAACTATGAATTGCACCAGTGTGTGTGTATGACCTGTACGTGTTTATGTCTGTTTGGATATATGAGTTTATCGGAGAAGGCATGTTTGTTTCTGTCTCATTTTGAATGTGTGTGAATTTATCTTTTTTTTTTTTAACACATTTCATCCCAAACAAGGCAGGCCGCCACTGTAAACGTAAGAGGTTACTGAAAATTAGAGTGTAGGTTGTGGGTGTCACCCCCAAGTTGGGAGCAGTGTAGCGAGATGTCTGTTTACATTAGTTTTAAACATTTGCATGTCGGTACTGTCGGGGAAACAGGGAGAAGGGAGGGAGTTCCAAAGGTCAGCAGCACGAGGAAAGAAGCTACTGGAGTAGAAGGCTCTCCGTCATTGGGGACCTCCACAGTGAATGAATGGGATTTAGCTGATTCTCGAGTTAGTATTTACGTCAAGAGGGGCAACAGAGTAGCCAGTTCATCGGGGCACAATCCATTTAAGTATTTGTAAAACAGGCACAATGATGAACCCATTGCGGCGATGGGACAGGGGCTGGAGCTTGCTTGATAGTGAGGAACCTATTAAGTTGGCGACTCTTTTTTGGACCTTGTCTAAGAGGGAGAGACTAGTGGATGATGCACCAGCCCAGATGTGGCAACAATACTCCATCTATGGTCGGATGGTAGCTTTGTAGAGATATAGGATAATGTCAGTTGTGAGGAGTTTACTAGCACGGAAGAGGGAGCCCATCTTCTTTGGCAATGTCTTCAATGTATTTGTTCCAATTCATGTTACCTAAAAATATAATTAAATAAAAAATGAAAAGTAAAACATCAACCTAATTAGGTCTAAATGATCAACCCCCTTACCCTAAAAAGCAAGCCAGTTTATTCGCCCCCTTCTTATAACTAGTATACATATGACGCTGTTAAATTAACTTTTAATAAATATCGACAGCTCGACGCATATCATCTAGACATAAGATAGCCTTGAAAGTGTGCCACTGGTAATTGACCCCTTTTATTTTTAACATGAGTTCACAAATGTTCATTTCCAATTTTCGATCTTTCAAATCTGACCACATGCCCTTCCAATCTTAAATTTTGAATTTCGTTTCTTTTTTCTCCTTTTTCCACTTCATTATTTCCAAATATGATCTGAGGGAAGGACCACGTTTTCTTTTCTTCCTGATGAGATTTCAGTTTCTAACAACTGTTGATCCATAACATCGACATGCCAGTGTCGTAGATTATATGCATGTCTGTATGAATAAAAAATGATATTATATATATATATATATATATATATATATTACACAAGTATTATTAAAAATAACGGACATCTTGTGTCTGGTTATTTTTTCTAAGGGTCCGAAAGCGCTTTGAGAAGCTATGGCAATTTTATCAGCCAGTTTCCGTCTGAAACTAAGAACCTAATCAGAAAAACGGAAAGGATCTTAGAAAAAATAACCAGACACAAGATGTCCGTTATTTTTAATGATACTTGTATAAAAGAAAAGATGCTGCCAAGATACACACACACACACACACACACACACATACACACACATATATATATATATATATATGCCGGTGACCAGAATGATAAGCTCAAACCGGGATGAAATTGAAATAATAAGCAAAACTATTCTTGAAAGAATGAACTACAAGAACAAACTACATCTGACCCAATGGATTAACACAATCATTACTATTGATTGATTCAATAAAATAGAAGAAATAAACCACTGTAACTTCTTTCAGTTTGACATTATGGATTACTACCCTTCTATAACAAAGGATTTATTCTACAAGGCATTAAACTTCGCAAAAATACACACGGATATTACCAGCGATGAAATAGACGTTATATATAAATGCCGATGGACTGTACTGATGTGGAATGGAGAACAATGGACGAAAACTGAATCTAGACACTCGTTCGATGCAGTGATAGTATCACTGGACTCCGCAGAAATATCTAGCCTGGTGGGTTTATTTATTTTACATAAACTCACAGAAACAAGTATGATTAGCATTAACGAGGTTATAAAGGAACGGCGGTTTTAGAAAAATAAGATTTATGCTGATGATATTCTGGTGTTGCTTCTCACCCATCTCATTCGGATCAGTCGAGATATTCAGCTGATCTAGAAGTTGACCTGGGGTCAATTGGGGATTGGGGTACGAAATGGCCTATTTCATTTAATCCAATTAAGACTCAGCTCGTGTCTTTCAATCGTAGGCGTGTCCCTTTTCTTCCTAAGTTTCTCATGGATGGCTCTGCTCTTTATGAGAAATCGACTCTCAAACTTCTTGGTCGTTTTCTCTCATCAAATCTTTCTTGACGTTCATATATTAGATCTATTGCTCTTTCTGTTTCTCGTAAAGTCGGTTCTCTATCGCTCCAAACACTTTTCCACACCTGAGGCTATTCTCTATCTCTACAAATCTACAATCAGACTATGTATGGAGTACTGTTGTCATATTTTGGGTTGATTAATCTTTGTCCCATTTGAGGGTTCTTGATTAGATGAAGACACGTGTCTGTAATTTGATTGGCCCTACTCTTTCCTTTTCTGTGCACACTCTCTCACAGACGTGATGTTGTTAGTCTCAGTTTTTTCTATAAATACTTGTAATTTATCAAGTTACGACCATTGGGTGAAGTTTTTGATCCGACCCAGAGGGCGCCTTTGTCGTAAATGTTGTTGTTGTTTTGAATATATAAAAAAGAGTCTTTAACAGTCTTTGCTTGTGTATTGACACTTAGTGAACGGTACAGACTTAATAATTGGTGACGAGGTAGTAGAAGACAATGCGAAGAAGGGATTTGGAAGATTAACACCAATAATGTGACGGAAGTTAAACAAAAAGTAAACACACTCATTGGATATACTCGGAGTTCCTAGAAGCATAAAAAATGGCCTTGATGGGTACTTTACGGGTATGGAACGATGTTGAGGAGTCCTGAATTAACTACATTGAACGGGTGGAGTTTTTTTTATAGCCAATGATATTGAGAGTGATGGGAAGAAAGGGCGATTTTATTATCGATTATTGCTGCAAAACACTATGCTGTGTTAAAAGGTTTAGCAAATAATCGTCCGGAAAAGAAAAAGTTTGATGAACTAGTTGACCTGATGCAGAGACATGTTAAACCAGCACCTAATGAGGTCCATGAAAGATTCTTGTTCAACACGAGCGACAAAAGGAAGAAAGAGTCTATAAGTGACTATGTGGATGTATTAAGGAAAATGTCCGAACACTGCAATTTTGAAGAGAGGGTTGGTGAATACACACGGGAACGCTTAGTCTCTAGAATTTGTGGCGGAATTGATGATCTTGAGCCAGAATCGAGCGGTGGAGATGGCCCGGACTTACTTCATCCCCGCAGTAAGAGGGTCCGCCTTTGCCTGGCTTGCAGATGGAAAGGGAAATAAGTTTTGCCTTACTAGTTTTCTAGTGAGGATTGAACTCGCAACCTCGAAGTAACAAATCTACTGGTTACTGCACAATAATACGTGGATTCGCTTTGACGACAAATAGTCAGCCAGCGGATTATGTTTTTCTGATTGGTTAAGCGGAATTAACTGAAGGAAAATCTGCTAATAAAAAGAGAAGAAAATCAGAAGAAAGAAAAAGGGAGTGTCGAGTGAGATTCTGCGGTGAGCAGAATTATTTTTCGTTCATTGGAGCTCAAAGTTACACAGAGGGTTTTTGTGCTTCTACAGGAATTGAACCGAACTGGGTTTTCTTTTGTTTAACGTTTGGAGTTTAGTCATAGACTTCTGAATTCCCACTTTCAGAATTAAAGATGTGAAAATCCAGGAACGCCTACTGAACGAAAAGGAATCTAACGTTGAATCAAGCTATTGAAATAGCAGTGTCAATCGAATCAGCCCGGACATATTCTAAATCAATGCAGGAAACATTTCCCGATTATGAAAACCCAATACACAAATTACCCTTGAAACGGGAGTGTAACAGATGTGGTAGTACCATACACATAGCAGATAAATGTACATTTAAAAATAGTGAATGTTACAGACAGGACACATCCGCAGAAAGTGCAGGCAGCAACAAGTAAATTCTTTAAAATAACTAAAAAGAGCGATTCAAGACCAGACAGTTGAAAAAGAATTCACTATGGAAAGCTTTAGTCTGGAGTAGAGGGAGGTTCGGCAAGAAGAATTGAATTTATACAATATTTCTAACCTACGAACACCACCGGTAAAGGTGGAGCTGTTGTTAAACAAAAAAAAGTTGCCATGGAGGTAGATACAGGAGCATCTTGTTCGGTTATTAGTCTGGGTAGGATTCAGGAATTAAAAAAGGACAGTAAAACTGACGACCTATTGTTACATTACTGGTTATTAGCTTCCCAATAACTCTTTTAGTTCTCGTAGAACTTCGCTGTTGATCCAAAGGGGCGATATGTCGTATTTACTTAGATCCGATTCTCGATCGCCGTCCCGCTATACTGACTACTCGTGCGCGCTTTTCAGTCGCTGTCGTCGCTAATATTCGTACTGCTTTTTCTCGCCTGCAACCATTGTGTCGCCTGCTATGTTGTCTCCGTCATCGCCGACGCCCCCACTCTTTCTGCTTGTGTCGCTGCCGTCGCTCGCCGCGTGTCGGGCTGTTGTCTTCGCTTTCTGAAATCAATTTCTTAAAGTATAACAAGTCTTTTTCTGTTTTAAAGAGCCGCTTTAATTTAACTACTTTAATTAGCCGACCTGAACGAGTTCGCTGCGATGGAGAGAGAGGTTTACGCTAACTAGTTCACAAGTTAATATTCTTAATTACTTGAGAATCAGGAGTATGGAAGATTCTGTTTTAGGCTCTTAGATTTCCGTCATTCGGAATCTTTCTCGTACTGCTACATATTTGGCGTTGTCGACTCTTCGCTCCCAAGCCAATGACTGATTCAATCTCGATTTAATTCTCCCACGCCGAACTCTAGCTACCAAATCTCGCGATCAACGCGCAGGTGTGATGGCAACTTCTGACCTCTCGTAACATTAAGGTTACGCCAGTTGTCACCGTGCATCCGTGGGGACACATCGAACCGAACTGTACGGGATGACTCCGCTACAACCGCGTAAGTCAACACCGTCTCGAATAGATGCGTCCAAGCCATTATCTAACACTATACTGGTGAGATAGTAAAACCTCAGGAGACAACCGTTGTAGAAATATTACATGAAGGACAAGTGAACTGTTTACCACTACGTGGTAGAGATTGGATGAAGAAGTTAAAGCTGGACTGGGAACAGCTGTTTTGTTTAACAAGGGAGAACCCATCGAGGCTTAAAAATTATTTACAAAATATGATGGAAACATGGGATGGCTGAAAGACTTTCAGGTGAATATACCCATTGATAAAGAAGCCAAACCCAAATTTTGTCCAGCCAGGCCTGTACCTTAAGCTTTGAGAGAAGGGGTGGAGAATGAGTTAGACCGCCTAGAAAACCAAGGCATTTACAAAAGAGTAGAATACTCTAGATGGGCTTCACCCATAGTGCCCGTTGTTAAAAGTAACAATGGAGGGATCCGAATATGTGGGGGCTATAAGCAAACCATCAATGCAGCAGGTCCATGTGTCAGCTATCCTATTCCTCGAACCGAAGATATATTTGCCACACTGAGAGGGAGTGAAAAATTCAGCAAAGTGGATTTAAGCCCCACCTATCAGCAGCTGAAATTGGAGGAAGGTACCCAGGAATTGTTAATTGTAAACACGCATAGGGGTTTGTACCAACCCACAACGTTACAGTTCGGGGTGCACAGTGCTACAGGCATGTTCAACAGGAGATGGACAAATGATTGAAAGATGTTCTTTTCTGCAAGGTACGAGTGGACGATATACTAATTTCAGGTCATGATGATGACAGCCACTTAAAGAACCTAGAGAGAGAGTATTTCATACGCTGAGCAAGCTGGGCTCAAATTGAAAAGAAGCAAGTGCGAATTCCTTCTTGAGGAAATAACCTATCTAGGGTTCAAAGTTAGCAAGGATGGTACAGCTCCTCTACCAGAGAAAGTGGCTGCGATGGCAAGAGCCCCACACCCAGGAATGTTACAGAGTTGAAAGCCTATCTTGGGGCAGTAAATTATTATCGCAGCCATTTACCAAATTTGTCCACACGACTTGAGCCACTGCACAGTCTAATGAGGAAAGGCACAGTTTGGAAGTGGGAAGCCTGCCAACAAAAAGCTTTTGAAGAGACAAAGAAAATGCTGTGTACAGCACCCCTTCTGACTTATTTTTACCCGTCCAAACCCACACTTGTACAAGTGGATGTTTCTCCTTATGGCTTGGGAGCTGTGTTGGCTCATAGGATGGATGATGGCAGTGAAAAGCCAGTATGTTACATCTCCCGAATGCTCTCAGATGCTGAACGGAATTATGCACACTGAAAAGGAAGGGCTAGCCCTGGGTTTTGCAGTGAAGAGATTACATCAATATTTGTTTGGAAACCCCTTCAAGATGTTTACCGATCACAAACCGTTTTTGGGTCTATTTGCAGAGAACAAGCCAATTCCTGCTATGGCAGCTGCCCGAGTACATTGGGTTCTATTCTTGGCTGCCTTTAATTAGAAATTAGAATAACGAACTGGAGACCTCAATAGTAATGCAGACAGTTTGAGTCATCTTCCACTGGAGGCTCAGGAAAAAGATATATCTAAATCTACTAATGAAATATTTATGATGGACCTTGTGGAAGCTCCAGTAAAGGTTGAAACTGTGAGAGCAGAGACTAGGAAAGATCTGATCTTGAGTCGGGTATACAAATTCACCATGAATGTCTGGAATTGGGTCAGTTGGAGTGAACAGTTAAAACCCTATTTCAATAAACGGGAGGAACTGACCTGTGAAGATGGTGTGTTACTGTGGGGAAGCAGGATTATCCTAAGTTGAGAGGAAAAGTTCTGCAGCAATTACACCAGACTCATGTAGGCATTGTGAGGATGAAAGCATTAGCTAGAAGCTAGGTATGGTGGCCAAAACTGGATGGAGATATTGAGTGGACCGCCAAGGGGTGTGAAAGTTGTGTGCTAAATCAGAAACAGCCCAACAGAACTCCGATTCATTGTTGGAAATATCCAAGTCAGCCCTGGGAAAGGATTCACATAGACTATGCTGGTCCAGTTTTTGGACACATGTTCTTAATAGTAGTTGATGCCTATTCCAAATGGATGGAGGTTTGCATAATGAAGACATCCACTGCTGCAGCTACCATTGAGAAGTTGAGGGGAATCTTTGCGACTCATGGTTTGCCTCTGCTGGTTGTGAGTGACAACGGCCCTTGTTTCTCCGGTAATGAATTCAGGAGGTTTTTAGAGGCAAATGGGGTTAAACACATATTCACAGCTCCTTACCATCCCTCCTCTAACGGTCAGGCTGAACGCAGTGTGCTTACATTCAAGGAAACAATGAAGAGGATGGACAAAGACACAAAAACTTCTCTTGAAACAAAAGTCAACAGATTCTTTTTTAACTACAGGAGGAACCCCAGTTACTGTATGTGGAGCTCCATACACAGTAACTTGGGTTTCTCCAGCTGAATTGTTGTTCAAGCGATAATTATGAACAGCCTTTCATCTTTTACAGTCAAACAAGTTTAAGTGCAGCATGTACAACTACAAAATTGAAATGGGTACTAAGATCATGACACCATGCCAAAATCATTGGGTGAATGATCCAGTCCTTGTGAGGAATTTTGGCCCTGGTCAACGGTGGTTGGAGGGCATCATTGCGAGGCGGTTGGGCAATGTCAATTTTGAGGTAGAGAGAGAGAGAGAGGAGCTACACGGAGACATTCAGACCAGATCATTCAAAGGACAATCCTGGTCCCAGAGGAGAATGTGACTGATATGAATGATGCCGCAGAGGACATGGTGACAACCAGCACAAGGGAGTCTACCGAGGATGAAGGAGTACCCGAATTGGTAAGACAGGATGAGCGTGTAAGGAGAGCTCCATTTAAGTTAAGAGAAGGATGTAATGTATCAAGTTACGGCCATTGGGTGAAGTTTTTGATCCGGTCTAATAGTCTCCATCAATTCGCTGTTTTGATACCTCATTGTAATACAGCTTCCTATTCCAGTAGCTTATTTCCAAGAACCGTAGGCTTGTGGAATTCTCTTCCTGTTGACTATTTTCCTCTAACTTATAACCTTAGTCTTTTCAGGACTAAGGCCAATAGGCATCTCCTGTCGTTGCGATAATCATATTTGTTCTTGTTAGCTCCTTACATCAAGTGGCTTCATGCCTTGTCCTGAGCGATTTCATAAAAATTACAAATAGTCCCAAGGCTGAAAGAATACAAAAATTATACACTATGACTATGAAAGATTTAGGACGTAACGAATCAAGATCACAAACTTTCTAGATCAAACATTTAACCTCAACGAGGGTAATTATAAATCTTATATCGATGATAACTACAGCCCAGTATATGTTAACCCCTAATCGAATCATCCAACGAGCGTAATTAAACATATCCCCATATTGATTAGTAACAACTCATATAATGAGGAAATTTGAAAAAGTAATAGAAATATATATAACAACGCATTAAGAAATAGCGGCTATATCAATATCAAAATTGAATACCGAGATAGAGAGGATAGGAGCACAAGAAGAATGAATAGAAACCGGAAAATAATCATTTAATTAGAAAATAGAAACCAGAAAACAACCATTTAATTTACTAGATAAATCTAAAATTGGATATTTGACCCGTAACTTATTAAATCGACACTTCCCTATACATAACCCACTGCATATACTATTCAATGAACACACAATTAAACTTAGTTATAGTTGTACAAATAATTCAGATTCATAATAGACATATATTAAAATACGAGGATAACAACTTACGAAATAATGATAACAACAATGAATGTAGTTGTAAAGATAATAGTAATTGCTCGTTACAAGAAAGGTGTTTAACCAACGATATTTAGCAACTGTATTCCCAGAAAACAATCCTAATCTAAAAAAGTAGATAAGGGGTACACGTACTGAATTGAAGGCCAGATACAGTAACCACAAATTTTCATTTAATAACCCAGATAATAAGAAAATAGAAATTTTACTATCCAAGTACATTAAATCCTTAAAATATGAAAATATAGTTCCTGTGGCGAAATGGAGCATTTAAAAGTCTTCGTCACCCACACTGCGGAAGCCCACCTGTTTTCTCTGTCTTAGTGAAAAGTTGGCCATTATTATGTTCCCTGATAATAATTTATTACAAAACCAACGAGATGAGATAGGTGTTAACTGTAGGCACTTCAAAGGCAGACTCTGGATAAGTTTGTGAACAATCTAGAAAACTTAACATCAATAACTTAACTATATAGCACAAAAAATAATGCACCTCCAAATATATAATTAATTACAAGCGGCAGAATCCAAGTAAACTTATAAAATTACTAGATCTAGCCTTCATTAAAAGATTAAAAATTAATAATACAATTTGAATAATGTATAAGCCCTAAAATTTGTTTTAATAAAGGGCAATCTTAAAAAGGTTATAATATTACAGGTATAAATCGAGACCGTAAGTTGCCGTTCTCATTGCTGCTACAATAATAATAATAGCAACAATAATGATGGTGGCCGTAGTGATAATAGTAATAACAGTAGGAATAAAAATAATGAAAATAATAATAAGAACAATAGTAAAATTAATAATAGTATGTGGAATAAACACAGTAGTAATAACTATTACAATAATAGTAATAATAATAGTAGGGATAGTAAAAATAATAGTAATGATAATTATAGTAATAATAATAGTTATTATAAAAATAATAATAATAATAGTGATATTAATAATATTAATAACAACCGTAATAATAATAATAATAATAATAATAATAATAATAATAATAATAATAATAATAACAATAATAATAATAATTATAACAATAATAATAATAATTATAACAATAATAATAGAAATTACACTGATAATAATTATGTTACATTATGAATGAAAATTATCGCCACGAAAAGTCTCTTAAACGTTTCTCGCAATACGAAAGCTTTAAAACGCATTTGTTACATTACGGCACCAACACAGACATTTGTTACATTATCAATGAAAATTATCGCCACGAAAACCTTCTCGAAATAGGAAAGCTTAGAAGCGTTTTTCGTTAAGGCATTTTTAACACTCGAATTTTTAACACTAATTTTACCATTACTTTTTTTCATTATTTTCTTCTTTCTTTCTGCACCCGTGGAAACCTCGGTTCGTTTCAAATGTTCATGCTTAAACAACTGGTCATTTTTAACACCAAAAAGGAATATGTTGCATAGTCTTTAATTTCTAGTACCTTCTCTTCTTTGTCGTGGAGGGGCGCCGTCTCGATGTCGTCTAGTGGTTGAGTTTCTTTCTTCGTTTCTGTACTGCCGTGAACATCGCTGTCCCAAAAACCTTTCCAACAAAATTCACGCGGCAACAATCTTTTACTTTGATTTTGTTTTATTCAGGCGTCGATCTTGGAGATGTTTCACCAACGTTAAGGGAGAGACCAAATTACTATTCTATCGTAGTTAATTCCTAGCTTAAGCCCTTAGCCATTCAAGGAGGAGGGAAGAAGGAATCTCATGCCTGTATTCTCTTTGGGAATTGAATTCCCCTAATCATTTGAAGACTACATAGAGAAATCGTCTGTTCGGCCTGCTTCCAAAACCCAGACTGGCAAAAAACAGTTCCCCACACAAAAGCCCGTGACGTCACAGAACTCCTATGCGCAGGTGCACCCTGACCTGAGGTATCGTCAACGTGGTGGCCCTGTCAACGTTTGTGAGCTCCAACTGTGAAAACCAGTTTATCTTGCACTCGGTTGTACGGGTTCACCCGCACTAAATCGCGCAAGCCAAACCAAACGATCGCCCACACATACGTCTGTCCACTTCAACATGCGTCCGGCCTCACATGGCCATTATCCAACAATTATAACAATAGTAATCATGGTAATAATAAAATAATATCAATAGTTATAGTACTAATATGGATAGCAATAACAATAATAATGGTAATAGTAAGAATAATATCAGTAATAATAATAATAATAATAATAATAATAATAATAATAATAATAATAATAATAATAATAATAATAATAATAACTAGCGGGACCCGTGTAAATTACACGAAATGATGCTTTCAATACTAATTATCTTGTTCCTAACCTATACATGTTTGAATAAAATATCATAAGATTTGGTTTTAAAAATAAACAATACATGAAACAATTTACAAAACTTCTTTATATACAATATTTCTAGTGAAGGTAGTTCCTCTTCTCTGGCCATGAGTAGAATTATTCTGAGGACAAATTTTCACTCTTACACTGTTCACAGACCTTGCTCTTGAGAAGGCTACATAAAGTTGTCGATGAGTAAAGCAAAGTGATGGTAGGTAGATCCCAACCTTATCGAAAGTTTGTCCTTGAGCTTTATTAATGGTCATTGAATATGATAGGCGGATGGGAAATTGAGTCCTGTGCAAAACAAATGGAATATTTGCGTCACTGGGATTAAGTTTAATTCTTGGAATTAAAACTCGCTCCTGAGCATGAGATCCACTTATGATTGAAGCTAGAATACTGTGGTTATGAAGCTCCAATACTTCTAAACGCGTTCCATTGCATAGTCCTTGCGTTATTGACAGGTTTCGAAGCAGCATAATAATAGATCCAACTTTAAGATTGAGACGATGAGGAGGCATTCCCGAAGGCGTAAGTGAATTTATGAATTCCATTGGATAATTATTGGCTTCCATTTCATTGTCTGATGATACTGAATCTATACTTAGATATGTTTTGCTCTCAGTTGGTAGTATACTTAGAATATCTTCATTAATATCCAAGCAATCTGCATTTTTTGGTGACAAAATAACTCTACTTTTCATTTCGTCTTGGGTGCAATTATCGAATATGTCTGATACTAAAGAGTCATTGCATACACATTGTTCTGGGATATCGATAGTATCATCAGAAACGTTATCAAGTGAACTCTGCACTCGACTATTTCCGATTTGTAAGAGCCACTGTGAGAAAACTTGTTCGTTGTCATTAGTCCTCATATTCTGAGAGAGTTTAAGTTGATGAAAACTGTGCCACATTGGAGACTTCTTTAGACATACATCCAATACTGCAGCAGGTGGAGCTCTAGGAACCACAGGCAGAACTTGCCTGAAGTCTCCTCCTAATATGAAGACTTTACCACCAAATATGCTATTATTATTCATAATATCTTGTAAACAATTATCAATGGCATTTAATGCATATCGAGGGATCATCGACGCCTCATCAATAATGAAGAGCTTCACCTGCCTGAGAATATTTGCTTGGTCAGAATTAGGCGGAATATTGCAGGTAATTGTCTCAGTGAAAGGAACAGGAAGTTTGAAGATACTGTGAAGTGTTTTTCCATTTTTCAATAGTGTTGCTGCAATACCTGTCCAAGCAGAAGTACTAACAGCCACATTTTGAGCCACCAGGTAATCATGAATCATGTTGAATAGAAAAGTTTTGCCAGAACCGCCAGGTGCATCCAAGTAAAACAGTCGATGGTTAGTCTCCAATCCTCTATCTAGTTCACTAACAGCGTTAATGACACTATTAAATACACCTCTTTGCTCAGTATTTAGTATTTCAGGATTAACTTCTTGAATTTCTTCCATATGTTGAATGGCAGGAGGCTCACTGATTGGTTCTGGTAGACCAAGCATCGCACAATTCATGCCGGTTTCATTCAAAATCATGTTTATGTGATGCAGAGCGATATTCTCTGCAACATTATCATCATATTGGCGTAAAAGGTCCTCTATCATAAGGTGTTTGTTATCATTCCATAATTGTAAGGCATCTTGTGGTGTATTGTATAAACAAATCATTGCAAACATGTTAAGAAGCTGTCGTGGCATTTGATATATAGCTGCCTCACTTAAAGCCATTTCTAGTTCGTTGTCATCTTCAAGCAGTTGCAATCGAATACAGGCACCCTTAAAGGTCGGCAATTGTTCACCTCCTACAGTTTTCAGGTTATTAAAAGAAGTTGCACCTGGTATATGAAGAAGAAGCATCCTTAAATGAAATTTCTCAGCATTTCTAGGACTGGCAGAGTACATTCTCGTTACAATCTGGCGGTGACGTTGTCTTCTGGTCCAAGTGTTGCTTTGCTTATTAAATACATAATATTCAGGAATATCAATATAAAGGTGGGCTCTTGCATCCACGTCTCTTTGGTTAAGTTTGAACCATGCAGTTAATTGCGTGTCTCGTCCTTCTGCGCGGGCAGCAGCTTGTCCTTGTTCACCCGGCCTATAATAAACTTGTTGCTGGTCAGGTAAATGGAGGGCGAGTCGGTAAACTATGTGTGACTGTCCATGCATTTTGTATTCTGACAAACGCCAAAATGCTTCAGGCGGAGATACGTATCTACACGAAATATATTGCTTAATTTCATTATATTCATTTGCATTAGTTTCATTGTTATTCATTTCCATCATTGCGCAATCATGTCCTTTATAGACATATTTGAAAAGATATTTCACACTTTTTACTGAGATACACACCTCTACATTAATGTGAGCACCATATTTTCTGAGTAAATACTTATTATATGGTACTACAAACATGCAGTCAATCTCATGGACACCCACTCTAACAGAATCTCCATTATTTCTGCGTCTGTAAAGAGGATATCCAGAAACATTTGTAATAGTCTCCTCCTGATATGGCATTGGAAATTTCTTCTGACACTCTCCCCCTACCATACAGATTGAATTGGGATTAAATGTACCACAGGGTCCATGAATCATGAGTGTTTTCACTAATTCTCTCAATTCTGGATCATGTTCTGATGGTAATTCAGCTGAAACAATATTATCAATTTGTTCCCTAGTTCTGATTTTATATTCTTCTTGCAGCATGATTAGCATGTGACAATGCGGGAGACCTCTTTTCTGAAATTCAATTACATGTATCGCAGCAATAGGTACCCCAAGTACATGTCTGTCCTTTATGTCAATCATTAAATCATTAAGATGTTGTTTGAAAACTCGTGCAAATAAATCTGGTCTGTTCTGTGCTGTTTCATGAGGCTGTAAGTTTTCAGTTACTTCTCGACATTTTTGATTGCAAGTATATGTTATAAATAAATCAGGCCTTCCATACTTGCAAACTATTGCCATTGCATCTTGGTAGCATTGTTGCATATTTCGTAGGCTCCCTGTGAAGGATGATGGCAAAATGACAGGTACTCCAGGATCTTCATTTTCATTATTTCTTGCAAGGTGATCCATCAAAGCTGAATACATTGCAACTCTTAGTTGTGCTTGATTTTCTCTATGAATTTCAAACGACAACCTTCTACTTTAACGTAACCATCGACTATATATTGTTGAAATAGTTTTCCACCACTGTGTATTGGACTGAAGTCACGTCTTATACAGGGTGGGCCAAAATAAGGGTCCTATCTTTAAATTTGAATAACTTGAATTTGAATAACTTCCACAAAATAAAAGTTAAACTCACCAAACTTTATGTGTGTGTAGACTGACCCTTCCGAGATTTTTTGAAATAAACAAAACAAATTTTAGTCGAAAAACACTTCTTAAAACTTACAAAAACTAAAGTATTGTTTTTTACACTGTTTTGAGTTTTTTAAGCAACAATAATGTTTTCTAAATGAGGGTACGTTCCTTAGGGCTAATACGGCTCATGCTTGCTTCGGAAGGGGTCCTTTACTTATTCTAAAAAAAATTTTTTAAAAAATCAATAAATAAAAAAGTTATGAATTTTTAAAAATAGGACCCTTATTTTTGCCCACCCTGTAGATAGACGATATGCATAAAATTCCTGCATAGTCACCTTGTTACGAACTCTAGTTTGCCTATTTGCTACATGAGGAATGTTTATATGCCATCCGAATTCACCATGAGGAAAGAGAAAAACGCCAAAATGAAAAACAAAAAATAGTTTTAAGTTTTAAGCAACACAAAAAGTAGTTTTTAACCAGGTGATAAAAAAAAATAAATGCAAAAAATAAATAATAAAATTGTATTTATTGCCAATTGTTGGTAAATGTTTGATAAAAATAAATTTAAAAATTTTTTTAAAAATTTATTTACACTGTATTGTGTTCGTTTTTTTGTTATTTGCAATGTTTCTTGAAAATAAAACTGAAAAAGTTTACGAAGTTATCGTCTGCCACACTGACCCTAACTCTAACGACGGCGTCAAAGTTAGCGCGGGTCCTAATGTAACAAAGCACCCTCTATTTGTTAGTAAGTTGCTTTATTATGACCCCCCTCCTTCTGGATAAGAGTGAAATAATTTGTTAAAATAGTCACCCGTGTACGATGGACATTGCGCATATCTACTAGAAAAGGTTGATATGCCATCCGTTCAAAAAAAAAAAAAATAATAATACTGGCCCTCTCTACAACCAAAATAAAGGAAGTAAATTGTTTTCATTTTTTAAGAAATACTAATGATACACTAATTTTTAAGCAGTTAACGTAATTTAATAGACAATGCCCTTAAAAACGCCAAAATAAAAACCAAAAAATAGTTTTAAGTTTTAAAGCATCAGAAAAAAGTACTTTTTAACCAAGTGATAAAAAAAATAAATGCAAAAAATAAATAATAAAATTGTATTCATTGCCGCTTGTTGGGAATTGTTTGCTAAAAATAAATAAATAATTTTTTTACTTTTACTTACACTGTGTCGTGTTCGTTTTTTTTTGTTAGTTGCAATGTTTCTTGAAAATAAAACTGAAATGTAGAAAAAAAACTTTAGAGGTTGGTTGGGATCGAACTATAAACCAGTCGGGCCGAAGTAAAAATTACTACGTCGCTAACCGTTACGCTAAAGGGAAATACTTGAAAATTCAGTTGAAATTAGGCGTATAAAAATGTTTGTCCGAATCTCGGTGCGGTACGCATGCGCAGAGGTTTTGCCGGAAGCGTGACACACGAACACACACGCTATCGTATTAATATATAGATAATAATAATAAATATTACATTTGTTTACCTGTAGGACCTACACTTATTCAGAATATTTCAGTGCTAAATCGCAAATTACTGGCTCGTTACGTGATAATACTTAACTTAAATGGGTAGCAATGAATTAACTAAGATTTTAATGATTTCAAGATATTTATTAGTATTGTTTAATATATATTTAATTCGTATGATCAAAGTTATCTGATGACAGCCTTAAACATTGTGGGTCGTAGTTCTATTCAAATGTTTAGTATAACTATAGGTATGAACTGGTCTTAGTTATTCTGTAGCGTTTTTTTTTCAGACGAATATATATATATATATATATATATATATATATATATATATATATATATATATATATATATACATCATTTTACTTGTCTGTTTATTTGTTTATTTCTCTCCCCCTTATGCTTGCTCTGCCCAGCATGCGTCAAAATGATAACCGCCCGATTACACAAAGGAGCGTCCGTTGGTATATAGGAGTGAACTGGGGGTCATGTATGCAAATTTGGAGAGTCAACGGACCGTGACCTATATTTGACCAACACTAACTTAATAAAATCTGGTTTTATGCTGGTGATGATTCCAATACGATTTCGAAATTTTCAGTTTTTATCTTTATTCAGTCTTTGAAGAGATGTCGCATAGAAACGTTGGTTGGTTGACGTAAAACTGTAATATTGTTTATGTAATTTATATATATATATATATATATATATATATATATATATATATATAAATATATATATATATATATATATATATATATATATATATATATATATATATATATATATATATATATAAAGTATTAAGAAAGCTCAAGGCAATACAGAGAGCCAGATTGATGAGAAGCTGGAAAGAACAAAAATAAACAATCGGATGTGAAATCTTACAGTTATCTATTTTCTGTTAAATCTTGTATAATAAACATGTCCGGATAATTAGAAATCATTTGATATTTCGGCAGACGCCTCCCTTTGCCAAAAATATACACAGAAAAAGTTCAACTGTCGGGAATACGGGCAGATAGATGCCGGAAAGTAGAAGTGAAAACAAAATCAGTCCCGCAGATGGGAAGCGTCGCAATAAATAATAAATCAATAAATTATAATATTCTATCATTCACACATATACAGGGTTAACAAATAAGTGTACACTATCAAATTAATTAACTCGGTATTACATAGTCAGTAAATATTGTTTGTTTGCAATAATTTTATTTTATTTCATTTTATTTATTTATCTTATTATTATCGTATATTCAAGTAAGATTATTGTTTGTAAGTAATCTTAAATTTAATTATTCAATTGAATTGAATTATTGAATTAATGAATTATGTTTCTAATTAAAAGAAATTTATAACCTATGTCTAATTTCACAGAAGTGGATGAAACTGATTCAAATTAAGATTTTAAAATCTCAACCGTAAAACAATGAAAGGTGCAGGGGGAATAACTCTGAGTGGGACTTATTGTAAATCTTAAAATATTAGACTCCTACAACACCCTCGCCTTGAACACTTTAACGACAACACCCTATATACTCCCATCTCTAACATTTCAGCTACGATGATACAAAATTCCATCAAACACACCTGCTCCCAAATCTGCACTAGACATAACCTTCCCCAAAAAATACAAACTTAACTTCACTGCCAAAAACTGCAAACTCCCCATTCTTACCACCTCATTAAAACGCACATTATCAGCGCGCGTGCGCACACAGAGAGAGAGAGAGAGAGAGAGAGAGAGAGAGAGAGAGAGAGAGAGAGAGAGAGAATAGACCTATCGTTTCCAGCATCGAAGGACCACTCTATAAAATTCTCCTGTTTACTCTCTCAACTACTTTAACCACTACTCCCCACCTTCCCAGCACATATCAGCATATCTGACCACATCATCAGAAGACTATACCTCCTCCAACACCAAGAACTACGCCTTAATAATTACATATTCAACCTTGAAATTGTCTCCCTTTACACTTCAATACTCGCACACCCAGCTATAGATCTCATCACTGACCACCGAGAACTATTCGGACTAACACCTACTGACATACAGCAAGTCTTACGCATTATCATCGACAACACCTGCTTCACTTTCCAGCAAAACACATTTAAGCAAATTACTGGCCTCCCCATTGGCTCTAGCGTTTCTGGTCTCCGAGTCATCGCTTACATGGATCGACTGGAACAACGAGCACTAAGCACCTACCACTCCCATATATTCTTCTCTAGATATATAGATGACATACTTATCCTCACATCCTCCCCTGATGGGGCCATTCAAATATTTAACAATTTTAACAGCACTGACCCCCACATACAATTCACAATCGAACACTCAACGATGCCGGCTCACTTTAACATCGCTAAATATGGTTCCATAGATGTCAACTTCTATAGGAAACCAGCCTGCAAAAATCTTTTTGTTCATTTTAAGTCTGCCTTACCCCTTAAAGCTAGGTTACGGTCACAATGAAATTACCCACATACAGAAGAAATGCTCCTCTACTGCCAACAAAATAGCACACATTAACGACTTCCATCAAATCCTAACTAACCCCACTTCCACCATATCCCACTTCCACCATATCCCACTTCCCGCCTAATAGACCGGTATCGTCCGGGCCTTTAGGTCTGGATTTACGCCGGTCTATTGGGGGTTGTCGGTCCTGTGCAGTTCTAGGAGGTGCACCCTCGCAGGCTTTGCCTCCCCTCTTTGGGAAGGAGTAAGTTTATTGCTTACTTTCTGAGGCGCCCCTACCGGGGAATGCCGACGGGGCTGCCCAGGCAATTTTTAAACAGTCAGAGTGCTCAAATTCTCGAGCGCTGGTTCTTTCCCACTTTCCCGACCTTGTGTCACATCTTACCTTGTGGGAGGAAGATAAATAGAACCGCATCCTCTCTAATACCTATTTCATTTTTACTTTTATTGTCTCATTACAACAATTCCCTCATTATTTGAATTAATTAATCTATTAACCAAATACCCCCATATCTAATAATAATAAAAAACAATGAACAATTTTTTGTTTCTACCTATACCAACTCGCCTTTAAGTGTGTGCTCGGTGAGGTACATAAATGTGTGTATTTCTGGCGACTGAATCGTTAGAATTATTTTCAAGCATCTATCCATTAAACTTCTGTTTCAGGTCTGGCATGATATTAAATTCATTTTGAATTTAAAATTTGAAATTAAAAATTTGTAATCAAATACCAACCATCTTATATTTTAAGATTACAATAAGTCCCACTCACCTCATCAATCTGGTTCTCTGCATTGCCTTCATCCTTCTTAATACTTTATTACAATTCCTAGCAATGCTTCAAGCAAACTACCATTCTGTCTTAATATATATAACTTCATTCACGTCTATTAATTCATGTCTATCAATTGAATGAATGCTTGTTTTTAGTGCCCAAAAGCGTCCGACTCGAAGTGCTCGAGGTCGTGTCCCCATTTGAAACTTCTGTCCCGCCCTGATAAACCTTTTCTTCAACTCGTACGCATCGTTAATTATATCACTGATCCTTAGCCAATGAGTCAAACATTTCAAATACGTCTACTTCGCCCCGACGCCATCTTCTCCTCCTCCAAATTTTCTGTTTATGTAATCGGCTTGAACCTGATAAACCCAACAACCCCCCAATAAAAGTAAAAAACAAGAAAAAGGAAGCATAAAAGTTAAATGGAAAACAATTTAATTTAACATTCTTTTACTTATCGTATTTGTTCTCTCTATCAACTCGTTCCTGCGATTAGTCTTATCTTTAGAACCACTGCTAAGCCAGCGGTCCCGCATCAAAGCTCTTCACACACGCAGATACAACGCCACTGTAATATTCAAGAAACCCTATCCATTATGTCGACTCAAATTGAAGGTTTTCCATTTTATTAATACTTTGCTCTCTTCGTTTATTCCTTGAAACTATGTCCACCGAGTTCTCATTGGGGATGATATCAAAATGGATTCTCACATCGAATTATTCCAAATGCCATACAATGCATTTACTATTGCCCATATCTCTACCTATGTACAGTTTGGTATGTCTATATGTTTATGCATATGTACTCACTCCTAAATTA
>OY744546.1:29920783-29965783 GCA_963556195.1 Sepiola atlantica | reverse complement strand
AATTCATTTTGTTTGTATTCGAACCGCTAAAAGACCAGCACAAGCCACGAGGTAGGGAAATATTAATGTTTACGAAAATGCTAAATTTCTATCCATGGTGTAAAAATATGCGCAATAGAACTAAAAAGAAGAGAGAAAACACTAATACTGAATAATGAATTAATGATATGTAATTTTGTAAATCAATATGCAAATTAATTGCCTAACTAACTATTACGTATATCACGTGGACATGTTCAGTATTTTATAAATCTGGAGTATATGAAAAAAGTGTTTTAACGCCAATGCCATTGCAATAAACGACCCAACTTTATGAGCAGATGATTTAAATAAATATTTCATTAATAATAAATTTGAAAATGATTTTTGCGAATAATTAAACTTTATAAAACGAATGTCGAATATTATGCGTCTCTTTACATGTGTTAGCGTGTTTCTCGCCTCTACAAAACTTACTCATTATTTTTATCAAATCGATTTAGCTTATTTTTACTTGAAAATTGATAATTATAAAAATAAAATAATGAGAATAAAATAGTAACATGGGTTTCAGGAATAGGTGGAAGAGTTAAAAATAAAATAATAAAAATAGTAATACGGGCTTCAGGGTTGATAGCAGTATTTTCTTGCGTTAATTATTTTTCACGTGCAACGCCAGGTATCCCATATACTATAGAAATACTAACGATTTCCGATTACGATATTTATCGTGTTCCTCGTGTTCTTTACGAGAAAAATATTTTTTTCAGTTTTAAAAGCATTCTCCTTTATTTGTTTTTCTCAGTTCTCATAAATCTGTTTATTTGCATTCGTAATTTTATTCGCTCCGGGCTTTTCCGAAACGTCACGCTGATATTAAACTTAATGTGTTGACTTCATTATTTGTTCATTACATTATCTATTGTTATCTGATTTATAGTCGTGGATAGTTTCGCTGTTTCTTTTATTAATTTTTTATGTGAAACATCTTTAAAAGCTGGTTTTTATTTATGATTCATTTTTTGCATACATAGCAAAACATGAATCATAAAAAAGATCCGAATCTGAGGAAATGAGATGTCTTTCTGTACATATAGTCTGAAAACAACATAAATGTATAATTATATGACCCTATGGTTATTCATTTTTTTGTACAGAAAATCAGTAGAACATCAGTACAATTAATGTCAAGCTCAGAAGCGTTTACCTTCCGGCTCTCGTCAGCTTTGTTGACATCTGGTAAAGAAAATGGTTAATCACGTATCACTCTCGTTTGGATCGGTTATTTACTATTAAGTGTTAAATTAGAGTCGAAAAATAGAGAAGAAAAACGAAAGAAAGAAAAACAAAGAGGGGGCCAAATTTGACAGTTAATATTTAAAGTTGTAAAATATTTATTTAAAAATATTTATATATATTTATACAAGCCTCGTGCTTCAACATTTATTAGCAGCGTTTTTTTTTTATCTAGCCCGTGATTTGTTTTGAAGAGTTACATTAACTACGTCTAGAGTGTGTTAAATTTACGAAACCAATATAAATACAATTTAAATTCGAAAAATTAAAAGACTTCAAACGTTTTATTACCTAAAATTTTTTTAAAAATAAATTAAAAAACAAAAATTTATAGAGATCAAAACATTTTAAGGGAAGTAACTCTACAAAATTCTTAAACAAATTCTGTATTCAACAAATTATAATTTCAAAGGTAAATTCATATAGGAGTGTCAAATTATTATGAAATAATAATGAGATATTATAAATTGTGTATATTTAAGCCTGATCTCTAGAACAGGTTCAATCAATAAAAAAAAGAAACGAAAAGAAAAAGGAAAAGTTGTGGATTGATTCAGTTTAGGGTATTTTTTAACCCTGCTAAATTTAGTATCCCTCTTAAAAATAGGAAAATAATTTTATCTTATTTTCGTGGAATAATTTAAGCTTTGATATCTAGATGTGCCATATTAAAATTTTAAAATTAAAAAAGTTAAAGAATTAAAAAATTTAAAAAAATAAATCTTAAGGGGGAGGTTATAGTTGAAAGAGGGCTTACCGGCGTAGAAGGCGTGAAAAAATGGGGTGGTGCCAGTATTTTGTGGGGCTATTTTGAAGTTATGTATTTTACAGATATGTATTTTTGGTTATTTTTTATGTGATCCGGTCAATTCAATTTATAAGGAGTGTCTGTCTCCTATGTACATATCCTTTCAAATTTCGTCTCTGACATTCAAACAGTTTGTATTTGGGTCAATAATGGCTCTTAATATATGATATTTCTCTGCGTCAAACATTAGGGCATCTATTTATGGCTGGAGAGTATGATAGTCTTTTCTCTATTACTTTCCATTTAATGATAAAGTGTGTCCCTTCATCTTTATGGAATAGTAAGTAATAAAGAGAAGACTATCATACTCTCCAGCCATAAATAGATGCCCTCATTTTGACACAGAAAAATATCATATATTAAGGAACATTATTGACCCAAATACATACTGTTTGAATGTCAGGCTTATCAATACACTATTCATTATATCTCATTATTATTCCATAATAATTTGACACCCTTTTATTAATTTACCTTGGAAATTATAATTTGTTGAATACAGAACTTTTAAAAGAATTTTGTAGAGTTACTTCTCTTAGATTGGTTTATAATTTAGCGATGACTAGGGTACGAGAATTTAAAAAATGTTTTGATTAATATAAATCTTTCAAAAAATATTTTTAAAGAAATATTTTAGGTGATAAAACATTTAAAGTCCTTTAATGTTTCGAATTTAAATTTTATTTATATTAGTTTTGTAAATTTAACTCTTAACATCATACTCCCTTCGTAACATACTCTAAACGAAGTTAATTTAACCCTTCAAAACAAATAACTGACTAGATTAAAACGCTTCTAATAAACGTTGAAGCACGAGGCTTGTATAAATGCGTATAAATATTTAAAACAATATTTTAAAACTTTAAATCTTAACTGTCATATTTTGCCCCCTCTCTTTTTCTTCTTTTTCCTTTTCCTTCTTTTTCTTTTTTTTCTTCTGTTCTTTTTTTTCGACTCTAATTTAACACTCAATAATAAATAACGGACCCAAATGGCTAACTATTTTCTTTACCAGATGTAAACAAAGCTGTCGAAAACCGGAAGATAAACGCCTTCTGAGCTTGAAACTAATGGTACTGATGTTGTAGTGAATTTCTGTAACATATATATATATATATATATATATATATATATATATATATATATATATATATATATATATATATATATATATGTATTGATTTTTTCTTTAGATGCTAATAAAATGAAACTCCGGTGTATATACAATAGTTCTCCATAACAAGTAGAGCTGTATTCTAGTAGAAATTATTTTATTTTTACAAACATTATTGGCTACATATGTGCATACATGTTTTAGCTGCCATTTCTTTCGAAATAGAGCTACCTCAGGCTACGTAAACATTGAAAACTCTCTCTCTCTATATATATATATATATTTAGGAAATATTCAAATAATGAAACAAAGATAAAGTTACATATTTTACAAGTTTAATACAAAGTATTAAATATAATATGAGAATGACCTACTTAATGCTGATCGGGATGAAACATTTTAAGGTTACAGTATTACTTTTGGTAACAGGTATATATTACATCTCGTCAGACTATTGTCTTCATCAACATCATTTATCTTCATCATATTCTGAAAAAGGAGGGGGCAAGAAATTAAGTATAGACCGGGAATATTTGTTTTACTCGGAATTGTTCGAGATCAATAATCATTATTAACATTATTTTTCTTCATATTTTAATTTTAACGGTAATTTTGGCAGTTCTGTGAAGGACTCGTTACTAACATTACAGTATTAAAAGAGAAAGGGAGAAAGATAAATAGACTGTTTGAGAGAGAGAGAGAGAGAGAGAGAGAGAGAGAGAAAGAGGGGGAGAGAGAGGGGAGAAGTTTTAACATAAAAATGTTACACATGTTATTTAACTTCTATTTTGTATTTTTATGTCCCGAATAAATGTAAGATTACACTATTACATTTAAAACAGATGGCCCCGGGAAATGAATTACATTATTATTAGTTGTTAACACATTAACACAAAATAGAAACCAGATGGGGAAGGGGGAAATAGAGGGTTGGGGGAGTGAGGTTAATAATGCTGACGAGGGAAAGAGAGACGGCCAGAGAAAGGAAGAGAGATTGAAGTTTTTATATAAAGATGTTACACACACTATTTAATTTTTACTACTTTGTTTCTTTTTATCGTCCGGGCAATGCCGGGTAACCGTGATAGTATAATATAAAAAGAACTATGCATTATTTGTATGAAATATAATAATAAAAAAATTAATAATAAAAATACCTCTCTACCGTTAATTAATGATACAAGTATACATAGGCAAGAATAATATAAAAAGAACTATGCATTATTTGTATGAAATATAATTTTTAAAAAATGTAATAATAAAACTTCCTCTCTACCGTTAATTAATGATACAAGTATACATAGGCAAGAATAATATAAAGAGAACTATGCATTATTTGTATGAAATATACTTTTTTTAAAGTTTCATAATAAAAATACCTCTCTACCGTTAATTAATGATACAAGTATACATAGGGAAGAATAATATAAAAAGAGCTATGCATTATTTGTATGAAATATAATTTTTTAAAAATTTAATAATAAAACTTCCTCTCTACCGTTAATTAATGATACAAGTATACATAGGCAAGAATAATATAAAAAGAACTATGCATTATTTGTATGAAATATAATAATAAAAAAATAATAATAAAAATACCTCTCTACCGTTAATTAATGATACAAGTATACATAGGCAAAGATAATATAAAATGAACTATGCATTATTTGTATGAAATATACTTTTTTAAAAATTTAATAATAAAACTTCCTCTCTACCGTTAATTAATGATACAAATATACATAGGCAAGAATAATATAAAAAGAACTATGCATTATTTGTATGAAATATAATAATAAAAAAATTAATAATAAAACTTCCTCTCTACCGTTAATTAGTGATACAAGTATACATAGGCAAGAATAATATAAAAAGAACTATGCATTATTTGTATGAAATATAATTTAAAAAAAATTTAATCATAAAACTTCCTCTCTACCGTTAATTAATGATACAAGTATACATAGGCAAGAATAATATAAAAAGAGCTATGCATTATTTGTATGAAATATAATTTAAAAAAAATTTAATCATAAAACTTCCTCTCTACCGTTAATTAATGATACAAGTATACATAGGCAAGAAGAATATAATAAATAAATAGGCAAGAAGAATAAAATAATAAATAAATAGAGAATAAAATAAATTAGGATTCAAAAATAGATGAATATAAAAGTGAATAAAGGTTTCGACAGTTTTAGTATAAATAAAATCATTTAAAATGTATATATGTATCGACTAATTAAAGAATCATACACTGTAATCAATTTTCATGTTCCCTACTTTGTAGTTTAATACTCTAGTTACGTCCCTGTATTCACGGATGAAAAAAACATCCATCCGTTACAAATCAAAGCAAATAAATAAAAATAAATAAATAAAAAATAAAATAAATTTATAGAACATAAACATGATAGAACATAATAGAAAAAATATGAGCATCAATACTAAACATGCAAGGAAAAGAAAACATAGAAAATAATTAAAATATCAAAGCAGTTTCTGCTGACCGAAATCTTTGCTGCGACATCAGCATTCAAATACAGCAGTGACTTTTGGACGTCTATATTCAGAAAACAGAAAGAACGTTTGTTTTTCTCCCGTACTATCAAAATATATATTCTCTATAATCCTAGCTATGTAATAGTAAGTGAAAGATTTATTAATCTTTATAAATAAATAAGTTTTATTTAAGATAAATATATCGTAAATATTATCTCAAACAAGTAGTTTTTTAAATTTCCTTTTTCACCGTTCCGACCTCTATCGCTTTGCAACCCCCTTCCCCCCACACACACACATATATATATATATATATATATATATATATATATATATATATATATATATATATATATATATATATATATATATAAATCCTGAATAAGTTTTTAAACGCTATCCTTTTTTAAATAAAATATAATTATAATAATAGTACTATCGACATTTGGCTTCGAGTGGCTTGGACGGTTCTCACTGGCAGCGTTGAAGTTCTCCACGGTCCCATACTTCTCGAAGTGGTCCACCCAGTTCTGAATTCTGCTTTTGGGTTGAGCCTTTTCACATCCGAACTGATGCATGAAACTGTCCTGGGTTTTCTTAAACGAGCCAGTCTTGTAGTAAAATTTAACACAGTGTATTCTTTGTCCCAGCTCCCACTGAGGTCTTGGTGTACTCACGGTCGTTGATTCTACCATGTCCTGTAAAATAAGGGCAATCTGTGAATAAATAACACAGATAAAGATAAATAGATATCACATAAAGTGTACACGGGGCCGGTTTTTTTGAGTCACCCTGTATAACCAGTTTTAATGGGGAATTCATTTTCATTTTTATGCTGAAACAAAATAAAATTTATCGACGTTGAATATCTTAAAGACCATATAAATTTACCTTTTTTGTTGTTTTTTCCTATAAAAACAAAATTTGACGATGTCCATGCACAGTATATTTTCCCCATATTGGAATATATCAAATAACACTACGACAATTATCATTTATTAAAATTTCCTCTAAATTACCAAAATGTCAAATGAAAGTTACTTCTTTGGTTTTTGTAAAGAAGACTACAGCGTCAGTAATTGCCGCCCAGAGGGCGGGTAGTTTTTGTTAGTGTATATATATATATATATATATATATATATATATATATATATATATATATATATATATATATATATATATATATATATGTATATATATATATGTATATATATATATGTATATATATATATGTATATATATATATGTATATATATATATATATGTATATATATGTATATATATATATATATATATATATATATATATATATATATATATATATATATATATATATATATATATATATTAGTGTTGCGATGATTAATCGAAATCGGAACTTTTTGGCGTATCTAAACTGGAAAAAAATGATCCTCATTTCCGATTCCCCAAAAAGTATCTTTAAAATAATTTTTTTTTTCCATTTTTTTTCCATTTCCGAAACCTTGATGTAATGATAAAATGATAAATATTTAATTGTTTTTAAACTACTAATAACACTAAAATCTATAGATCATAATAACATCAAAATACGATGTAAATTCATTTGACTTTTCATAAATTCGCTTAGTAACCTTAAAATAAATGGAGTTTAAGTCTTGAGAAGCTATAGCTTGGGTGGTTCAGTCCTGACCAGGGACAAAGGACACCAAGTGATGGGAGGGGTGAAACCTGGCCACTGGAAATGACAGGAAGGTTGAGATTTGCTGTGATAGCTTGCGAGCAGTTGAAGCTGCGGTGGGCCCATTCGGATCTCTTAGCCAAATGACTGTGTGAGATTTGTTTCCATTTCGCCGGGATGGAGAGATCTCATGTGCAACTCTGCACAAGAACACAAGTATCATTTATAACCAATAAATAAATCTGTTAGACTGGACTCATGGTTGTTACTTGGCATGAGAGTTCTTTGTTGCAGCATTGAGCGAGATCGAACAACATCTTTGGACATGTGGGACAATTATGACCAGTGCAGTGAACGCACGGACAAACAGCAAACAACGTATGCATACATATTCACGTGAGGTATTACCTATTAGATACTAGAAGGTGGTGACTCAGGGTCAATGTGTGTGCTGATGCGGCCAGTGCAGTAAACCCACGAACAAACACGCATACAAGGGGCCCAATCGGAGTAATAATTCACCACTGTTACCCATATAAAAATAATCACTGATATGCCTGTTTGTGAATATGGGTGAATGCAATAAGTGGTTTAGGGGTAAGAGTACCAATGTGGATTAATGAGGGGTTTAGGTGTCAGGTACCCCTAAATATGGTATAAGGGTTAATTTGGCATCACTGGTAACCGTTTTCATGTGAAAGATTGATCCTGAAAACTTGGGTAAAAATCCAAGAAGCATTGATTTATCATGAAAACGAGTTAGTGTTTCATATGTAAACCAAAACAAGTCATATTCGAAATTTGACACTTTCCCATACTCGGATCTTGTCCAACTTTTAGTATGTTATAGACTAAGCCCAGCTTAACATAAAACCACCAAAAAACAAAATGTTGCAATTCTTTTTAGGTAGGGGTACTCTGGCAGTATATTGACCCGGCTAATTTAAAAGTGAAGCATAGCATAGTGACAGGTCGAAATGCTCAGAGATACCAGAACGCATCTACCACCAATAAATATGAACGGCTTTATTTGTAAGAATTCAATGTAGACGTTTTCCTGAAGACTTGGTTAATACCAAGGCTGGTTTCCTTTTCTTCCAAGAGATGCTTTTTCGTATCTGTTTCTTCAACACATTTAACACAAAATCGTAGAATTTGACTTACACAAAAAAAAACTAAAAAGAAAAGTAAAAAAAAAACTAAAGTAGGTCAAGACTTTGTGCTACATGATCGGCTTTGATGATCAAAAGGAATTGTGATGCTGATGATAATGAATGGAACACATGAAAAGAGACATAAAATCACAGCTTGGAGAGTGAGTAAAAAATGTCGTAAAAATAAAAACGTTGATCTTTTAGTGAGTGAAATGAAATGCAAACAATTGCGCCATTGACATCAAAGGCTTCACTGAAACATTGGGAGTCGCCGCGAGTAATTGTTATTGTTTCGGAAAAAGAAAAGGAGGAGGGGAGGTTAGTGAGGAGACAGCAAGAAATGGGCAAAGCAAGAATGAGTATTCTTAAGATATGTCCATGAATCTCAATCGCGTTAAACGATGCAAATACAATTCCAAATGTAAACTTAACAGACCGACAAACCTGTTATTTGAAATTTATGCGTCACTGTATGACTAAAATCCTATTTATAATTTAAGAGTGGCTGATTAAATAAAGTGTTATTCGAATTTTAAGCCTGACTGACTGACTAAAATTATATTTAAAATTTAAGCGTGACTGACTGACAAAAATGTTATGAAAACTTGAATATTTACTGATTGACCAACATGTTTTTTAAAAATTTAAGCGTGACTGACTGACAAAAATGTTATGAAAACTTGAATATTTACTGATTGACCAACATGTTTTTTTTTAATTTAAGCGTGACTGACTGACAAAACTGTTATGAAAACTTGAATATTTACTGATTGACCAACATGTTTTTTTTTAATTTAAGCGTTACTTACTGGCAAAAATGTTATTCCAAATTTAATCGTTACTAACTGACGAAAATTTAAGTATGACGGAATGACTAAAATGTCATTTCAAATTTAAGCGTTACTGAATGACTAAAATCTTATTTAATATTTAAACATGACTGACTGACCAAAATGTTACTTTAAATTAAAGCATGTAATTACTGACGTAAAATGTTATTTCAAATTTAAGCGTGAGAGAATGACTAAACTGCTATCCTAAATGTAAGCCTGACTAACTAACAAAAATGCTATTTAAAATTAATGTCAAGAGCTAAAAATACTACTGCAAGGTCAAAAACTAGCCAACGGTAAGTGTTAGATGGATATTGATTTACTCCTCTCCAGGAGTTAGGCACAAGGCCAGTTTTTATCTTACTCCCACAAGTAAGATGTGACCCAAGGTCGGGTCGGGAAAGTGGGGTTTAAAAATTGCCTGGGCAGCCCCGTCGGCATTCCCCGGTAGGGGCGCCTCAGGCAGTAAGCAATAAACTTACTCCTCCCCAAAGAGGGGAGGCTAAGCCTGGGAGGGTGGACCTCCTAGAACTGCACAGGACAGACTCATAGACCGACGTAAATCAAGCCCCGACAAGGCCAAGACAATACCAGTCTATGGGGTGCAGTATCCATCGGAACAGATACTACACTTTGATCTTAGCCAAAAGGCCAAGATTCCGACCCAGAAAACAGATATTCTTCCACCTGCCAAAAACATCGCTCATGGAATGTGAGGACTACAGGACAAAATAAGGTAAGCGAGAGTTACGAGGCTGGCGAAAGTAAACCCAAGGTACACTTTCTACTCTTCTTTTATTAAATTGATATAATGAAACCAATGACAACGATAGAAACAACAATCATGACCCTGAGAAATCAAGCGTATGAAAACAGCACAAGTCGATCTAAATCTGTATGGTAACAAAAATAAGTAAAATCTGAATTAAATTCAAATAAAAAATAAATAGAAATTAAATGAATAAAAAATAAATATGAAAAAATTCATGTCATTGCATAACTAAGAAATTTATTAATTGGTGTCTAATACCCATTGTTAACATTTAACAAAAATCGGAGTTATCTGAATTTTCACGAAAGGCTCGATTCCTCTTTTAGCCTCTTTACATAAAACTTAATTACACTAAATATAGACTTACACTAGGACGTCTTACGCCAAACAGCTGTTTCAAAATTCATAATGACCGTTTAACTAACGAGGACAGACTCATGTACATATAAGTATATAAACATATACACATCCCTAATTTCATATATATATATATATATATATATATATATATTCTGGCAACAGACAGATATACGTGGCTCCACAATCAATTCTTACTATAATTGAGGAAGAAAACAAATAAAAAATAAGGCAATTTCATGATGGAGATCAAACAAATAAAGAAGATTGATTCCACAAATACGGCACAAAAAGTCGTCTGAGTAGTCACCCAACGAGTACAAAAATAGATGACTGATGGACTGGAAACTGGAAGTTAATTGTAGATTTAGAAAACTTTCTGGTGTCCCTGTTGGTCGCATCCGGACAACGACCAGCTATTGTCGTATGGTGTGAATAAAAGAAATAAGGAATGATACTAGAATTAACAGTACCTTGAGAAGAAAACTTTGCAGCTGAAGAAAATAGGAAAGAAATCAGATATTAAGAGTTGGTACAGGAGTGTCAAGCTAAAGAATAGAAGATCGAATTCAACCATTTGGCCATTGAGGAAAAGGGAAATGTGGAGGGAACGGTTCTAGAGTTATTTTAACGTCGCTTTTACTGTAACCACTCAGAATTGAGAAATGATCATAAGGAAACATGAAAAAGAAACACATTGAAGAGAGATGATACGAACAAAATCCAATGGCATGGGAAATCAGTTGTTGATGGTGGCTGAAAGGTGTAGTTGGCTTAATGATGACACCAGTGCTACATAGTTACCTCATGATGGAAGGGGCCACGCCACTTACGAAAAGGAATCGAAGAATATGGGGCCGAAACTGCGAAGTGGTTCCTTGTAATGCTGGATCCGCGAGCGGAGCTGTCAGCTACGAAGCACAAAAAGAGCGTGCCATTCAAATCCTATCTATCTATCTATCTATCTATCTATCTATCTATCTATCTATCTATCTATCTATCTATCTAGTATTCTAGTTGCAGTTTTATTCATAGTCATTGGATAAAGAAGTTAATTTCACAGTGTTTATATAATAGTACTCAATAACAGCATTGGGGGTTTAGTGCTTAAATAATGTTTTTAAATTTCTACTCAAGGTTGGAGAGGGTGGCTAAATAGCTTCCATCACTTTAAATTTGTTGATACATTGGGATTTGCTAATAATTTTAAAGCCAGTTTAAATGACTTTTCATTTAACATTTTAAATGCTTATAAATTCCTCTAGAAGGACGGTGGCACCACTGAGTTACGTTATGGGTGTGAAGGAGATTGGTAAAAAAATCATAATATCTGTTCGGTTGACAGGCAAGAAAGGGCACAGAGTATGAAAAGAACAAATTTTGTAGAAAGAGGTATAGCTAATATGTGACGTTTCCAGAAATCTCAAAAGGTTCCCGACTGTTGGTCAGACGATTTGGCAGAACACGAATATGTATTACTGTGAGATGCTGGGAAACGATACATCCGGGAATCGAATGTTAGATAGGGATATGATGCGGTTAAACCCTGTTCATGTTGACTCCACCTCGCACTGGATGCGTAATCGAATCTTCGACCTAATGTCAGGCGGAGAATAACTGAGAACCATACGTTTAGGAATATAACCCTGTGTCAGATAAACTCCGTAAAGTGGATAAATGCATAGAAGACTGGAGAAAGTTTAATGACGTTTAATGAAATTAGTTTAATTGGTTAAGAATAGATATAGTTCAATTGTTTGTTGTTGTAGCTGTTAGAAGCTGGGAAATAAGGAATAATACCGGTTTAATGTGTGGATTTTCTGATCTGGTCCACATATATTTAGGTAAATAATGTTTAATGTGTGGATTTTCTGATAAAAGGTAGTCGACAATACATGTGGTGGGAAACTTAAAAAAAGGGAGGAAGAGCAAAGGGATATGAGCTGATGATCTGTGCGGGAGAGAAAAAGAGGTGGGGAAGAAAGTGAGGCAAACGAGCAATCACGCTTTCTCTCCCATATGAACTTTTCTTGTTTATGTCTAATCGGTATTTCTTTCTAGCCAGTGATGTTAGTTTAATTTAAATAATCTCCCTTAGTAAATTAATAAACAAATATTTTAAGAAAAGGTTTAGTAATTTTTCACTTTTAATTAAATCACTGTTAATATTGGCCAAACTATTGCACATATATATATGTATATAGAAAAAATAGGACAATACAATTACAAATGAATAACATAAAACGCTAACTTATTATTAAATGTTTTCAATATTTATGCATTCAAATAGCTGTCGTTGGATCTTTCGTCAGTACTATGTATACATTTATTCAAAATATCTTGTATTATTTTCTTAAATGTTTTGATGGAATTATAAAAGTGATAAATGAAAAAATATATCTAAATGAATGAATGCAAACGTCTTTTTCATCTATCCTAAATATATTAAAATCAAAACCGATTTGCCTTAATGAAAAACTAGACATAATTAGATTTAATGACAGAGGGAAACTCCTTAACAGAAAATCAGAAATCTCGATTAATTGTATGCTCAATAGAATGCATACTATTAGTATTTTACATATAACCTCTTCAATTTTTGTAACTCACACTTAAACTAGCCATGATACTACTACTACTACTACTACTACTACTACTACTACTACTACTACTACTACTACTACTACTACTAACAATAATAATAACAATTGTTGACAAAGTTTTCTGCCTATTGGTATGGATGTTATATCTATTCACATTGATGCTTGTGTATGATGCATATTTTGTTAACGTTTGTTTTATAGACATATATTTATATATGTGTACTAATTTGATTAATATGTATAAGTATATGCTCTTATTGGCTGTATGCACGTGCACAGGTATTTTGACGGCTTGCATATGAGCACTTGCATGGTATGTTCCCTTATGTGTGGCTTATTTGATTCGATGTACCCTTAATAGGTTTGTACTTGTGTATGTAGATTTGTGTATGTTCACGTATGTCTTTATACAAGTGCACTTGTCTATGTGTGAGTATATTTAGTGACGTGTGTGTTTACATTTGCGCACACATATATTTAGGTTTATTAGCTAGCATATTCTATGTATGTAAAATGTATGTACAGATTAAGTACATAACCATAATTTATTTCCTTTTCGAATGCTTAAATGTATATGGGTATATTGATTTGTATATGCAAATAAATGTATTAACATGTTGATTGGTGTATTTGCTTATGTGCACTTTTGAAGCATGCAATCAAATTTATATATTCTCATGTCATTTATACTTCTTTTTTTATTTATCTATCCATTCTATAATCGTACTTATTATTATTATTATTATTATTATTATTATTATTATTATTATTATTATTATTATTATTATTATTATTATTATTATTATAGTAGTAGTCTCAACTTTTGGATGTTTTTAGTTGGAGTTTTCCTTTTTTGATCATCACGTCAATTCCCCTGACCGTAGTCATTTAAGCTGTTCCCAACAGGTAAGCCTTTATCAGAGTTAGAAAAGAAATTGTCTCGTGAATCTGTTTAAGCCATTTATGGTGGCTTTTCGTTATGGTTCCAAGCGTTACTTCTTTACATTTCCATAGTCTAACTAATTCCAATTTTAGATCTTGATATTTATTTTTTATTTTTTGTGTTGTTTCTCCTGCACTCTGGTATCGAAGGGATAGTCAATATCAATGATTAAGCAGGTTCTCTTGTTTTTTTGTTAGATAAGATTAAGTCGGGTTTTGAATGTTCAAGAACTTTATCAGTCTGTATGCCCCAAAGAAGTTTGACATTTTCGGTCTCCTGTACCACTTCTGGCTTATGCTCATACCACTTATCATTGTGCTCCAATTCATACACTTTGCATATATTCCAGTGTAGTACCTGAACGACTTTGTTGTGTCTCCATTTTTTTGTACTGGTGTTGTGCTAGCATTCGGCATTCAGATACAATATGCGGTAAGGTTTCTTCCATTTCATTATACAATTCTGCAATTTGGTGGACCTAGTGCGGGTTGCTTGTTCCTGGGCTGCCATTAAGGTGCACTCAGCAGATCTTTTGAGATCACCCTGGCCAACCAATTTCAGCTGCCATTATCTCTGAATGCAATATTATTAAAGAATACACTGTGTTGTTTCTTTACAAATAATTTAAACCCTGTCTCTTGTAACCTTTGATTCTTTTTCACCCCAGTTCTTAGTATTTGTTCTCTTTTCATTTCACGGAGAATAATCTCATTACTTTCAGAAATATATTTATATAGACAATATTCTTCTATATCCACAACATTTTCAACACTAAGTAGACCTCGACCACATTCATTTATAAGTAGATACAATCGACCTGCATCTTCCTTCTTTGCAAAATCTCCATAAATTGTAAGCATTGACTGTGTTTTGGTATCCAAACATTTTAGTTCATCTACATTCCAGTCAGTATACAAAATGATAGCTACTGCTCTGTAATTGGTAGCATAGATTGTATTACGACTGTGGAGGGATGATTTAAGAATACTCCTTACTCTTCTGTTGTACTCAGTTGTGACCCCTCTCAGAAAAGCCATCTGAATGGACAAGTTTACCCATTTTTATAACAAGAATGCCACACTTAGTGATTCCAAATTCAATTCGTATGTCGTCACTAAATAATTTAACCGTTTTCATTAGGGTATCAAGTTCGGTTTCATCTTTTCCAAAAACCTTAAGGTTATCCATAAATAGTAAGTGGTTAACTGTAGGAAGTTCTTTTCCGAGTCAATTTCTGCCTTCACATTACGTAAGACAAGTGTCATTGGGATCAAACTAATGACAAAAAACAAATGGGAAAGACTATCGCCCCGGAAAATCCTTCGCCTGATTTTCACTTTACCTAATGCAAGTTAAATTTGTTTTCCAATTCTTCATGCTATTCTTTAAAGCTGTTTGAATGTTGGGGGATATTCAGAAAATCGTCAGGCATTTATGTATCCATGAATGAGGGACCATGTCAAATGCTTTTTTATAATCCACCCACCCAATGGCAAGGTTAGTAGTTCTTCGTTTGCAGTTTCTCATGATCATTTTATCGATCAGAAGCTGATCTTTGGTTCCATGTGATCTTTTTCGGCAGCCTTTCTGTCTCTGAGGCAGCAAATTAGTTGGTCCAAACGACCAGAGTTACTTTCAGACAATATGCTAGTGAAAAGTTTCCACATAACTGAGAGGCTCTTTCTTTACTTTTTGGGTTTTTTTTTCTACTACGAGTAGATTTGATACAGTGTTGGCAGCAGCTTTAATAACTTTATTATACTAATCAAGATTATATATTAATAAAAATGGCAAGCCATCATTCACTTTGGTCTTTTCCTATTGAGAAATCTCATGGTTCGGTGGCTGTTCTCAATTGCCAGCTCTTAGCTTCTCGTCTAACAATCTGAAAATTTCAATATCTTTTTGTGTCATCCTATGTTCTATCATATGTTTTACGATTGCATTTGTGGAAACCGCCTGATTATCATTAGTTACAATATTTTCGCTCTCAGAGTTTGTTGTTGTTTCTACCATAGACTTTTCTTCAACTGCATCAAGTTTATTTATCTCCCCAAGCTCGTCTAAGTCTTCTCTCTTAATTTCTCTTTTTAATTCTTCAATTTCAATAGCATATAACCATTCATTAGTTCTAATCACCGGGCTTGTTCTGCAAGATTTTGTTCTGATAGTTCAAACAAGCCTAGCTCATTCTAGCTTTGGTGTATTCGCTGTCTATATCGTCTCTTACGAGGATCACTCTTCAAGTAACATTTCATCACAATTCTATTTAAGGCTTTAGTCCAATTTGTTTTAGTTTTAGTGTTAGTGTTTCAAAGGTTTCGCTGGATGACGACTTTGGAAGCCTCGTCCGTTCTCCCGCCGGACGTGAGGCCTGTACTTGACATTCTGGACCCACATACGTGGTTTCGGTTTGATAATTTTGAACACTCATATTGAAATAATATGAGGAATGCTTTTGTGAAAGGTTTTCCTTCCCTAGTATTTTAAAGATACAATCTTTAGGAGGGTTGCTACCCAAAGCTGGCGACCTCATCCTGGCCATGAAATGCAGTTAAACCATGCCAGATGTCAACTTAGCATTTACAACTGCCTTTGCATTCCATAAGGTATTTGCTATCCTTAGTGATGTTGCTTTCGCTATGGCTTGCTGAAGGTTCTAAACCTCCTATGCCAGTTGATCCGCGGCTGGGATTATTGTTATTATCATCATTATTATTATCACCATTAGTTACTATGATTATGATTATTACTACCACACCTATTATTACATTCTTTTTTTTTCTTAATTATTATTATTATTATTATTATTATTATTATTATTATTATTATTATTATTATTATTATTATTATTATTATATACTCACTAGGAGTTTCCAGAAATGTCATCATCAGTGATTGCTCACTGATAATCACCGGTGCTGTTCCCTGTAGTATGAGTAACAACAGTGCCCCCAGATTTCCAGTACTCTCCACCTACTACGATAACTATTGCAAATAACTTTGCGTTATCACAACAGCCACTTACCATTGATTTCTCGCTGGCAACGTCTTCTCTAGCAATAAACCTTTCCAATTAGTTCTCTCCTTCTTCGGTATTTCCGTTCTCCTTGACTCTTCATGACTATTTTGTGTGGTATCAGCCGAAGCTGCTTCCATTATTTATTTTTTGTTTGTTTGGGGGGTAGTTCAATAATAATAATAATAATAATAATAATAATAATAATAATAATAATAATAATAATAATAATAATTATTATTATTATTATGATTATTACTAGTAGTAAAGTATTAATGTGTCATATTTGTGTGCATATTTACGTATATTTATGCGTAAATATGACTGTGTACATGTATATATATATATATATATATATATATATATATATATATATATATATATATATATGTATATATATATATAATATATATGGTTATATGTATGTATTTCTGCGCATGTGTATACATATGTTTACAATATTTATGAGTTTGTGTTGTTTAGTATACATATGTATCGACTAATATACTTGAATGCGTGTGTTTGTATACATGTGTGTATGTGCGTATATATATACATATATATATATATATATATTAATATATATATATATATATATATATATATATATATATATATATATATATATATATATATATATATAATATTTGTGTAAATGTGTGTAGACTTGAAGGTTTCAGAGAAATATTACTTTCAAAATATCATATTTTTTATTCAATATAACTTAATTCAAATATATTTTATATTTTGCCTGGTTTTCTGTTGGTGGGAGATTGCATATTTCTAATGCAATATGTGTGTGCGTCTTTGCTTGTAAAAATGTATGATTTTTAAACAAGGCTGCCAGTGTAGCCAGACAATGGTGTGCATACTTATCTACTGCGTCAAATGTGCGTATTAACTTGTCACTCTATTCGTTGGTGGTTGCAATGCTCAACTCTGATGACCAAAACAGCCATACCAGAAATGCCATTCTTCTCTGACAGTTTTTAGGCTAGTAATTTATGTTTTAATGAAATAAATAATTAACGGTAAGTTTGATCGTAAAATATTTTGAATTCATCACGTGACCGTAAAAGATTGAATCTACCCCATTCCACAAAATGAAAGCGTAAAGATAAGACGTTCTTGCTTGAGAAAGTTTGGTGTTTTACAACTGTGATTGTGCATATATTTAGCGAGAGAGATAAATAGAAAATAGCGGCTAGACCAAAAAATAAAATTTTCTCATATGGTGTGATTTTTAATATTGCGTCCTTATTATCAAAGCCTTCCTCCAAACATGTGAACATGTGACTTCTTTTATAAGAAGTCACAAGAGATAAGGCGAGGGGAGAGGCGTGGAATAAGAGATAGACGGTAAAGGAAGATAAAAGAGGTTCTTTTAACTTACTTTTCAGATAAAAATAATTTCCGAGGAAGTTTTTTGATAATAAGGACAAAATATTGAAAATCCCACCACGTAAATTTAATTGTATCTTTAGTCTTTCATCTTGCTTTTTTCCCTTCTTAATTTCTGTCCATCTTGACGTTCCTGTAGACAAGATTTTGAGTTTTTGTATAGACATATTAGTATACTGTTGGTCTTCCATAGTTTAACAAGTTTTATTCTTTTCAAAGGCATTGAAAAATCAATGAAATCAATATGGTCACCCTCCTCTTCTTCTAGATTGATAAGCCGTTTGTAAAGTAAGACGACTGTTTTTTTCAATTTTTGTTGCAATTGTATTTGCGAATCCGCGGCTCAGTAGACATATTGACTTATAGTTATTGCACTACTTCCTGTTTTGTAGATCACAACAAAAATGGGTTCTTCAGACGAATCAGGAATGCGTTTACTTTGTAGAATTTAATTTTCGATTTTCAAATGTTAGGAATATATATTGCCAATCCCTGAGCATTTTAATGTTTCTTATTGCGTTTGTCAATGTTAGATGAAGTCCTTCAGACACAAAGTTGTCTCTCACGCAATCATTTCTACTGTTATCCTTATACGATCTTTCGTTTTAAAAAAATGCCTACTGTTGGAGAATGATTTTTTTATCCGAAATTATTGTTTCACTTACATCCTGAAAACTTGTTTTTTTGTGCGTTCAATTTTCTTAACACGGCATGATACATTTCTTGCGGTGACAAAATTATTAAAAAAATTTTTTTAAAGATATATTATACGTTTCTACTATAATATTAATACGCGTCGTTTTGTCTGCTTCGATAACACATAGGGAAGCATTTTCTATTTATATAAAGTTAAGTATCTGCATATAGGTTTGTATGTATCTTAAACTAATTAACTGATCAGTGAATTTTTGAACACAGCTGATAGACGTAAAAGTGGTTAATATGGGTGATATTTAATTTAATCTAATTTTATGTAAAGGGGCAAAGAGGGAATAGAAGCCATTCGTAAAAATTCAGATACCTCCGATTTTTTTGAATTTTACTAATAGGTATGAAGCGTCAATTAATAAATATTCCTGAAATTTCAGTTTCTTTGGAATATTTTAAGGGGTTATATGGGGTATAAAATGTGCAAAATCTTAAAATCTTTCAAGATTCCTTGAATTTCAATTTCTTCCCAAGACCGCTTAAGCTTTTGCCTCAAATTTTAGACATTTTCTAGAATCAAAATCATGTAATGGATTTCGATCAAAATTAGAATGAAGATTCTAGACACATTGTAGCTTGATTTTTGTCTTCGTTAAGTGCATAAAAGTGGTGCAAAACTGTTTTGTTTGAGGTATTAATTTTATCTGTGCTAGGACGGATATTCTTTTATTTTATTATAATACTATATGTTATAAGATTAAAATAATGTTAAGATGATCATCTTTTGTTTAAGATATAAGTGTGGCGCTTCTTGATGTCTCTTGAGTTTTCCTTGGAAAAACTTTCTTGGGTTGATATATATTTCTCGCGCATGCGCGTATGTCTTGATTTAAACAAGTAAGGACATTTCTATTTTAATTCAGTGTAATTTGTTTTTTAAATCTGATATACAGACACGCTCCTAGTGGAAATGGAACCCCAAAAAGGTGAGTGTGTGTGTGTGAGAGAGAGAGAGAGAGAGAGAGAGAGAGAGAGAGAGAGAGAGAGAGAGAGACACACACACACACACACACACACACACACACACACACACACGCACACACACGCACACACACAGAGAAGACGAGCGCATCTTCTACCGCTGATTGTCATATCTTAAAACCTCGCTTAATTAATCATGAGAAACGACCAAACATTAATTTTAATGAAACATGGATGTAATTTTCAAGAAGAAAATGACATTTCGAACTTAATCGTGACAGACCGACGACGTAAATGCTGTTTCAAAAACAAACTGAAACTATTTCAAACTTACGCGAGACAGACCACAAAGAATTGTATTTCAATGCTAAGCATGCCAGAATGATGAACATTCTATTTCAAACTTAAACGTGACCGACCGAACCACGGACAAAAAAAAAGGTAAACATTTTCTATCGTCTTTATCAACTTACAAGTGGAGACGTCGCATTTTTAACGAGAAATAAAGAAAATGTTTAAGAAAAATTCATGGGAAATGATATATTCTACCCAGTAAGTTTGGATTTATTCAAATAAACTTGCATGGGAATAGAATTCAATCTCATCTCCCACAGATAACTTCGACTTACACACTTGTAGCTTCTTGGAAGTCTTTGCGCCGTTTTTTAATTCATACATAAAAATGTGCAGAATATACTTTTTCCACAAAGATGGTGATATTTTCCAGTGCAGCTATCGATACCTCATCGTGCCTCATTTTGTATTAATTATGCGATAATATTATGCAACCTGAATCGATACTTTCTGAAGTTCCACATTTCGGATCACTGATTACCTTTCCTAAGGAGGCTATGTTTTCAGTTTGTTGGTTGGGTTGTCACATCGCTTGAGCAATCGTCAACAAACGTATTCAACATATCGGTCATGGTTGAAAAGTTCTGTCAAGGTTGAAATTTTGACGGAATTTCAATATCCAATTTGTCCAAATTTTATGTATGGATCTGATACACTTTGTTAACAGTAACCACCATGCAGATACGGCTTTGGTTCATCCTTACGCTGTCAGACGGAGATATGCAATCTCACGACTGACTTATTGCATTTGTTATGCTCTCATCTATAAAAATTAATATTTAAAAGGGATGCGTATTCGTCAGTAAATTCCGCTTAATTCTGTTTGGCTGGCAGTAGATTCCATGATATTATCAGATACTCACGAGGGGGACCACGAGAGTGTTACCAACATCCCTTTCTTTTTTATTTGTTCTGTCAGTTTTTTCTACGTTTTGACTGTCTTGATTGTTAATTCCGAACTTTTATCTATTATTGGCATTACGTCTTGAAGTTCCTTGTATTCTTCTTCTCCTTCTTCTTCTCCTTCTTCTTCTTCTTCTTCTTCTTCTTCTTCTTCTTCTTCTTCTTCTTCTTATTATTATTATTATTATTATTATTATTATTATTATTATTATTATTATTATTATTATTATTATTATTTACTCACTGAGAGTACTCTCACGAATCATTATCAGTGATCGCTCACTGAAAAAAAAATGTGATCGGTTGTTGTCTTTCCGGGACCACTTTGCTAGTGCGTGCTTGCTACGGTGATGATACATTCTAAAAATTTCTTGACATTTCAGCACTTGACTGATAATCAGCTTTTCAGTAGTGTACATATTACAATTTTGGAATTTGGAGAATATGGTTCTTGATGTTTCAGTATTTTCCATTTGATTATATATGGAATGTCGTCTTTCAAATTCCATCCTAATCCAGCTAATGTCGTTGTCGATTGCTTATCAATGTGTATGAAGGATGTGTAGTGTGCATAAAAGTTCCCTTGTGTTATCCCGATGTAGTCAAGTCTAGTCTAGAATCTAGTCGAGTGTTATTTTAGTCTCGTAGACAACAGATTTCAAGCTGCCTCTTCATTCAAAATTTAACTATACATTATTCTGACAATGGATCTGCCATTCCGGCAAGGCAATCTCTAAGTTGCCAGAATGATGCCAAGAATTCCCTCAGCTGGTATGAAATAAGCGAGTTTGCAAAGCCAGTTAAAGTAAAAAAAATAAAAATATGAAATCCAAAACTAGTATCTTTCTCTTAGCTATATATTTCTCTCTCTATATATAGGGAGATATAATCTCTCTCTTTCCCGCCTGGCTATGGGTTAAATAGTTTGGTATTATTCCGTTTTGTTTATGAGTTTCTTCTTTCCTTTCCTTACAACATTCGACTATTAACTAACACAGAGAAGGGGAGAGAAATGAAGAGGAGGAGGATGAGGAGTAGCGAGGGATATATATGTATAGAGAGAGAGAGAGAGAGAGAGAGAGAGAGAGAGAGAGAGAGAGAGAGAGAGGAGAGAGAGAGAGAGAAAGCGAGAGTGAGAAAAACGATATAAAATAATTGCGGGAATCACACAAATACTACGAAAGAAGAAAAGGTTGATCGACAGAAACTTAGTTAAAGATGAGTTAATTGCAAATTAAAGCTTTAAATAATTAAAACGCATTTTTTTTCAAACCAAAGAATATTAAGCATGTATTTTGTGTCATTAAAGTGTATAGAAAATAGTTTTAGGGAAACAAACGTTGATCAACTCAGCTTTAGTATTATATATATATATATATATATATATATATATATATATATATATATATATATATATATATATATATCTTGATAAACGTTGATGAACTCAACTTTAGTATTATATATATATATATATATATATATATATACAAACAATGAGGCCAATTCCAACCCTTACATAGCGAGTAGATAAATAAAACCTATTCATGCCAAATCAGGCGGACAAACATAATCAGCGGTCTTAACAGTGTTCAACAAATTACGGAGTAAGCAACTTTCATTTTTAGTTTAGATTAGACGACTTATATTATTTCTCATTAAAGAGTCCGGTCGAAAGAGGATATAACTATTTAATTATCATCCATATGTATACGTTTTATTCATTGCTGAATCTTCAGTGTGAATATAACTGTTTAAACCGGTCGCACGATTCGAACCCAGGAACACAGGTCACCTTTAACTCAAATTCGATATATATATATATATATATATATATATATATATATATATATATATATATATATATATATATATATATATATACGAGGCCTGTCTAAAAAGTATCCGACCATTATTTTTCCGTGCAAAATAGAGACGATAGGGTGGCGCCACTCTACACAGTGAAGGAAGACTCCTTCGTGCACATGTGTGAATTTTATCACCGACTTCCGGCGCCCTAGCCGCTGCCTGTCGGTCGCTGAATGAGGTGCTACACAACAAGTTTGTCGGATTACCGATTCTCTCAAGATGACTGAACGTGTTGGGCAAAAGTACTGCATCAAATTTTGTCAAAAGCTTCTCAAATCAAAACAATTAGTAAGATTCAGCAGGTGTTTGGAGAAGATGCGATGGGTGTAACACAAATTAAGGAGTGGTTTAACCGATTCAAAAATGGCCGCACATCAGCAGAGAGTGACCAGCGTTCTGGCAGGCCCCGAACTGCACAGGGTGGCTGCAAAATTTGTGCCCAAATTGTTTTCGCAGGAACAAAAGGACCTCCGTTTTTAAGTTGCACAGCACCTTCTGGAAACCCCCAACACTGATTCTGGGTTTCTGAACATCGTTATAACTGGAGATGAGTCATGGGTGTACGTGTACGACACAGAAACAAAAAGACAATCATCACAGTGGAAGCATTTCGAGTCTCCAAGGCTAAAAAAGCGCGACAGGTGCGAAGCAAAATCAAGGTGATGCTGACTATCTTCTTTTGATATCCGTAGAATTGTGCGTCACAAATACGCAACGAAGGACAAACAGTGACAGAGGAGTACTATCAAGATGTTCTCCGGCGTCTCCGTGACGCAGTTCGACACAAAAGACCAGAAATATGATCGGCGAAAAACTGGCAACTACATCAAAACAACGCTCCGCACATTCATCACAATTGATCCAAAATTTATTGGCCAAACATGGAATTCCAGTAGTTCGCTAACCTCCTTAATAATCTACAGACATGCCTCATTGCGACTTCTAGTTGTTTAAAAAATTGTATGGATGTAATGTGAATAATATTTAATAAATAATTTGTATATATATATATATATATATATATATATATATATATATATATATATATATATATATATCAAATATAGAGTTCATATATTTTTGTAAGCATCTATTAGGAATTTTCTTATTCTTAAATTCCTAATAGATGCTTACAAAAAAAAATATGAACTCTATATTTGATACCTATCCCGCGCGCATACACGTCCTCATATTTAAAAGTGGAAGAAAAACAACCGACACCACAAGTCCATATTACACCAACAAGGACAGAGTAATTCAATAAGATCAGGATTTCCAGACACACTGATGAAGCCAATTATACTTGGCGAAATATTTGTAATTACTATAAACTAAAATGAAAGTTTATAAAAAAAAAATCTGTTACGATTTTTCTTTTATATTAATATCGCATCTTAAATATGCTTTGAAGGTATTTTACTTCTTTTCTTATTCTCATATATATATATATATATATATATATATATATATATATATATATATATATATATATATATATATATATATATAGATATAGATAGATAGATATAGATAGATAGATATAGATATACATATATACATATACATATATACATATACATAAATATATACATATAAATATATATATATACAGATATATATATATACACATATATACATATACATAAATATATACATATAAATATATATATATATACACATATATATATACACATATATATACACACATATATATATATGTACATATATCGTTGTGTTGAGTTGAAAAAGCGTGACTGAGGCAAAAAGACAAATGAAGATGCTAATAGGAAGATTTTCCTCTTCATCTTTCTTCTCTTATTGTTCAATCTCCTTTCCATAATTGTTCCTTTTTCGTTTCTAATGCTATCATTGATTTACAAACGTTTCCTGGCTTTCACATAAGGGTATTTGCTAGTCATTTTATACCATACGATTTGTATCTACCTGTTTTTGTCAGGGAGACGAATATCAAATTGAAAACCTCCACGCTATAATAAAAAGCAATACACACACACATATATTTATTTATGCAAACATTGTTAAAAATAACAGAATTCGTCTGTTTAATTATACCTTTTTTATTTTTTTGATGGTCTTTTTAGTATTAGAATAAAAAAAAATGTTCCATAGGTTTCACAGGTTTCACAGGTTTCACGAACCTTTTCGATTCTTCGTCGAATTATCCTCAGGTGTCAAAAGCAAATGAACAAAAACGCTGGAGAAAGAAGAGAATTTTTTAAAAAGACAGCGGAGAAACGCGTAGAGAACGTTTTCGCATTGACACTTGAGGATGATTCGACAGAGAATCGAAAGCGTTCGTGAAACCCGTGAAACCTATGGAACATTTATTATTATTTATTATTTTAATGCAGAAAAAACATCAGAAAAATAAAAATAGTATGATCCAGCAGACGAATTCTGTTATTTTTAACAATGTTTGCATAAATGAGAAAATGCTGCCAAATACACACACAATATATATATATATATATATATATATATCCCCGTCTTGTCAGACGAGATTTAACAAGTAAAAACTGCAGAAATAATCCATTTAAATTATTTAGAAAGCAAAAATCAAGTCAAACAACCTCACATTTGAAAATTCAAATATTCCAGATTTGCATTAAATTTGATCCACATTTTTTAGACATCAACTAAGCAAGATTCCCTGAATTTCAATTCCGTAAGAATCAAAATACTGTAATAGATTGGAATAAGGATTCTAGGCATAATGTTTTGTAGTATCATATTTGGATTTTAATCTTCATAAATGGGGCATACAAATGGTGCAAAACTGTCCTGTTTAGGAAATTTATTTTAGTACCCGTCCAGGAAATAGTAGTCTGCTAGTTATATATATATATATATATATATATATATATATATATATATATATAAAGGTAAGTACAGTTAAAGAGTGTAATAGATAAATAGATAGATAGATAGATAGATAGATAGAAATGAGGGAGGTTAATTGTGGTCACTGGTAAGGGGCAGCCCAGGTGTGAATACGTATTTTATTTTATGGTCTTTTAGGAATGTAATCGTTTCTCACGGGTAATAAATAATAAAATTGACAATGGTGTCACGTTCGGCGCGAGAACCGGCGGACAGGTGCGCGGGCAATGAGCAAATTATCTCACAACTGGAAAGCCGTGGAGTTCTACATGCGAACAAGATTTATTCTTCCGGGTCGTATTCTCATCTGAATGATAGCATATTTTAGCATATTTTATTAGTTCACGGGGACAGAGTTAGACACAAGGTCGGTTTAATGTGGATAACACAGCTCGTTCAAAAGGAGGCACTCTTGATTGGCTACGAAAATAACGTGCATTGTCTTGTCGGCACTCTCACACGAATAGGGGCGCCGGAGACGACAAGCAATACCCCTCCATTTAATGACCGTATTAAATAAACGAATAATAATAATTGTAGATGCTCTATAATTCAGCCAAATCATAGACAATCTAAAAAGGAGACATTAGAACCAGATAATATTTCTCTGTTTCAGCCCCGTTGATAATTATTATCTGTTCATTTAATATGGTAGTTACTAAGTCGAACAAGTGTATTGTATAAAACGCATCGTTTACTCTAAAATATATATTTATGTATTTATCGTAATTCATTCATATTTATGTATTCCAGTCTATGAAACCTATCGTTCTAGTTTGGGTTTTTGTTGTTCGATGATTCTCTATTTAATCATTGTATGGTATGTTTGATGTTCCATATAGTGGTGCTATGTAGGTGATACCTCGTTTGTTCGAGTATCTAAAGGTGTTATTAAGAGCTTAGAATTTTTGTTGAAATATTTCCTGTGTCATACCGATATAGATTTCATGTTTTGTGGTGGTTCTGCCTGAGATAACATATTTTACTGTGCACCATCCCCCAAAGAACAATCCCATTTTCACCTGTTCTGCATGAACAGGTGGGATTAGGTAAATTGATAGGAGCAGTGTTTTTAGGTTATCAGATAACAGTACCAGATAGCAGGAGTAATTGGTTTTAACTGTATTTCTGTTAAAATGTTTATGGAGCTTCTTGGATGGTAGGAAGTGATTATCTAACAAGTGGAGGAAGTATTTGCCAACGTTAGATTTTACGCTGAGGGAAAAGGGGTGTAACCAGATAATGCTCTTTTTCCTACTGGGTCTATGTGGTTTGGTGAGTTTATATTTTTTCTGCTTTCGTGCAGGGCTTTGTTGCAAATGTAATTTTTCGGGGTTAGAAGTAAGGTTAGAGATTCCACTACTTATATTTAGTATTATGTTTTTAAAGACTAGGGGTTACTGGAGAAGCGTGTGCCATCGTTCCAGTAGAACCCCAATTCTTGGTTAGGGAATCTATTTTTGAGTGAATCCTTAATAAATAGCCCGATTAAGTCACACATATCTGCACTACCATAAGCCCCTATCGTTATACCAAATGGGTTCTCTGAGTTAGATTTTTAACCAATGTTTTGTTCTCAACATATACAAGAGGGTTTGTTGCGTGGAAGATAGCTTCACGTTCTATTTTTTGCGAAATTTAATGTATCATTTAATATTTATCTATTGATTCAGGAGAATAAGCTTGCAATGTCGCATTATATGAATCTATATTGCTCTTTATTTGGAATAGCTTGGAACAAATAGATGGCCGCTTGGGAATTGATCCACATCCGTAGGTCCATGTATTTTCTTATATGCTTATTTATTCTTCTAATGATATGTTTGATAGCCATCCCCATTTAACTTCTGGCTAAGTTCATACGCCTAAGTTTTGGTCTGTTCCTGAAACTTAGCTTATCCTCTTTTAGGATGAGAAATGCTAGTTTGAGGACCATATGGTCAGCCCATGGTCAATTAAAAAACTCTCCATGAAGTTCTTGGCTTCAGTATTAATGTTATTACACGTGTGTCTGTTGCTAATTGGTATTTGCTGGTACTGTTATCTATTGCAAGTTGTTTGTATATGCTCTTATTAAACTTACATAGATTGTTGATTTTATCTGCAAAGACTATGATATTGTCATTGGCTTTAATATTTTATGCTTTAATGTATAGTTTTTAAATAAAATAATTTATCATAGCTCTTGTAGCAGGTTCTACGATCGACCACTATATTGGATTTTTCAACTAACTTGTGACACATATTATATATATATATATATATATATATATATATATATATATATATATATATATATACTAGATGAAATTGAAATCTATGGAATCTTGGTTAATTGGCGTCTAATTACTATGGATTAGATTCCAGGCAAGTCTGAAATATTTGAATTTTCGAAATGTGCCCATATGATTCACCCTAAAATGCTTTAAAATACTCAAAAGAAACTGAAATTTAGGGAATATTTATTAATTTACGTCTAATACCTATTGGTAAAATTTCACAAAAATCGGAGATATCTGAATTTCTAAGAGGAGCTTCAGCCCCCTTTTATCCCTTTTACAGAAAGCTAAATTAAATATAGGTCCATATTTGAACCCCTTACTCATGGAAGCTGTGTTCCACAATTGATAGTGATAGATTAATTAGTTTAGAAGTAAACTCTGTACATACAAATATATAAACATATACAAATACCTAACTTTATATATAGAGTGATATACGATAGATAACCTATGGATTAGATTGAACTATTTATTAACTGATTATCTAAATAATGTATTTAAATTCTACATGCTTATTTGGAGCGTTGTATTTTAGCCACGAGTGTCGACTCACAGCCCGTTCTCTTTTAAAAGAGAGCATACAGTGCTTCGTGTATCAACATGAAGCACTGTCTGCTCTCTTTTACAGACAGGCCCAATGTTACGACCATCGCGTCTCAATACTGGAGCTTTAACTCGTCTGTATTCCATATCAAATACAACATCTTAGAACATCAGCCGTCATAAACTCCAACTTCCAAACATTGTATATAATTACTGCGAAGAAATTAACGATTAAAGGCCATCAGTAACCTGTCTTACTGTGAATTCAGAGGTTTGCCATGTATCTAGGAAGAAGCTTAACACAAGAATTGATAATCCCTCTTTGATCCATGACGTTGCTGATTCCGAGCAAAGTTTTGCATTACCTAGTTTATGTTGACCCATTGGGAAATCTGGCTTTCCAACTGCTCATATTTTATGGACAAATTGGTTTCGATCGCCTCACCCGCATAATTACTAACTTTGCCACACGACCAACTCTTCCTATATTATGGCAACTCTATATTGACTGCAAAGTCACATTCGCACAACTTAACCTAACTTATAAGATCTAATTTATATTTTTTTTTAGCGCCTCGTAACTATTTCTTTTCTGAAACTTTCATGTAATGTTTAAATCCACTGGGCAAAATGACTACACCTATCAATGCAGTATTTGCTACCCCAGTATTTACTATGCCTGTCGCGTATTATACATACTTCTATGTGACGTAATACATTACACTAAACTTCTCTTATGTGCCTTTTAATTTACGAACGTTACTGGTAGGCTCCCCTCGGTTCTAAAAATATCACTCATTTTACTAATGCCTCTGATTATGTATATTAGAGATTGCTTTCATTTTAACACCCTATTAATATAGACCTTATTTCTCTCCCACATATATTTACATAATAACTACTTGCTAACCTAACCCGACGCAAACATGTCTCCTATTAATGAGATGCTTTCCTTATGTCAAGGATAGCACAACGCGTGGACGGTTTTAATAAGATAACTTTTAGTTTTAAGCCGATCTCTGACTCGAGCATCATTATCTTCATGTATGAGTGTGAGAGAGCCATATACACGGTATTGGAAGTATTTAATTTGCTCATATAATGTAGGCGAGCCATGGTATCTTGCTATAATTGGTTGGGTTTAGAGAAGTGAAATACCACCAAAAAGAAAATAAACTTTACTTTAGGAAAACGAATAAAACATAGAAAATGTAAAACACAAACAAACAAAAACCAAAACAAACAAACAATGTGAATCGAACAAAATTAAAGAAAACACCAACAGATTAATTATTAGATCTGAAAGCTCATATATTAGTGCGTAAAATAGAAACAACTTTAAGACAGTGCTATACTTGACAAAGAGATCACATGGTCAGTAGTGTCAATTGTAACACGGTCCTCTATTATTTGATTTACCTACTGAGAACACTTTTAAGAGAAGGGAGTGATCTGTATAGAATGCATTTAAATTTTGTCGCTTGATCTTGTGCTTCAGTTATTAACGAAGCACGTTGTGTAATAATGTCCACAAGTGGTGTGTTCTCTGGTCGCACGTTATAAGTATTAATAAAATGTTTCCACTGTATTTAAATTTTGTAATTTGAAACGGTTTTTGACACCAGTAAAATGCAGAGACTTTTTTTTTAAAATAAACATATTATTTATTTAAATTCAAATTTTCGATTCACACAGGAATCTTCATCATCAATATTTTTTCTTCCTTTTTTAAATGACATGATCAAGATAAGCCAACCTGATTCTAGGAGTTTGTCATCGATAGCTTTTGTTTTACAATATCTATATTTTATTCTGAATAAAAAAACTTCTTTTTTTTCTTGGATCCTGTTCTTTTGTAATGAAAATGTATTTCGCTTGAATATCTTTTTAAATATAAATTTTTCGACTCGCAAGATTGTAAAACTAGAACGATTTTCACTATCCATTTTCAAAGCATTGACTGCTTACATCATTAATACAAAAGAAAAAAAAATCTACATATCTTAGTCTCTGCCAGCTTTCAGATAACCAATGTTTCAAATGAATATTAACTTATTAGTTCCTTATGAATTTTATACACATGGTATAAATTTCATAAAAATGGGATATATTTTCAGTTTTAAGAAAGTTCGGCCCCCATAGTTCCCTTAGGTTAGGAAATTCTGGATCACTTTCATGGTCTTGCCCGGTAGATTTTAAATAAGTATACACTTTAAGATTTTATGTAGATTCTCTAACCTCTCTTTATATAGGGAACACTCAAACACCACACAAACACACAGACATTCAGTTGTATCTATCTATCTATCTATCTATCTATCTATCTATCTATCTATCTATCTATCTATTACTCTCGCTATATATATATATATATATATATATATATATATATATATATATATATATATATATATATATATATATATATATATATAAAGCAGCCGTTTTCTTTTCTATTCGATTTTTAGTCCGCATTCCATTTCTTTTCTTTTCTCTCTCTTGTGAAACTAAAATCTTGCACAACAGACGAGGATTCAGTGATACCCACGTAATCAAACCCATTTCGCAGGTGGCTTTTTTAAGACGGCAAAAGGTGAGAATATTGAATTTTCTAAAGAAAAACAAATTTCTTCCCTCTTCAAAACCCACAATTCATCTAAGGCCATTGGGACTTGATTATATTCATCTTCTCAAATGATATTTAAGAATATCGTTTGATAAATGATATAGTTTAGATGCGTCCACGCATTGCGATAATTAGCTCTGTCTGTCGCTTTGTTTAAAACAGCATTTTAATCGAGACATCTCAAGAAGTGCTTACGTCCGTCGTTTGGTCGGTCACCCTTAAGTTTGAAATAGCATTATTTGGTCTGTCACGCTGGTGGACAAATCTTATTTTAGAGCGTCGGTCGTTTGGTCACATGTAAGTGTGAAATAGCATTTACTTTATTCTATCACGCTTATCTTTCAGTCTATAATAAAAACTAATGTGTATTTATTTGCATATTACTTCCATCCCGTCACGCAAAAGTTAGTGAGTAAAACACATGCATTCTCCTAACCTCGGACGAAACCATTTTCAAGTAGTGAGAGGACGCGAGAAAGCAAATAGCAATTCAGTCACCCACATCAGACCTACCCCGTTGCCTGAAAGTAACTTGGAAAATATATTTTACGTAAAAGTAAACGGTGGTTTTGTTTCTTTTCTTTAAAGCATCAGAAATTATAATAATAATTTATATATGTAACATTTCATTATTGACTTAATTCTATGGTTTTATATGAATATTTTAGTAATATTTCATAGATAAATAGCGAGCATTTTTCTTTGGTCTGACAAGCTTAAGTTCAAAATATCATTTTCGTAGCTGAATTCGCTGCTTGAATATCCACAGATGAAAAATAAGCGAATTTGTTTTTTTTCTCCCACAGATGGTCATTTGGAATTCTCTTGTATGAGATTATCTCTCTCGGCGGAGTGCCATATCCGAGCTTGGATGCTTCTAGTCTCTTGAAGGAACTCCGAGAAGGTCACAGGATGAAGAAACCGGAGAATTGCAGTCAACGACTGTGAGTAACTTTTCAGTTCCAAACTAAGATGACAGTTATACATAAATGACATTTCAAAGAATAGTACATACACGACCCCCTCCCCTGGATATCAGTAAAGAATTACAACTGGAATTCGTCTACGGACAATCGTTTAAAACATGTATAATACTTAATCATTTACAAAAGAAATCTTCGACATTGGATATCATGTAAAATATGACTTAACACTGTCAAACAAAACGAATTAGTCCGATACGAACTCACACGTACGCACATACGCGCACGTGTGCACACACACGCACATATATGTCAGTTATTAACGTGCAATGTTTATTTTATATACTAGCAAATATGTACTTTTCCGGTCGCATGTTTATTCATGCATATATAATGAAAGTGTAATGCCTGGAAGAATTGTATCATGATAAACGAACATATACTACCAAAGAAAAATGTCAAAGAAGTTGATTAAAACAATCCAGAGAGTCCAAAATGAAAATGAAAAAGTTATCCAGTCAGGAAATTTGCTTGCTATCGATGCAGTATATGACAGTGAAGAGTCTATTCAGGGTGTATGACAATTAATAATAAAACCATAGAAAAAGTAAAATCACAAAAAAAGGTTAGGAAATCTTACTTGGTGTTTTTCTTAACATTGTTTTAAACATTATGACTTGGACGAACTGCATAAGTTTAACAAAAAAGTGCGTTTTTGGCCGATATATTTGATGTTTTATATGTATCTTTATGTATTTAAAAAATATTTTTATATATTTTCAATACTTAATTTTTATTACGTGTAGTAATGTCATTGCGGTAATGGTCATCTGATGAGTATATATATATCTATCTACATATATATATATATATATACATATAAATAAATAAATATATATATATATATATATATATATATATATATATATATATATATATATATATATATATATATAAAATATTTATATATAAATTTGTACATAAGTTCTTGGAAGAATCTTTAAGAAATTTAGGAAATTGAAAACAGACAAACAAATGCCTTTGAAGACCACGTTTTGAGATGCAATATTTTATAAAAAATCATTTAATTTTTTTTAATACGGTATTTTTTACTTTCAGGATTAATAATAATTTAGCAATTGTTTTTTAAATTAAGGGGGATACTTCCATGATAGCTCAGCTTAGGGCAAATTAAGACTAGCACAGTTTGGGATTAAGTTTCAATTTTATCCTTTGAAGAGTTGCTCAAACAGATGCATCACTGTGGCGATACGGCATGGTTTGAGCTTGTCAGACAGTGCGGGGCCTATTTTATTAGAAATACCTTTTTGCACCCTATCCAGGAGGGAGAAGACATTGGTAGGTGCCTCGTCACAGATGTGGCAACAATACTCCATGCACAGGCGAATGGTGGTTTTATAAATATATATGATACTGGTAGGTGTGAGACGTTTTCTAGCCAGATAAAGAGAATCTACCTTCTTTGCAACATCTCCAATGTACTTATTTCAGTTCGTGTAGTTTTAACATGTCAGGTTTAAACGTTGGACTCTCGGGAAGGGTACTATCAATCATGATAATCTGTGGATGAAAATATTTTTTATTGCTTTTAGTTGTAGTTGTTTTAAGGAAAGGAGCTTTGTTTTGGTAGCATTAAATGTGTTCGTCCATAAATAGAACAAGTTATATTTAACTTATAAATGGGATCCTACCCCGAACTACCGTTGCTATTCTTTGTCTGATTGGACCAGAAAGTAATCGTTACTAAGGGGTGACCCACACACCCCAAACTCCCAAAACACTTTAAAGTCATACACAGAACTGAAATTCTAAGACTATATGACTATTACATACTTTCAGCTAGGAGCGAAGTGTAGTATCTGTTCTGATACTACACTTAATATTTTGTGTCCTCGGTCAGTATAGGAGAAATCCTTCTCAACTGAGACGATTTTAATTTTTGTCCCAATCCTGAGTGCCTCGGTTTATGGGAGCTGGATTTCTCTACATTAAAACCCAACTTTACGTGTAACCCTGTCCTCGTGGGGGGAAGTAAATAGGAACTGTTAAAGTATCAACTTCGATACGGATTTATTTATGAAAATCAGACAAATGAACTGTAATGTTTCTCCATACATTCGGAAGACGAGACCTTTTTTACTGTGTTTGGCGGCAAAGTTAAACAGAGGCTGGTTTGTATCTTGGAGAATCTATCTCTACAAAAGGGGACGATCTAGATTGGGGACAATAATACTTGTATAATTGCGTCGGCGCTTCCTCATGAATGAGGGCGCCTGAGACGATAGAAAATAATTCCATCCCTTCCCTCTAAAAGAAGAATCTAATGCTTGAGAGATTAACCTTTTGAAACCGAACAGATACTACATTTTAATCATAGCTAAAAAACTGGTAAAAATTCTCTTGAAGACTAGTCCAGTCTAATAATATTAAACCAAAAGTATTTGTTAAAAGACAAAATGCCTAAAGGATCCATTCTTGGCCTATTCCTGCTTCTGGTGTTCACAATGATCTTTCAAGTTGTATTCAGAGATAATTCGTTGGCATTTATGCAGACGGCACAACTGTGTATGGCAGCACTTTCAAAAGCATTGATGATCAACACCTTGCTGATTCTCTCTCTTTTTTGACATGGAGCACGTGGTGCAATTGTGAAAAAGAAGTTTGTTACATGTGTTTAACATGTAAAACTAACCTGTGATTACCAACGCGTGGATCCTTGTTTTGCTTAAGTTTAAATATATGGATCTCTTGTTGTGGAAGCTAGGACTGACTTTCATTCAAGACCTGGAACGGAACTCTTACATGAAATATGTTGCAAATGTCGCTGGTAAAATGGCTGGATTATTATATCACACTAAGAAGTACCTAACTCTGACACACTCCTATACCAGTATAAGAGTCAGATACACCCTCAGATGTAGTGCTGCTGCCACATCTTGGGAGGTGCCACTAAGAGCACTCTATCTTGTCTTGACAGAATACAAAACCGACTTCGGAATCTAGCGGGCATGATCTCTTCTCTATATCCACTTTCTAACGGAAGTGACGTTGCTTGTTTTCCTTTTTTTTATCATTATTTTCATATCGTGGCATATGGTTATTATGGAGAAGCAGTTCATAAAAAAAACACCAGAGAAAAGAAAACAAAAGTCTAAAGAAAAAAGAAAAAAAGGAAGATAGGATATCAAAAGAAAAAAGTCACAAAAAGGCACAAAGATAACAAAAAACAAAAATTTAGTGAAAAAGAAAGAATGAAAAAGAGCATAAAAGAAATAGAGAAAGAAAATGCAAAAAGATGAAATAAAGTCAAAAATAAAGAAAGAAAAAGAAGGAAACGAAGAAAGAGTGAGAAGAAGAAAACGAAAAACAAACAAACAAAGGAGACAATAAAAAGAATGGAACGATAAAGATATAGAGCAAAACGGAATGGACAAAAGGTTACAAGGAAATAAAAAAGTAACATATTGTTAAGAAGAAAGAACAAAAAGGTACGATAAAGAAATAGAGAAAGAAAAGGAAGAGAACAAAAAAGAAAAGAAGTGAATAATAAATCATAAATCATAAAGAAATTAATAAAGAGTGCTAGAGATACGAACAAGTCAGAAGACAAAAAGGGGAAGGAAAGAAGAAAGAGTTAAAAAGAAAGAATGAAAAAGAAAGAATGAAAGTAAATAGAGTACTAAAACAGAAAAGCAAAGAAAAATAGTGGCAGCAAGAATAAGAGTCAAAACGAAAGAAACACACAAGAATATAAAGAACGAAAAACAAGTGAGAGAAAGAAATATAAAAGGAAGGTAATAAAGTGAGTCAGAGGAAGAAGAAGAGTCAAAAAGAAAGAAAAAGACCCAAACGTATAAAAAAGGTGAAAGTGTAGAGAGAAAAGAAAACAGAAAAGAAGTGCAAGAAAAAGAAAGTAAGATGTTGAAAGTGTGAGAAAGAAATAGAAAAAGAAAAGAAATACACGGAGAAAGAACGAGTGCAAGAGATTAGATAAATAAAGAAAATAAACATGAACGTAAAAAAATAACAAAGAAAAGAAGGCCATATTAAAGAAAAGGAAAAGCAAAGAAACACACAAATAGAAAAAGAAAGAGAAAAATATAAAGTAGGAAAGAAATAGGATAAAAGAAAAGAAACAAAGAAACGAATAGAACACAAAAAAGAAACAAACAGATAAATAAGAGAAAAGGAGAGTAAGAAAGAAAGAAAAACAGAAAATATTAAAAAAAAAAAGAATAAGCGAAATAACGAAAAGGAAGATGACGCTGTTTAAATGAAAGTCGAATATCAATAATAAATGTCCGTTTTACTTTTGCAGTCGTCGGTGGCGGGAAAAACAAAGATGGCGGTACACAACAATTCTGCGCGTAAAGCATGTCAAACTGCAGGAAGCAATGAATATTTACTGATTGAGAATAACGAGCCAGGGTTGTGGGTCAACGTTCTCGGAGATTTGGCGTCCTGTGCGGTGGGAGGTGTCTATGTGGTGGGAGAAGCGTGCCGGGGGGCGGAAATCTCTTCGTGTCACTTTTTCCACATTTCTACTATTTCTCTTACCGATGTTCCCCGCTTGTTTTTCCTCGTCCGCTCCGATTGTTGCCCCTCTCTCCCCCAGCGCTTCCATCCACCCAGCTTCCATGACTGTCCGCTCTATCAACACCTGCTTCGATGATTTATGGTCGATTTATTTATTCACACGAGCCGGGATGTTCGTATGGCACCTCATCGATTCTACGATGACAGTAATCGTCGCTTCACAGATCGATAATACTCGGATGAATAAAAGCCACGGCATCTCATCGGCCCAGGACTCAAGTTTGGTAAACAAAGCCTATGGTTAATGTCGGGGAGCAGGAGGGTCGGTCATTAGTAAATAATTCAGTACATCTTTACAATAGCACCACCACGAAAAGGCGCCGAATTATTTCTTTAAACAGTCCAACTTAAGCCTTGAATACTCCACTACTAATAGCATATTGTTTTTCTTATTACGTGATAGCATTACGAGTTTTGGGTCTGCCGCGAGGAGTAAAGTGTAGTATCAGAACAGATACTACACTTAATCTTTTCTGTCCTCGGTTAGTGAAGGAGCAATCCATTCTAAACTCAGACAATTAAAATTTTTATCCCATCAAGAGTACTTCTTTTTCCTCCACATTACAAAACCGACCTTGTGTCTAACTCTGCCCTCGTGGAGAGGCAAGTAAATAGGGACTGCCGCAGGCCAAAACGGTTACTTCTAAAACATGTTTTAATTTTTTGTTGCTTCGTTGTTGGGTTTTGCGGAATCTCAGTCGTCAATGTATCATTCTATGTCTAGTAAACACATCGTTTGTAGCTTCATTTATTTTGTATGCGTATATTTTGCAAACAAATAGGCCATAAATGATAGTTTCTCTTTTACCTGTAGATGGGACCCTGGCAGGTACCATCACTCCTCTGTGTCAGAGTGGACATGGGAGTAGTGAGAACTAAGGGTTCCCAAAATTAGGTGTCACCCCTGGGTGCGTCTTTATATCATACTCAGAGCGGTTGGGATGGAGGGATGAGTAGTTGATAGGATTTGAAAATAGGGTTAGGGTTAGGGTTAGGGATGAGTAGTTGATAGGATTTGGAAATAGGGTTAGGGTTAGGGTTAGGGATGAGTAGTTGATAGGATTTGGAAATAGGGTTAGGGTTAGGGTTAGGGATGAGTAGTTGATAGGATTTGGAAATAGGGTTAGGGTTAGGGTTAGGGTTAGGGATGAGTAGTTGATAGGATTTGGAAATAGGGTTAGGGTTAGGGTTAGGGATGAGTAGTTGATAGGATTTGGAAATAGGGTTAGGGTTAGGGATGAGTAGTTGATAGGATTTGAAAATAGGGTTAGGGTTAGGGATGAGTAGTTGATAGGATTTGAAAATAGGGTTAAGGTTAGGGACGAGTAGTTGATAGGATTTGGAAATAGGGTTAGGGTTAGGGTTAGGGATGAGTAGTTGATAGGATTTGGAAATAGGGTTAGGGTTAGGGTTAAGGATGAGTAGTTGATAGGATTTGGAAATAGGGTTAGGGTTAGGGTTAGGGATGAGTAGTTGATAGGATTTGGAAAAAGGGTTAGGGTTAGGGTTAGGGATGAGTAGTTGATAGGATTTGAAAATAGGGTTAGGGTTAGGGATGAGTAGTTGATAGGATTTGAAAATAGGGTTAGGGTTAGGGATGAGTAGTTGATAGGATTTGGAAATAGGGTTAGGGTTAGGGTTAGGGATGAGTAGTTGATAGGATTTGAAAATAGGGTTAGGGTTAGGGATGAGTAGTTGATAGGATTTGAAAATAGGGTTAGGGTTAGGGATGAGTAGTTGATAGGATTTGGAAATAGGGTTAGGGTTAGGGTTAGGGATGAGTAGTTGATAGGATTTGGAAATAGGGTTAGGGTTAGGGTTAGGGATGAGTAGTTGATAGGATTTGGAAATAGGGTTAGGGTTAGGGTTAGGGTTAGGGATGAGTAGTTGATAGGATTTGGAAATAGGGTTAGGGTTAGGGTTAGGGATGAGTAGTTGATAGGATTTGGAAATAGGGTTAGGGTTAGGGTTAGGGTTAGGGTTAGGGATGAGTAGTTGATAGGATTTGGAAATAGGGTTAGGGTTAGGGTTAGGGATGAGTAGTTGATAGGATTTGGAAATAGGGTTAGGGTTAGGGTTAGGGATGAGTAGTTGATAGGATTTGGAAATAGGGTTAGGGTTAGGGTTAGGGTTAGGGATGAGTAGTTGATAGGATTTGGAAATAGGGTTAGGGTTAGGGTTAGGGTTAGGGATGAGTAGTTGATAGGATTTGGAAATAGGGTTAGGGTTAGGGTTAGGGATGAGTAGTTGATAGGATTTGGAAATAGGGTTAGGGTTAGGGTTAGGGTTAGGGATGAGTAGTTGATAGGATTTGGAAATAGGGTTAGGGTTAGGGTTAGGGATGAGTAGTTGATAGGATTTGGAAATAGGGTTAGGGTTAGGGTTAGGGATGAGTAGTTGATAGGATTTGGAAATAGGGTTAGGGTTAGGGTTAGGGTTAGGGATGAGTAGTTGATAGGATTTGGAAATAGGGTTAGGGTTAGGGTTAGGGATGAGTAGTTGATAGGATTTGGAAATAGGGTTAGGGTTAGGGTTAGTGATGAGTAGTTGATAGGATTTGGAAATAGGGTTAGGGTTAGGGTTAGGGTTAGTGATGAGTAGTTGATAGGATTTTGAAATAGGGTTAGGGTTAGGGATGAGTAGTTGATAGGATTTGGAAATAGGGTTAGGGTTAGGGTTAGGGATGAGTAGTTGATAGGATTTGGAAATAGGGTTAGGGTTAGGGATGAGTAGTTGATAGGATTTGGAAATAGGGTTAGGGTTAGGGTTAGTGATGAGTAGTTGATAGGATTTGGAAATAGGGTAGGCAGAAAAAAAGAGTAAAAATGGTTGTCAATATGGATTGCGAAGTTGTAGGTGGAGTAGAAGCGAACATCTTGTCAAATGGTCTCTGATGTAGTTTAGTGTAATGCCCGGGACCAATTCCATCTAAAGTATAAATAAAACTCTGACAGATATTACCACCGCGAACCAGAGAGGACCTACGAGCAAGGGCAACTAAGGATTAACACTACACTGCCCAAAGCTCCCAAATTGTGGTCTCACCACCGAACGCACTTTAAGGTTTGCAAAAGAAAAAATATAATATAAAAAGACTTTCTTGGGCGCATTAATAGGGGCAATAAGGCCGTACACCAAAAGAGTTAAAAAACAATCGAACACAAATTGCTATAATGAAAAATGGGCGAAAATAGAGTTCGGTTATTGGCTTAGAAAAATTGTAGTTTGTGGAGTTAAACTCTCACGAAGTGTATTATTTGGATTATCCGAACAACTTTTCTCATCTTGGATGTTATCCTACAACGTTTCGGCCTTGTTCAGATTCTTCTTGTCGAACTCGGTTTGTCAACTTTTTCAAATCCATTTCATTCCAGAGTACTATTTCCACTCACACATGTTGGCAACCTTTATTTGGCCATTGCTGATGCTAACGACAGAATCAAACCAGAAGAAACACAAAATCTTCGTTTTTTTTCAACCGTGTTGTTGTCTATTGAAATGTTATCTTCAGAGGAGGAACAATTGTATTTGCTTGGGTTAACTTTCATTCCCGATGTCTTGCAAAAGACTTCAAGCTCAGAAATAGAGAGCTTGAACTTATCAAAGACAACAGCAACAAGCGTGGTGTCATCAGCATTATGAATATTAGTAGATATCACATTGCTAAGCACCAGAGTTGATTGCAGACTTTCCAGTTCTTTCATCACAAATTCCAAGAAAACGTTAACGAGGGTAATAAATAAGAAACACCTTTCGCGTGTATCCCTACAATTACTGCAAGCCAATGTCCGTTAATAACCACTGCATATTCTGTCTCTTTGTATACATTTGTAGCAATGTTTATAATTTTGCTATATCAAATATCCGAAGGCTATCATCAATTGAGAAGATTTCTAGATGGTAATGGTTAGCAAGAGTAACAGTAACCGAACACTCATTAGCAAAGCCAATTTGGAGGAAGAAAAACATGAGTTTCAAGTCTAAATTGAAGCTCCATCCTTCTGTATGCATGAGAGTAATGGCTTACAGAGGAGATGATTAGTCGGTAGAAATGGGATGATTGAGGAGAATTCTTTGAAATCTCTTACAGATGGCGTATTACCAGAGAGAAAGTTCGTAACACCAGTGAGCGACAATGTGGGCATCTTCTGACCACACAATGATACAATAAAATTAAAAACGAATAACGCACGACAATTATTTATGTAAACATAATCTGAAAAATCTACAGCAAATAGAATGATTCTTGACTAAGCGTTTTAAGGATATTTATGTCATGTTTCAGATATATACATTGTCTAACCGATTGGATGGATTGGATGTGTAAATATCCACATAATTTTGCATTTATTCATACAGAAATAGTTTATAAAAGGAACGAGACAAGTGAAATAAAACACTGATCTGACTAGAGGGGCTTTGCTTTTACTGAAACGATAGCCCACAACCGCCAAAGTTGGAAACAAATGATATTAAATACCACATTAAATCGACCCTTAAATTTTCCAATAAATAATGAAAAAGAGTCCGTAAATTCATAAGTCGCAACGTATTACGTACTTCACGCGACAGAGTAACAATTCGTTTTTTAAAATCTTAATCAAGGTGTTTGCAATTGGTTATGAAGGAAGTAAAATTTGCACAGCGGTTCTCTATAAGAGAGAACCCTATACGAGACTTGTTAGAGGCAAACATTTTTGTTGTTGTACAGTTCAAACCTCTTATTGATAATTTTATAAGAAGCAAACATATATACATAGAAAGGGTGGTCCCAAATTATATCGCTATTATTTATATCGCTATTATTTATATGAAAATTAAACCAGAACGTGTATACTGCGATTTATAAGCAAGAAGGGGCAACACCTCTATTGCTATTTACAGGCTTATCTCTCGTCGAACTGGCCATCATTGGCTTTCACATTCTCCACACCTATCTTCTTTGGATTATTTTCTGTGTGGATACCTAAACGACAGAGTCTATGCTTACAATCCCCAACCGATTGCTGTACTCAAGAATAACACTTGAACAAAGATTATAACATGTTTTACAGTGTCATTACAAACTTCAATTTACGAGTAGCCACAGTAATTTATGTCATACAAAACTTACATGTCTGTAAAACAAGTCTATGAAAATAAAATTGTAAAATGGTGGTATACAGGGGAAAATCTTATGTCATACAAAACTTACATGTCTGTAAAACAGGTCTATGAAAATAAAATTGTAAAATGGTGGTATACGGGGGAAAATATTATGTCATACAAAACTTACATGTCTGTAAAACAGGTCTATGAAAATAAAATTGTAAAATGGTGGTATACGGGGAAAAATCTTATGTCATACAAAACTTACATGTCTGTAAAACAGGTCTATGAAAATAAAATTGTAAAATTTTCCTTTCAATAATAAATGCTATTTTATCACAAATGGTTACATCTTTGTGGACAAATCAGTATATTTATATGTATAACGCTACCTTTTGGTGGACAAACGTGTTTGTTTAAGTGATAAAATACGAGGCTCGAAACATAGAATATACACAAAGAGAAAACTGAGATTCAAACAGGATTAAATCCTGTGTCTACGAAGTGGTACCATTCTAAAAGTTTAAATATCATTTTCTTTGATCTACCATGCTTAAATTTGAAATATTATTTTCTTTGATCTGTCATACTTTAATTTGAAATGTCATTTTTTTTATCTGTCACGCTCAAATTTTAAATATTATTTTCTTTAGTCCGGCCGACTTTAGTTTGACATATTATTTTAATTGATCTGTCACGGTTAAATTTTAAATATCATTTTCTTTGATCTGTCACGCTTAAATTTTAAATATTATTTTCTTTAGTCTTCCTTGCTTAAATTTTAAATATCATTTTCTTTGATCTGCCTCGCTTAAATTTTAAATATATCATTTTCTTTGATCTGTCACGCTTAAATTTGAAATAATAATTTATTTGATCTGTCACGCTTTAGTTTAAAATATGTTTTTTTTATTTGTCACGTTTAAATTTGAAACCTTTTTTTATCAGTCACGTTTAAGTTGAAATAATCATTTTCCTTGATCTGTAACACTTAAACTGCAAATATCATTTTCTTCAGATGAAATGCTTAAGTTTAAAATATTATTTTCTGTAATCTGCTACATTTAAATTTGAAATATTATTTCTTTCGATCTGTCACGCTTTTATTTGATATATCATTTCTGTCACGTTTAAATTTTAAATATTATTTAGTTTTATCTATTACACTTAAATGTTAAATATCATTTTCTTTTATTCTGTCATATTTAAATTTCAAATATTCTTACTTTGATTTGTCACGCTTAAATATGTAAATATCATTTTCTTTGATCTGTCACGCATACATTTGTAAATATTATTTTCTTTGATCTGTCAAGCTTAAATTAAAAAGATTATTTTCTTTGTCATATCACGCGTGAATGTTAAATATCATTTTATTATATCTGTCACAGTTACATTTGAAATATTGCTTTCGTTTGCCCCGCTTAAATTTGAAATATTATTTTCTTTGATCTCCCACACTTTAATTTCAAATATCATTTTATTTGATCTGTTACGCTTAAATTGGTAAATATTATTTTCTTTGACGCTTAAATTTGAAAATATCATTTTATTTGATCTGTCACACTTAAATTTGTAAATATCATTTTATTTAATCTGTCACCCTTAAATTTGTAATATCAGTTTATTTAATCTGTCATGCCTAAATTTGTAATATCATTTTATTTAATCTGTCATGCCTAAATTTGTAATATCATTTTATATAATATGTCACGCTTAAATTTGTAATATCATTTTATATAATCTGTCACGTTTAGATTTGTAATATCATTTTATTTGATCTGTCAAGTTTAAATTGTAAATATAATTTTATTTGATCTGTCACGTTTAAATTTGTAATATTATTTTATTTTATCTGTCATGCTTAAATTTGTAATATCATTTTATTTAATCTGTCATGCCTAAATTTGTAATATCATTTTATATAATCTGTCACGCTTAAATTTGTAATATCATTTTATTTAATCTGTCACGTTTGAATTTGTAATATCATTTTATTTGAACTGTCACGTTTAAATTGTAAATATCATTTTATTTGAACTGTCACGTTTAAATTGTAAATATCATTTTATTTAATCTGTCACGCTTAAATTTGTAATATCATTTTATTTAATCTGTCATGCCTAAATTTGTAATATCATTTTATTTAATCTGTCACGTTTGAATTTGTAATGTCATTTTATATAATCTGTCAGGTTTAAATTGTAAATATCATTTTATTTTATCTGTCACGTTTGAATTTGTCATATCATTTTATTTGATCTGTCACGTTTAAATTTGTAATATCATTTTATTTAATCAATCCCGCTTAAATTTGTAATATCATTTAATTTAATCTGTCACGTTTAAATTGTAAATATCATTATATTTTATCTGTCACGTTTAAATTTGTAGATATCATTTTATTTGATCTGTCACGCTTAAATTTGTAAATATCATTTTATTTGATCTGCCACGTTTAAATTTGGAAACATAATTTATTTGATCTGTCACGTTTAAATTTGTAAATATCATTTTATTTAGTCTGCCACGTTTAAATTTGTAAATATAATTTTATTTGATCTGTCACGTTTAAATTTGTAAATATCATTTTATTTGATCTGTCACGTTTAAATTTGTAAATATCATTTTATTTGATCTGTCACGTTTGAATTTTTAATATCATTTTATTTGATCTGTCACGTTTAAATTGGTAAATATGATTTTATTTAATCTGTCACGCTTAAATTTTTAATATCATTTTATTTGATCTGCCACGTTTAAATTTGGAAATATAATTTTATTTGATCTGTCACGTTTAAATTTGTAAATATCATTTTATTTG
>OY744546.1:29760783-29915783 GCA_963556195.1 Sepiola atlantica | reverse complement strand
GTGTTATGTTGTAAATAAAAATAAAATATAATTTTGGAAAGGTCTTGGGGAACGTTGTTATTTTATACATTTTTAATTTTATTTTATTTTATGATATGGAGATTATTGGTCTTAAGGAGTGATTAGTGAGTTATGTATTATAATTGGGCTAGCAGAAATGTTTTTTTGTGGGGACATTTTTTGAAGACTTCGGTTTTGCTGTTAATGCAATTCATGGAAGTGTTGTTGATTGCTTGTAGAACCCTAACTTTTTCAGTGGTACATAGAGGGCAAATCCTAGAGGTAGAGGTATAGGACTTTTGTTTATCGGCGATCCTCCATTCTATTTTATAGAAAGTGTTGGACCTCTTAGGTTCCCATATAGTGGTTGCTTGGGTGGTGATGTGGTCTTTTTGGGGGTATCTGAAGTTTTTGTTTAAAAGTTCCTTGAGTCATTCCTATGTAAATGTTCTCCTTCTTGGTATCTACACCGGATATGACTTTTGCTTCGTATACAATGGAACTGATTGTGCATCCCCCTTCTAAAGGGGCAAACCTCCCCCCTTTTGCATGAGACGCGAGGGTAAGAAAGATTGGTTGATAGTGTTGGTTTAGAGGCTAGAATGGATCCTACGGATGGAAAGCAAGTATAACTAGTTTTGATTGTGTTTCTGTTAAAGAGTTTATAGAGATTATTTGATGGTGAAAAGTGTTTGTCTATTAATTCGAGAAACTGCTTGCTTATGCTATATTTGACACTGAGGGAATAATAGTGAGTAAACCAGATTGGGTTGGTAGGTAAGATATTTTTTCGCTATAACCGCTTTCGATATATATATATATATATATATATATATATATATATATATATATATATATATATATATATATATATATATATATATATATATATAATTTCAACGAACACTATACATGAGTTTGTTTTTCCGACGGAAACACTGATATCTAATAGAACGCCAGGATGCATATTCAACTATCCGGAAGAAATTCAACTTATGCACCCCAGAAAACATAAATATCTTTAAAGCCATTTCATCACAATCCATCCAAATCAGAAGTGTTTCAAATGTATCCAAACCACAGAAGACACCTGCTAGCAACTTGAAAGAATAGACAACCATAAATACATATTAATAAGTTTTTAATTTTTACTTTTCTATATATTTAAAATATTTTCTTAATTTTTTAGCTTTTAATTTTAAATTTTGATTTATTCAAAATTTAATTTTAATTTTAATTTTTTATTCTATATTTTTTCTAATAACACCAAAATAAACAAAGTCGTTTATTTGCATTTATCTTATTTTATTTTGTTTTACAGTAGAAAAACATTTTATATATAAACACACACACACACACCCATATACATATAAACATACACACGATCCCATATATTAGTTTAGTTTACACAAAACAAAATACTTTATTTTTATTCACACTCCACTTTATAAAAATAAAATATATATTATTTACTCATTTATTTTTTACTTATTTAAAACTAATTAACTGAATTAACTGTGCTACGATAAAAAACACAATAGATAGATCTTACATATATAGCAGAAACCGATAATATGAAAGATACACTCGACACAGAGTTAATGTTAGACCCTTTCTCAATTATTTACAAGACAGTATGAATGAAAAGACGAACTTAATCTCCTAATGTTTTTCCTGTTTTAAATGATATTTATTGACTCACATAATTTTTAGAAAAATCAGCTATACGTGATAAACATTATCTTGATTTACTGTTAAATAGAAATTCGCACTAAATAAATTCTACATTTAAAAAAGTCTCCAGTCGTAACACGACGACGGAGAGCGTTTTCACATGATCAACAAATTTACTTGCAACTTTATTCCAAGTTGAGGATATTCTGGCCGTGTTAAATATAAGAACACACAAACAAATAAATGAATTACATTCTCGCAGAAAGTGTTGATTGGAGGGGAGAGAGGAGTGGGTGAAAAGGCTTACAAACATATTTCGTATCTCTCTCTCTCTCCTCCTCTCTCTCTCTCTATATATATATATATATATATATATACACAACTTACATATATGTAACATACATACATATACTTACATATACATATACATATACATACACCTACACAAATATTTTCGTGATAGAATGTTATCGTTTTATTAGATTTTCAAGACAATAAGCCCCTTTCGTCAAGATAGATATTTTAGATACTTTGTCTACTCAAACACATCCGTTTACTTCTCAGACCTCGCACACTTGTTCACATAAAAGAAAAAGTCATACACACACGTATCCACAAATATACATATGCATACACTAATACGTACTAACAACAGCGTGTACATATACATACCAATGCGCATATATATATATATTATATATATATATATATATATATATATTTATATATATAGACACATATATATATATATATATATATATATATATATATATATATATATATATATATATATATATATATATATATATGTACACTAACACACGCACATGTAACCGATTAAAGGGATCTCGGGCGATATCAAAAATTTACCTTGAGATTAAGTCAAAATTATATAAGGGTCAAAATATAATATAACATTACATAAAAGACAAATGGGATTGGACCTGTTTCCAAACCAATCGCCCAGGTGTATTGGAGTACATGCAAGTATTAAAATCAAACACACACACACATACATATTTGCATGTGTATAACGTATAACACACGTACACATGCACCCCCCCCCCCACACACACATATATATATATACACACACACACACACACACACACATATATATATATATATATATATATATATATATATATATATATACCAACCTTTACATGTTGATATACAAGGTTTTATGCCTCGACTAAAGCATAATTTAAGTCATATACACGATATACACGTGATACTAGATGTTAAAGGTAGGAACATTACATAAACAAAGATAGATTTTAACATGGATTGAAATTATCCTAGCTCCAATGTAATGGAATAACATACCCGTAACGTATAACATTTATAACCCTTCTGGTCGTGTGTACGCATATGTATATAGCCCCCACATCACCCATATATATATATATATATATATATATATATATATATATATATATATATATATATATATATATATATATATATAGTCTCGAAAGTTTCTCAACCATTAAAACTATATAAAAACAAAACAAAAAAACAACAAAAAAAACATATAGTCTTCCAGTGGAAAATCACTCATGTAAGTCAATTTATTTTTTACAGTTATTATATTAGTTAGTTTCTAACACTATTTTAAGGGATCATCAGTTGTTATACCTTCTCTACATAACACTCACTTATACAATATATACATCCATCTTTGCCCACATACATACACACAGAATAGAAACATATACAGAATATAAAAAAATATAAAAAAATATCGTTGTGGGCTACTAATACTGGTTGTTTAAAACGTGCTCAGTGTATGTTTTTTCAAGTGCTTTCAATTAAGCCTGGTTTCATTTCTTATATTAAGAGATTTGTCTTTGTCTTTGAAGCTTATAATCTCAAGTTTTTTTTCGTTAAGACATAAAAAGCAAAGTGAGTTTATAGATTTACGTGTCTTGGCTTTAAAAGGATATTTTTCAATTAATTAATGGTGTTTTTTGTCCTTAATTAATTTCCAGGACCTGTGCTCGTAAAGTCTATCTTTAAAAGTAATTAATTTGCTCCCTATAAAGAAATTTTCAAATCTTGGGTTTTCTACTGTATATATCTTCGCGCGGTATACCATGGGTGCAATTGTTTTGTAACAGGCATTTATTCGGTCTTTGACAATTGCAATTATTTGTGGCATTATCGTTCTATCAACGTTTATGTCATTGTTTTTAGTATTTTTTGTTGTGTTTCTTTATGATTATTTCTAAGTTCTAGCTGCAGCTAGAGCTCGACCTGTGCTGTGTTTTTGTTAAATATTTTGTGTAGTGTGCTACTTGGTTAAAAGTGTTGTTTATAAGGTATTATAATTTATTACTTATCTTTGTTTTTAGTATAAACCTGAAAAGAAAGTGAAAACCAAATGATTTTTCATCCGCGATTTCTAGACATATAAGCATTGGTTTCTATATTTTTATACTTTATATCGTTATTTGTGCATCCACTATTTTTAAGGCAGTTTTGTAAATATTTTTTATGATTATTAACTGTTATTTCGTCAGAGGAGTTGTTACTAATTCTACTTTCTATGAACTTATGTGTTTAATTATAGCGAGTGGGTAATTTGATAGTGGATGTACACAAATGGTGTCAGAATTCTCTTTCATAAATCGTTTGCTTTTATTTGTTACCAGGTTAAATGTGACATCTAGGAAATCTACCTGCTTAATGAAGTCTTAGTTTCTCCATTTCGTTTCTATCTCATATCGGTCGCATTTAGCATTAATGGAGTCTCTAAGTATCAGTAAACTGTCGTCTCTATATAATCTTGTACTCCTTACATTATTCTCAGTGATATTGCATAATATATATAACCCCATTAAGTTCCATTATTTAGTAGAGTCCAGCGATCCCATTGCCGTAGTAATGAGAGAGTAAATTAACGTCTAAATGCCAAATTCAGCAGGCATATCAGCAGGCTGTCCAGATAACTCAATAGGCGGAAACTCGAGTATTTCATTAGGCTATAATTAACGGCTTGTTGTCAACTTAGTTAAAGTGCCACATCTAGTGAGAGTTTTGAACAATTATTTATGAATAAATATTATTTTCAAATTAACTCATAAACACATGTGTTTGATGTCATTCTGCAATCATCATTATGAGAGGAAACAATCTCTGTCCGTCACGCGATACGAAATTCATATTTAACTCGGTAGTTGGAGCGCATACCGTTGTGGCCACGTTGTGGCCAAGCATTGCCGTAGGAATGGGAGAGTAATTTAACATCTAAATGCCAAATTCAGCAGGGAAGCTCTTTTACCAAAATTATATATATATATATATATATATATATATATATATATATATATATATATATATATATATAATTTTGGTAAAAAAATTATTAAAAAAGTAAATTAATTCATTATTTTTTATTTCATCTTTAAAATGTGTATATTCCAAAACTGTGACGATTAATTTAAAAACTGTTATTAAAAATTAAACTTATTTCTTTGATTATTTATTTCTACGTACCTTTGGTAGATAATAGAATAAAGTTATAGAGTAAAGTCCTTTTTTAAAACATGTAAACAATACTCATTTGGAGTACCCAAAAACATTTTACTGCACTTTATTAATTTATTCAAATACAAATATTTAGGAAAATTATATTGGCAGTCGCCACAGACTGGTGGCCTGGCATCAAGTTGCGGACGGGCGCCAGGCTTGCCAAAATGTATCACCGGTTAAAAAGGAGGCAATTAGGCACAACATCACTACTACTAATAATAATAACATCATTAGTGATTTCCTGATCATTAATATAAACACATACGGACTATTATTATCTTGAATTTATTGAACAAAAAATATAAAAATAAGGGAAAAAGAAAAGAAAAAACTTCGTAAAAGTTATCTTGTTTTTGTCGCCAATTTGAAAAGTCAAAGTCTTTGTTCAGCTGCGTTAGTTGTTTTCATATCTCGCCGCCAGGTGTTGTGGGTGCTTTGATCTCCGAACCCCACCCCATCAAACACAATTCTCCACCACCCCAACCATCGGTAACTTTTCATCCTATTTTCCCTAACCCACACTTGTTTACAAAGTACCGACGATTATTGACGTGAGTTGAATCTTCAAGCCAGCTCATCACATGGGGTGGGGGAGTAGGGTTCGATGACGTCGTTTGGATGGCGGTGACTGAGGTTGTGGAAGGTGTTTGTTCTCTTCTTGAGTACGGCGCACGAATCCAACGCCCCTGTGTCATAAAGAGGCGCGTGAGTGCGACTCAGCGTGTGACATTCATTGCTTTTGTCAGTCCGTCTCCTCCGCCTCTTTCTCCTACAACTCCCACTCTCTCTCTTTCTGATTACTGGTGCACACGAAACGCACTAAAGTGTTTCTCTATGTTTTGATTTATCTATGTGCGTACGCGAAGAAATATTTACTTCATTCACAGAGAGGTATTTCATCGTACACAGCTCTTCAGTGGCTTATTGCGATTTTAGCAATATGTCGTAAATTTCTGAATGGCCACTAGGGAAGTTGACGATTGCAGCAAAAATACTCTGTTGCGGCTTGTTCGTCGAATAGAACTAATCATGACTCTGGCGCCTTTTAACAATGAGGAGAGTGTTCTTGGATACCACGTGGCTATGGAATACATTTGTTTTTTTTGTTTCTTCTTCTTCTTCTTCTTCTTCTTCTTCTTCTTCTTCTTCTTCTTCTTCTTCTTCTTCTCAAAGTCGTCGCCTAAAAAGATTTAATTTTTATAGGTAGTGGCCCAGTGTGTGGTTGCTAACCACGCACTGGGCTACTAGCATTGCGACGTGTAAGATGTATAAGATGTATATTTGCAATTATCAGACTACCCGAGTGCTCTATTATTTTTCGAAGAGCTATGCATTTACACTAAGTAGGAAGCAGTTATATCCCTTACCACGAGTAGTGGAAAGCGAATTTATTGATGATCAATTGAAGCATATATCTTCTGGCAAATTATATTTTACGTCTATTACACTCTTAAATTATTAGCACTTACCCATTAGTAAAATAAACTGTTATATGTAGATTTTTATACTTTATCTTTTGTATGTGTCCTTTCATACGATTGTATGCGCCGATGTGTCTGTGTGAGGGGTGGGCGCATACATGTGTTACCCTTACTCTCTCAGTCAATACACTTAATAACAGAATGTGTATGAAGATATGAGTTTATCTTTCCTCGAATTTGTTCGTACCCACCTGATTGGAAAATGGAAAAAAAAAAATGAAAAATGGAAACAAATACGTAATGAAAGAAGGAATGAAATTCTGACCTAAAAGTTAAAACATCGGGCGATTTTCATTGTTTTTCAGGACGATGAAATTGTAGTTTTAGCCTTGCCTCTGTCTCTGTCTCTCTCTTCACCCTCTCTCTCTCTCTAGTTTGTATTCCCTTGGTTTCTATCTATATTTCTTGTGTTTACGCAGTTACTTTTCGTAGTCCTTTTTTCCAATTTTTGGGGAACTGCTCCACGTGATTCTACAATGATTGGTATTACGGTAGTTTTCTTTCATGTTCCATATTCCTTTCATTTCTCTAGATGCTTAGCTCTATGGGCTTAGTTTTTATATCCTCTTCAGCTCAACCTTGTAAACTCCTTTTACAGTGAAATTTACTAGTAATTTTCATTCTTGTTGTCTATTATCACGTATGGTATTCTTGCTGGGATGAGTTTGTATGTTGATATTTCCATGTCTCATATGATTTTATGTTTTCCATTTTCCAATTCTGGGCCCATTTTGTTAGCTTGGTTCATTCACTTGTGATGTGCTTTACCGTTTTATCTCTTTATCCACAGATTTGCTTGCTTTCCTGAGTCTTCTTTATCTAGACTTTTATATAGTTTGTTCTAACAGCCCTGTTTTGTGCGACTGTCAGTAGGATTCCGTTTCTCCTTTAAAGTGTTCTTTTCATAGTCATATCCATGTTTTCTTATTCACAATTTCTTTTGTTGGTCCATATACTTGCTTCTTTTCTCATTTTCTTTTTGTTTCTCAGTTCACTCTTATCTGTATTCATCAACTTAAAACTGATTTTGGCGGCGAGAATCAGCCTTTCTGTATTTTATCTCATGTACTATGCGCATATTTTATCCATCTCTTTTCTTTTTTTCCAACCACTTTTTATTTTTACTCCATTCATATTGTCATATAAACAATCTCCAATTTTTTTACCATGCTTTAACGTATCTGAAGAAGGTACACATTCTACTGAAACGTCATATAAATCGAATACAACGAATTTTATCGTCCCAGTCTTCCACTCTCACACCCACTTTCTCTGCCCTTTATTTGCCTCTCTCTTTCTCTCTGCTCGCATTTCTCTTCCCACTCTATATATATCACTTATCATTCGACCCATCCCTGTACCCTCTCTCTGCTCATCTCTTTCACTTGTCTCATTTACTTCCCCCTTCTTCGCTCCCGACTGCATGCCCCCTTTTCTTCTCTGTCTACTCTCTATGTCCAACTCTCTCTATACTTTATTTCTCTGCTCCCGCTTCCGCTGCCTTTCCACTTCCTCTCTTTATCCAACCTTCAACTCTACGAAGTTAGCCAACATTGGCTACATCTACTGATGTTTAATAATAACAAAGGAATTAATTCGAAATTATTTCAAATCATTTTGACTTGTGACTTTTTGGGGGAGACTTACTTGAAAAATGGGTTTCACATGAGAGAAATATTCAAAACCTCATCTGCTCCTTGCTATTATGACCCTGTGGTCTTCCATTGTTCCCCACCTCACTGATGAAGTATTCGTTTTCTTTTGCTCCAGCCTCACCTATCTGGCACCATCAGTTTACAGAAGATGTTGCTCGTAAAAAAAAAACAACTGCCCCTATTCTCTTCCTTCTTTCTTACTCTTTACTTGTTTTTTCTTATTTGTCCTCTCTCTCTCTCTCTCTCTCTCTCTACTTGTTTATCCTTTACTCTTTTCCTCTCCTACCGCCCCCTCCTCCTCCTTTTCATCTTCTATCATTATTATTATGTTCATTTGCCTTGTATCGTCTGCTCACGTTGTTCCTTACCCTCATCTATAAAACCGCCCATTCTTTTCTCTATCTCCCCTCTCTCTCAATAATATATAGTCTGTTCGTTCGTTTCTTTCTTTCGTTTCTCTCTCAGTGCGCCTTCTTCTCACTCTTCATCTTCTTCTTCTTACAATTATTTGTTGTTTCTTTCCTTTTGTTCTATATTCTATATATTTTACCTCTTATGTTTTTCAACATGTCTCCCTTTTTTTCGTATGCCTCTTTCTCTCTCTTCCTTTTGATTTGTCTTTTCTTTTCTCTTTTCCACGCCCCCCCCCCCATCATCATCATCATCATCATCATCATCATCATCATCATCATCATCATCATCATCATCATCATCATCATCATTTCTTTTTCACTGTCATCGTCGCTCTCTTATTAGTATTCTTTCAATAATATTATGTCAATTTCGTTCTTTCTACCCGATTTATCTTTCTCACTTTTCCTCTTCTCTCTCTCACTCTCTCTCTCAACCGCCACTATTCGCCCCACATGACACGTCCCTTATTTTCCATTTTCTTTCCTCCTCATCTTCCATAAAACTTCAATTCTCTCCGTTTCAGTTCGTTCGTTCCTCTTTTCAGTTTATCTCGTAAAATCTTCTTACCCTTTTTAGTAAATGCACAATGGAATAAAAGAAGTAATTAATTAATTAATCAATCACGCTTTGATCTTGCCGCTTGTTCGGTAGCGGTTTCAACCAACTGCCGCCGTCGGTGGAGGGTGTCTGTGGCTGGTAATGATCTTATATGTCGTATCAGACGATAAACGGTAGAATTAAGCAAAGAACAGTTTTGTTTGATAAACATGCAAGAGATGCTAAAACACAACTACATTAAACTACAACTTTACTAAAAATCACACTCACACAATTTTCTGAATAAAATACATACCGAAATGAAAGCTAATAGAAATTCGAATTCAAATTAACATTCATGAATCCAAGAAAGAACGTTATTATTATTATTGCATGTTGGACGTGAAATTGCATAGTGGCATCTTGAAACGATTAATCTCTGCCTAACTACTTACTTCATTAATCTCTACATAAAAAGTACAAAAATTGTTTGTCTGTTTATCAACTTTTCACGATTGTATATCTCTATCAACCCACCATCTGCTCGTGCATGGATTATTGTTGCCCCATCTGGGCTAGTGCACCAATCACTAATCTCTCATTGGACAGGTGAAAAATGAATTTTTCACTTAATGCCCAGCTTCAGCCCATGAGAATCGCTTTAGTGTTGCATCCCTGTGCTTGTTTTACAAGTACTTCCACTGAATGTGCCTCAGTGAACTTATTAAACTTGTATACCCTCAACAGAAAATACACCCCAGATTAACTGCAAAATCTCACTCCTTCAGTGTAAAGCTTCCTAAATGCGGGAAGATTTTTTACTAAACGAGCAACATTGGATAGCCTTGCTGGAAGATAACATAGATATACCTAACAGTGTGTCTAATATGTGTGTCTGCTATCATTTCTAGAAATACGGAACCGATACTTATATTTCTGACCGGAGCTGGCAACATAAGCCAAATTAATTTTCTTCTTTCTCATAATTATGTCCTTGGTGAAACATAAAATCTCAATCGAAAATGTTTTTATTTTTATTTTAATGAAATTCAAACGGTAGATAAATCCCATAGAATCGCTACCTATTGCCAACATTTGAACACTCATTTTTAGATCACCAAATGAGGTTCTTATCCGCAAAGAATGAAATATTTTCTTATTCTCCAACTCGTATTTACTTGCCTCCCCACGGATGCAGGATGTGATACAATGTCGAGCTGTAGAGGGTTGAGGTCACAATTGGACGTAAAAAAGAGCGGTCAGTAATGACCACTGTTTAAAGCGACAATCTCTCACTGAGAAGTCCTCAGTTGAAGGAGGACAAAACTGTAATACTACACGTTTCATCCTCATGTGTCCTTCTTGGACTTATCAAAGCTCTCTCAACATTATGAATCCTTCATAGGACGGCCACTCTTGACATTTAATAATAAATGTTAATAGCTGTATATTAAAACTCAATACGGCGCCGAATTTACGTGTGTACTAATGTAAGACCATGTGCCTGTCCCTGACAATCGCCGACCCCAACGTTCGGGCGCCGTAGTTTTCTTCTCTTTCATCTTCTGTTCTGGTCGTGTCGTCGTCTGACGATCGCCGAGAGGGCAATCACTGATTTACAAGTTAGGTACAAAAACAAAACAATCCAGACTCACAAGAGAAACACAAACTCAGATACATTGTCTATAAGTCAGCTGTGCTTTGAGTGCATGTGTAATACCGTCGTGAAAAAGGACACCCAAAACGCTAGCTTCTACATCTTAGTCAAGTTCCATTGTATCAGCTAGGACCTAACTGAGATAATTTGTCTGTCGAGGCATCATTGTCGTTCGGTTGATCATCTCATCTCATCGTTTGCTCGGCCCGATCTGCTGGTATACTCTATCTACAATCTGCTCAAAGCCGAACTCTGACTGGTAAATATATTTATTTACAACCGGAAATTTTATGTGTCCGGTCATTTATACAAGTCTCTGATCAGCGGAAATGATTAATTGCGCCTTTTTTTTCTCAGTCGGTCACTCATCTTATTTCAGATGGCTTTTCATTTTCTGGTGAATCATTATCTCACATTCTCCGGGATCTTGGCTCGGGGGTGGGGTAAAAGTCTATTGTATCATACTGGTATGAGCTGAAACCCAAAGCTCCCAGACTAAGGGAACCTTCAATTGTCTTTTCGTCCTTTATTTACCGATAAACTAAGAAGAACAGAGGATATTTGCTTATTTTTCAATATAAGTAATTTGAAACACTTCATGTGCAATTTCTGTAGTTGGGTGATATAAGTAATAAATGCAGAAGTGCTCAATATTATGCAGTGATCAACATTAAAAATAGAAACATTTAGAAAACTATTGCTTAAAATATTAAGCATTTTAAATAAATTTCAAGTCTAGATATAAGCCTTTTGTTTGAATAGTTTATTCTAGACAATTGACGAGAGGCTTAGTGTCTGTTAGAGATACTGTTACAAAGTCACAAATACATGAATTCGTTTAATCTCTTGCGAGCGGTTTTGATTTGTGACAGTGTCGGGGTCAGTTGTCACCTGTGAAGCAAATAAGGGCCTCAAAACTAGAGGGACTTCCAATCGTAAATTCTATATGATGATTTTTCACATATGAACAATAAATACCTATGAAGCAAATAAAGGCCTCAAAACTAGAGGGCCTTCCAATCGTAAATTCTATATGATGATTTTTCACATATGAACAATAAAATTATGAAAATTTTAGGTGTTAATTTAATTTTAAACATTTCGAACACCCCGCTACCCTTTTTAAGGATATGTATTTTATTTAAAATGAATGAATTTGGAACTTTTATAAATAACTGAGACTACCTTGTTGTTTCATTTGTTTTGTAACTGGACAACGCTTATTCTAACTGTCCTTTGATGACAAGCTCGTGCTTTTATGTGTCCGGTGGCTTTAGATGAAATTGTGTGTTTGAATTGCAAAGATAATTTGTCTTTCTTAGAGGTGTAAAATTGATTATTGGTACGAAACCATTTTGCACCAATTTTATGTCCCCTTACAAAGATTACAATAAAGGCATCATGATATAAAAATGATGTCGAGAATATTTATTCTGATTTTGATAAAAACCAATTACATGATTTTAATTCTAGAAGATATATTCAAATTTAAATTTTATATGGGAGGTTGTGCCCAAAATATTCCCCCCCCAAAAAAAACCCATTTTAACCCTAACTCCAAAGAAACTGACAGTTGGGTATGTCTAATACCTATTGTGAAATTTTAATTTCACAAAAATCAGAGACATCTGAATTTTCATGAAGGGCTTCGACCAAATTTTAACTCTTTGCATGGAACTATATTAAACTAAATATAGCCTACATTACAAATGGTTTATTAATTTAGTAGTGACTCTTGTACATATAAACATATACACAATAATATATATATATATATATATATGATATAGCAAGAAAAAATTCACAAACATATTGCAACTGTCAGCATTTATAATTTATTTCGACTTCCCAGTCTCCTCAGAATGCTAGCGGGACAGTTACATATTGGAAAAAATTGCTCTGTTTTCTACATTGAGCTCTCTTACTTATATTTCTTACAAAAATTAGTCACTTTAACGCTATTAAATATATATATATATATATATATATATATATATATATATATATATATATATATATATATATTAATAGCGTTAAAGTGACTAATTTTGGTAAGAAATCTAAGTAAGTATATATATATAGCCTTTAACGTATATGCGTATATTATGTTCTTATTAGTTTTGAGTACAAGTCATTTTTTCATAGTTAAAATAAGATTATCTTTCAGTCTGTAAAACATAAAGCCGCCAACATCAAAAGGACATAGAGAGAAGAGGTTGCACGTTATCGACTAGTGCGTTGGTGGTTTCCGAACTTCCGTAGTGGACAATGAAACCCTTATAAATGAAGAAGACAGCAGACGGAGTTTAAACCTAATTTGTGTGTGTTTAGTTTTAATATCTATTTTAATTTTTCTGTTTGCGTTAATATGTAGATGCCAATTTTGTGTCTATTAGCATGCATTAAATATCATCTAACACATCACTCAATAAGTCCCGAGCTTAATTCATAAAAGAACAACTGTGAGGCGAAATTCGACTTTATCCACGAACATAGTCCCCTTCTAGGAGGATACACCGATTTCAATAATCGAGAGAGGCTCCTTTGATAGCGAACATATGGTACCCCGTCGACATCCTACGAATGTTGGCTTTTCTTATTTCAGGTAATCGAATACCAGAGACCAAATTCAAGTAAATAAATATGATCAGCACAAACCAAAGACAACAAACAAGAAGGAATAGACCACAAAGGAAATTAGACTAATGATGGATTATATTAAAAATAGGCTTTTTGATACATGTAGAACACAATCCCATCGATCTTATTACCATCCTGTATGTGTGTTCGTATATGTATGTGTCTCTATGTCTGTTTGTTAGTGGGCGTATTTATCCTTGCGTATGTTAGTAAAAGGGTGTTTGAAAGTCTACCAAGGAAACATTTTAAATGAAAACAATTGACTTGTTGCCTCAGTCAAAAATAATGCGGTTCACATATCATTGGACGTTTTTTTTAAATTTATCTTCTCTCCGCTGTTCTGATTTTCACAACACCAAGTTCAGAATAAATTCCCAATATTTATTTACATATATGAAAATAAATACATGTAAAATGTGGCACAGGGCCAAAAAGTAGGGATGGGAAAAGGCTGGTCATCTTTAACTTTTATTGACTGTCTAACCTAGCTAGTCTTATTCACCAAAACACACTGAAATCATTCACTATAACAAACTCATACAGTACCTACCATACTTAAAACCCGGTACATCGTTTTTGCAATGGGGAGATCGGGTGTGAAAAATTTTATATACAAAAAATATGAATATTTACAGTGGTTGAATGATTAAAAATAAGTTAGTTTAAGAACCATACCCACTTACTGGATGTGGCAGATAAATTGATTTGCCAGCTGAGACGCTTCATTTACACGCTTCTTCTTCGAAACATTAAAGGATGACCGCCATCTCTGAAAAATCAAACTATCTGACACCTAATTGAGGAAAAAAGAAAAAAGAGCCTAATGAATTCATACATACACTAGTTATGAACTTGAATATACCAAAACATTGGTCCTAATCTAGTCTTAGTCGGGACAAAAGTTAACGTTCGTTGAGGAAACCAAATATTCCGTGCCTAAGGCACATCTAAATACCACTCAATGCTAGCTTATCTCACTCTGAAAGACGCCGGGCAGTTACCCACCTTTTACCAAATTTTGCCTCAAGAAGTTTCACCGAATTTTCAGGCAGTGTTTGAAAATTCGAATAAGACCAAGGTGAGTGTAGGTTTTATCTTCGTAAAATGCTGTCTTACGTGTCGACTAAGTTACACCTTTTATAATTGTTAGTAAGCTCAGAAACATGAATCTTCTTTTCCTATACCTTGTCGTTGACCAATTGCAACAGACAGAAACATGGACCAATTCAAAATCAACTACGTTCAACATGCGAACCTTGAAGCCTTCAACTAACTTTATCAGCAGCTGAACGATGCGGCAATGCAACTGTTCGTCTTCATCGCCACACCGAATAGAAATAGGCGAATCCGCATGAAGTTTTTTGCCGACCCAGAGAGTATTTCTAATCATCAGCGAAGCCAGTGATGCCTTATAGTTATCGAAGCATCCTAACACAGGCGCCCATCGCCAGATTTAGCGTAGATCCTCCTCGCTAAACCGAGCGTCTCAATCGTATCATCTGTGAAGTATCTACTCACTAAGACCCAATAAAACGCCTTTCGGGACAACAGCCGAATGTCAGAGAGGCCTTCTTTAACTCGTCAAAAGAACCTCAGCGCCAGACAACATTTGCAATAAAAAGAGCACTTGTCTCTGAATAATCGACATGCCATGTTTTCTTAATTATGGATACACAATCAGGACAACTTGCAGATTCTTTGCTAAAATCTTTGCCAAGATCTTTACTTCTGCAGTTAGTTACCTATCACATTCCCACCATATTGCAAACCAGCTTGATACCCCCCCTGGTAAAATACTGTGGTATACACCCTAACCGTAAACTACGAATTAAACAAGACAGTCATAAAATAGACAAAATGGGCGACACTCGACATCTTAGTTAAATATACTAAAATAATACACCACGATACCGAATAAAGAATAACATTTTTGAAGCACTCTAGATAAAAACAAAACATTCCATTATCAATAATGTGAATTACGAAACTAGTCACAACATTTTAAAGTGTTTAGCATAGTACTTAACGTTATCAAAGTCTTAACCATTAAGCGATTATACGTTTGAATCTTGAACGCGCTTGAAACTTAATCAAATTCTTAGCTGTTAAGCAATCATACTTTTAAATCCTGCATGTGCTTAGAACGTAATCACGTTCGCATGTAACATCTCAATACTATACACGCTCTTTTTAAAGTTGTAAATTGCTAGCTGTTTAAAAAATCAACAGTAAAGATATATTTGTAAAGACACCAAGATTAACACCGCCGTAAGATGATTTGACGAATCAAGTACTCGCGAACAAGGAAAGAAAACTGGAGCAAGAAACCCACGGAACTTACACCAATTTTACCGAAATACTAAATAGACTATTCGGAAAATTGATAGAATAAAAAAAGTCTTATCAAGCAAAAACACTCCGTGTTATTTAATATATATATATATATATATATATATATATATATATATATATATATATATATATATATATATATATATATATATAATTAGATTCGGTATGTAAATCAAGATAGAAAATGGAAAGACTTACGGACACTTAATTGGGAAATAATTAATTTATATATGATATAGAAAATTGACACCACAAAAAATAGAAAATAGAAATCAATAACAATAAAATTGAATGATCAAACAACTAAGCCAACAAATAAAAATAAATATCATTAGAGAAAATAAATAAATAAAACTTTGCGTACTTCAAAATAATCGGAAGAAAAAATCTACGGAATGATAACAAATACAGAATTCGATTGTAGCCCCGAAAATTGGATAGTCTGATGATCACGCACGCTCGTGAAACCATGGTAACAATGTGTATGACCGCTGAATTTGCCATTTAGACGTTAATCTATTTTTTCATTCCTATGGCAATGCGTATCATCGGCACGCGCTCCGACTACTAAATCTCATAACTTTCCTAATGTGGGTTCGAATCGTGCGACCGGCAGAGATTCCCTCCTCCAATACTGATCATTGCAAATTTGGCATGAAACAAATGTGTATATGGGTTAATTTGAAAATATTATTTATAATAATTATATACAATTTATAATAATTATATATAATTATTTATAATTATTATATATATATAAATATATATACATATAATTATTATATATATAATTATATATATATATATATATATATATATATATATATATATATATATATATATATATATATATATATATATATATATTGACATATGCGACGATGAACTATTGACAAAGCAACCAGTCGGAATGAATATTCGTTCCAACTTGTTACTCTGTCAATACTTATGTGCCCATGCTGTATTTAAAAGATCCCCAGAGCTTGAGTTGACATAATTTATTCAGAGACTTGGGTAATTGAGAGGTCTATGTGGTAATCCGAAAGCAAGAATAAACACGCTGTGAAAAATATTTACAAGTATTCATTGGATAACAGTAGTGTAACAATAATATATAGAAACAAATATTGCTCTTACGTGGGAAGTAACGACAATTTGCGAAAACTGACTGGTACTAATTCTGGTTTAAAAGACTTCGGAGTTTTCTTTGTGTTTTGATCCTTAGAGGGTACCAGCATGCCTTTTGATGTCATCAGGTAGGCTGATTATTCGGTGTGAGGCTAGTGTACCCAGTAAATCGATCAAACTATCTCACCAGTAACCTTGTTCATTCACAAGCAAAATGAAACTTACAAAACATAATTGCTTTGAATAATCAAACTGCGCAAATCACTGACCCCATAGTAAGGTACCCTTGGACATGCATAAACTGGTCAAAAGAAGAACTCGGATATTTATATACAAATAACTAGGACATACCCAACGCATAGCACCTGAAGAATGATGCTGACTCTATGTAAAAAGGAAGGAAATGGAAGCGGACTAGCAAGTATTGAAAACTGTATCGACAATGTGATAAAAAGACTAGAATATGTATAGCCCAAAATACAGAGAGGTTTATTACCGCCGCTAAAATCACTAGAAAGGTGAACAAAAAGGCGATGAAAGCAAAATTGGAGCAGAACAGAAGCATTGACCGTTTATTAGACAGACGGAAGAAATGAGTCACGAAAAAAATGGACATGACTACGGAAAAGACGCTTGAACAGAGAAACGGAATCCTTACTGACAGCATCACAAAACAACGTAGTCAGAACGAACTGCATAAGATCAAAGATTAACAAAACCCAGGTAAACAGTAAATGCAGACATCTAAACAAAGATACGAACATATAAACAATCTCATACGTGAATACAGAGAACTAGCCCAAAAGAAATACCCCAAAATCATGCTTGTGTTGGGGACAAAGCGGATTAAACAATGAAAGCATACAATTCTTTTGGCATGGAAATATAAACCGAAAAACTCATCTAAGCAATCGCCAACAAGAAGGTGGACACTGTTAAACCGTACACCTTGCCGTTTCAGCTGATTAAAGGGCGAAATTTAAAAAGGCAGATAAACTAAGCAAAACAATTGCAGCCATTATTGGAGCATCATCTACAGCCACGAAAACCCTGAAAAAAGACATGGGGAAATTGGAATCGAAGGGACTATTGACACCATAGAAAACACAGCTCTAAAAATCTAATGAAAACAACTGAACTATTAATAAAACGTTCCGAAAGCCAACCTACATATAACAACGAGATCACAGCTACCAACTAAAAGTAAGTAGACATAGAAGATAATATAAAAAGAACATTACATGCATCGAAGGGAACGGAAACTACTAGGGTAGATATGTAAGTAAATTTCCATAATTTACACCTGGAATAGCACGGAACGCACTGGAACTACCGAGAGGCTTATTCCAAATTCCAGTGAAAGCTAACGAAAAATTAATGCGAGAACACATCTATGAATATAAAAGAATTTATTATTTGCAGACAATTTATTTTCAAAATGCCAGAGCAAGTAATCTATGCATATTTGAAGCAATTAAGAAATTGGAATATTTACCCCAAATGACTGAATTCGGCATTCAATAAGCATGTATATGCCGTAAAACAAGGCAACAAAATGAAGTAAAACATCGAAATGCCTGGAGATCTTCAATAAAAGTTGGTCGTGAGGAGTTCTTCTAAGATAGACAGATTCAGTATGCTGAAATGAAAGGTAATTTGAACAAAGGTAGTTTAACATTTATTGTGGGAATTCAAGTTGTTGTGTGTGACAGGGTTATTCTTCTGAAGATGGGATATCTTTTAATCTTTTTATGAGAAAGTTACAAACAAGGCGTGACCCTATTTAGTGTAATGGACTATGAAAGAGAATACATTAAGTTGAAAGAGATGAATTTACTTTAGACTTGAACGAGTCCGGGTCACAAGGAGAAAAACAATTAGATGGAAAAGAGGAAAACAGCTAGGGTCGTAGAAAAACCCTCTTATTCGTGAAACCACAACATCTTGTAGATCAAGTCGCTGTAAGTTTAGAGCCAGACGAGATGGCATAGCGATATGCACCTAAAATATGGTTCACCAGAAGGCTTCAGTGTTGAATTCATAAAATAAGGATCACGCAAATAAGGCTCGCTTCTGAAATCGGTTGAGGAGGTGATCAAATAACTCCTTATTTACAAAATAAATACAGTTAAAAGTCCACTCATTAACTCATACAAACAAAACACAAACAAATAATAAAATCATCGTTTCACTTGACATGATGGAAATGGTATTTACAAATATACAAGTATACGAAACAATTGATATCATTATTAACAGCATATACAATAACTCATCCCTCCCTCCACTTAAAATGAATCTTAACAAACTTAAACAAGTTATTATTAACCCGAACAACTGAAGTCCATTCTATGACTATAAGTGAAACATCTCTACCCAAAGTGATGGCGTTTCCATGGGATCGGTTCTTGGACCGACCTTCAGAAATGATTACATTGCCAAGCTTGAAAATAAAATATTTGATATGATTACTAAACTCCTACTTATACACGTTATATTGGTTATATCCTTATTTTAGAAGACAACAATAATAGGGGAAAAAACTACAAAACATTTTTCAAAATAACTCCGTACTTAAATTCATTTATGAGCTAAACTTTAATAACAAAATTCCGTTTTTAGATGTACATATTGACTGTAACAAAGATTCATTCATCATCGCTTCTTATAAAAAACCTACCAGTACTATTAACTCATACATCCTAAATTATAGAAGCAAATGTTCACATCGATAACAATAACACTTTTCAGGCTCTAAACATAGTAGTAAAACAATGTTAGAAAAGTAAATTGTTACATCAGTTTTACTACCACAATATTTTCCTGTAGGCTCACATAGTATTTAAACGACACTAGGTCAAGTTTCTAACACCTAAAAATATGAATCTCCTTTTCTCAATATGAACACATTTTAGTTAATAATACAGAAATAATACACTATGATACCAACATCAAAAGATAAAATATTCTTGAAGCGATTTAAGTTAAAGTTTGACATCCCACAATATTAATTACGAAACTAGTCACAAAACTTTGAAGTGTCTAATGGAGTAATTAACATTAACAAATTCTTAGCCGTTATACAATCATCGTTTTCAATTTTATACGCGCTTCGCACGTAATAACGTTCGCATGGAACATCTCATCATTACAGACACTCATATTAAAATCGTAAATTACTAGCCGTTAAGAAAAACTCAACAGTAAAGTTCTCGCGAAAAAATAAAATAAAAATGGAACAAGAATACACGAATTTGACTGAAATACTAAATGGACTATTTGAAAAATTTAACAAATATAAAAAAGTCTGATTAAACAAAACAATCATAACATTCGCCTAACATCGCATTAGCCTCCCTGATATTGTCGACAAACCCAATAAAATTGAACACACCATCTCTTCACATCCGAACTAGAAACTAAACACTTACTCAATTTCCTGCACACTACTCGAATGACCATAACTACTCAATCTGTAGAAAACCAACGAATAAAAATTACCTCATAATAGCCTCATACATTTCTACTTTCACCATAACAATCAAATTCGAATGATCATAGGCTCGTTTCTAAGAAGTCACAGCCCCACCTACCTTCGCAATGAAGAAACCTACAAAAAGATCATACATAAAGCTTTAAAATATCATCAATTTTCACCTACAACGCTGAACGCAAAGTTTTTAATATTCACATCAAAAACTAATACCGACAAGATTGATAAAATATACTTATATAGTTCTCCCCACTAACTCTATCTCTACCAACTGACAACACAAACTATTAAAACCTGATATAAAAATAGCGACATCAACTTCTAAAATAATTAAAGATTTACCTAACACCAAACTCTGTCCCTACCCATCCCTAATGACATTTCTCCCAAAGCCGATATCAATAAAATAAAATGTGACTCATGTCCGATGTTTTATATCGGCGAGACGACCAGCAATGTCAAATCCCGCATTTACGAGCATAAGTAGAAGCTCAAACACAATAATGCCACTACGGCACTAGCCATACACAGGAACACGTTTACCCACAATTTCGACGTCACAAACTACACCCTCCTCATAACTGAATCATTTCTCACACGCCGCAAGTGCATCAAAAGCGCTCTCACCCTTCTTTCATCACGATCTAACCTGAACCTCAGGCTTGGCTCTTACTCCAAGCAACTTTGCAAAAAATCACACTTAAATAGTGTAATATACCCCGCCATTGCATTATTAACTCCGACCCTGGCTAAGGACTATTTTTTATTTCTATTATCTATGTTTCCCTTTTTTCGTTTACCCTTTTTGTTTTCCCATTGGTTTCCTTTTAAGTCAAGTCCTTGCCTCGTCATTTCCTGGATTTTTTAGAAAAGGGCCCCTACAAATAAATTTCAACTGTGAAATCAGAAATTATAATGATAATTTACATATGAAAATAAAATTACTAATATATTCTAGTTAAATAGCGTGTGCCAACACTGGCGAAGCATTATTTTTTCTCGTCATTGTCGTGACTATGACTTATCAGTGTGACTAATTTAGTTTAATAAATTAAATTAGCTTTTTAATTTTAAGATTGGATATTTTTCCTCTACGCTTAAATTATAGTTTCCATTATTTTGTAAGGATGGGATAATTTTAAGATTTCCCAATTGATATTCTAGTTGATATTTTAAAAATTTTTTGTCTCTATATATATTAGAAAATGTGGGGCTATTTTTGCATTTTCACTTCTAAAACTTATCATGTGGTGATTATTATATCGACACTTGACATTATACCGTAGCCACGATGTATATGGTTTGTTCATTATTTGTTGTTATTATTTACTGTTATTTTCTTGTTGACATTAGTTGTCAAAAGATAATTCATTGCTGCGCATTTTTTATTTTGCAATTACATAAGTTAGTTTGACAAGTAGCACTATTGCTGGTCATTATTTTTTATGTTTATCTATTATTGATTGCATTCTATCCATTGTCCGTTGTTGCGCTGTTTAACGATTTACGCGGAGTGCATTCATTCCCTCACAATCGTTGTATTATTTTGTATTATTATTTATATTAATGGTTCACCACTTACCAAGGTTAAAAGCCACTCGAAGATAAGGGAGATTGTCAGTTGGATGATGAAAGGATGAGGGAAGGATTGAGAATGATGTTTGATTCATTTAGAGGACGACTCGACAGATATCTGTTGACATAGTACCTGAAACGACCATGCAGTCTCGCGGTAACATGTTTCACGGTAGGGAGTTCTTGGAAAGAAACTCTGTTTATGGAAGTTTCGTTTGATTTTAGGTACATAGAGGAATACACGAGCGTTCTTTGCAGTGTTAACAGAGAGACGAGTTCTTGCTGTAATGTTTTACGGGGGAACAAAAGATTCGAGCTCAGTTGAGCACCTACCATGGAAATAACGATAGAGTAGAGAAAGACTAGCAACGTTTCTTCTATGAGAAATGTGCTGTGGGGAAGAGAAGAGATCATCTCCCATTAAAGTGTGAAGTCGATTTTGTCCTCTATTGAGACAAGAGAGAGTACTCTGAGTGGTACCTCCCCAGATATGGCAGCTGTACTCCATCTTGGGCCTACCTGATTCATACACGTAGAGGATTGCACCAGAAGTTAGGTACTTTCTAGAGCGTTAGATGATCCAGCAATTTTTCCACCGATTTTGGCTGAAGGCTGCAAGTCGTCTAACGGTGTTTTAGATCGAGTTGGCCACCGACTACAAACAGGCAATCGCACAGAAAAAGGTGTTAACGCACTTGTAACGTAACAGTCGATCAGTTTATTTACGGAACGTGGATACAATTTGTATGAAACACAAGCTTTCCCCTAGAACTCTATCTATCTATCTATCTATCTATCTATCTATCTATCTATCTATCTATCTATCTATCTGTTTGACATGTGTTCTTTTTTCATACCAAGTCGAAGATACGTCCTCGCCAATCAGTTGACAGAGTCAATTTGAAGTAGATGGCCTTTTTTGTCGGTCAGAGGTATGGTTCTATGCAGTCATAGAAAGTTCACCTTCTCAGGCGTTACTTTCTCTCTTTCACGAGATACGTTTATTTCTAATTGCCTGAGGCGCTCCTACCGGGGAATGCCGACGAGGCTTTTCACGCATTTTTGTAAGCCAGAGTTGTCTGCATCTTGAGGGCTGGCTTTTCAATCCCCACGTTCCGACCTTGTGTCGCGTCTTCTCGCGGTGGGTCGGAGGTAAATACTATCTATCACCTGTTAGTCTGTTCTTTTAGTCTTTTAGTCTTTTAGTTATATATATATATATATATATATATATATATATATATATATATATATATATATATATATATATATATATATATATATATATGTCCTTCAGCGTATAATAATACTTTTATATATGCAGGGCAACTGACACGACTACTTTCCCAGAATTTCGCCTTAAACTCTACTTTGGACTCTGCAAGCCACTTCATCCCAAATTTCCCATTGCGGACTGAAGCCACACTTGATAACCTGGTCATCCCCCCCCCCATCTCATGTCCGGGACATCATATAAAACATTAACACCTCTAAAGCATGTGGGCCTGACCAGTAATAGTAATGAAGAAATGCTCTGCTGAACTGGATCATGTCGTCTCCAAACTCTACAACAAATTCCTTGCCGAATCTTGCTTTCCTGATAGCTGGAAAATTGCCTGTGTCGTACCAGTCTTTAAAAATTCTGGAGATAGAACTGACCCTCAGAATTATCGCCGTATCAGTCTACTCCCGCTCTTCGCTAAAATCTCTGAATTATTAATCAATCTAGCGATAGTCCGGTACCTCGTTAATGCCAAATTTCTTTCTGACCATCAGTATTTATTTAGGCAAGCACGATCTACTGCGGATATCATAACGGTCATCTCCGAACGCATATACCATGCACTGGACATGGCAGGTGAAGCTAGAGCGGTAGCGCTTGATATATCCAAAGACTTTGATAAGGTCTGACATAAAGGTCTTCTCATGAAAAATAATTCATATGGAATTACTGGACGAATATTTAATATAATTAGATCCTTCCTAACTAAAAGAAAGATCCAGGTTGTCCTCGGTGGCCGTTCACCCAAAAAACATGACATAAATGCAGGTGTACCCCTGGGATCTATTCTTGATCCTTATTGTTCCTGACTTTGATAGACGACCTCCCTGATGACATTGTGTCTGAGATGGGTATATTTGCTCTACTCTCTACTCTCGTCATGTGGGGAAAACGGACGCGCACATATCCGAGGCAATGGCGGAATCCTAAGAAAGTGACCTCCAGTCTGTAGTGGAATGAAGTCATAAATGGATGGTAACATTTAATGCTGCTAAAACAAAGTTCCTTTCCTTCAACAACTACAAGAAACCTCTTCAACCACCGATTGCTATGGCAAATCACACTCTAGCTGAGAGTCCAACGTTCAAGCTTTTCGGGCTAACATCCACAGGTAATATGCATTAGAACAAATACATAGAAGACATTACCAAGACTGCTGTAAAATAAGTGGCCCTTTTCTACCATGCTAGAAAACTTCTCACATCTAGCTGCACAGCTCCCAATTTAGGATGACCTCAAAAACTTTCACCCTCATTCTCAGTAGCCCTTTACGAGTACAGTGGGAACTTGTCATTTGTCTGGGGTGAACTATGTTAAAAAATCTATTCATCTGCCAAACTATTCTTTCAGCCTTTTACTATTTCTTGTCTATTTATAGTGTATATTCCTTAGCGGTAATGTGTTCTCCTTTTTAAGTGTAGATATGATTATCAATCCCATGTGGAATGGATTATATGGGTATATGGTATGAGTGACAGGGAACGCAGTTGGTTTAGCTGATGCTCAATATGAGGACTATAAAGTTTATTAATGGCCTTAATCATGTGACATGTAAGAAATATTTAAAATTAAAGCTACTCCCTGCCAAGAACCAAGTGTAGCTAGAAGCTATGTAAGACTTAGAGAGATTGGAGCGTTAAGGCCCCTCGTGCCCTCTCCCCGTGACGATAATCTAGTCATACGATGAATAAATATATTTTAAGTTAAAATGATAATGCTATACCTATTCCGAGAAAGCTATAAACAGAGCATCGACACTCCGAGCATACGAAAGCCGGACGGTACAACATAAATCAATTTCGGCAATATTAAACATTTAATATCCGTTTATCTATTTATCTACCAACCTATTTATTCACTTGTGTGTCTGTTTTGTCAGCGGTCGTCGGTCTATATAAATGTTTTATCACGAGGTCTATCCTGAATACCAGGTAGGTGAGGTCGGTTAACTTATAGGTAGTATCGACCAATTGAAACTCGACTCCGGAGATCATATTCTTTAGGGCCTACATTGAAATCATCATCTTCCCCCCCCTCTCGTTTCTTTGTGCGATTAATAAACTTATAAATGCTATCATACTTTAAATATGGGTTTCGCGGTGTCTGTGGTGCGGGTGGTCGGTGAAGTAGAGTGGAGGAGGAACTGTCGTTGCTTGTTTGCCGAGGGTGTGGGGTCGATTGGGGTCATTGGTGGGTGGGAGTGGTATGCTGACACCTGTGTAAGCAAAAAGCGAATGCTAGCACAAACAATGCACCCGGGGTGGGTGATGCGAGTCTAAGAAACGGAACATGTCAGGGGCGAAATCGACCGATCCCGAGATCGACCCAAGCGGTATACCGTGTTAAGTCCGTTTAGAAAGTGACAATAAATCCTGAAATAGACTGAGAATAGAGCTCACTCGGTAGGCTTTAATGTAAACACATATACAAACATAATTTACCTAACTTTTGTGGCGAGCTGGATATTTTACACGTAAGAACTTTGACTGCTGTCCAGGTGGTCGGGTTTCGAATCTCAACTGGAAACGCTCGTCATATACAGACACACTGAAGGCCGTTATACAACGAAACAGAAACAGATGTCTGTCATTGACACACACACACACACACACACATACATATATATATATATATATATATATATATATATATATATATATATATATATATATATATATATATATATAGGTTTTGTAGCAAACTCACGTGTCGTAAGCTCAATAGATTATCCAATTTTTGATCCAAAGATTCTACTCAGTGATTCCAGAGCAATTATAAATTGATTTCGGTTCCGACAAAGCCAATAAAATCGTATCAAACAAGGTCGTTTATTCTCAAAATTTCTACGATTGTTTCTTCAATGGAGCTATACAATACACAGACAATTTTGAATTTTACCGACAATAATATCTCTTCATAGAAAAAAATATCGTCTCAAAATTTTCTAATATACAAACCATGATTTCCAATACAAGTGCCGACGGATTCATTTGATCGTTTAAAGGTCAGCCATCTTTGATTTATTTAATCAAGCCTCGTTTTGGTATTTAAATCAGACTGAGACATTTTAAATTTTGCCTCAATCCAGAGTGCCCCTATTTTGCAACTGGGGTTTCCCCCACATTAAACACCGACATTGTGTCTAACTCTGCCCTCGTGTGAGGCAATTAAATAGAGATAAGCCCCATTCTTTTTTCCTGCTTGATTGTAGATCGATCAGATTTGTAAACTCAGTGGTTCTCGACGTGAAGCGTACGCTCCACAGGGGGTAAATTTAGTTTTTAGGAGGCAATTGAGTGGAATTGATCATATCTGGGTTCATTTTCGATTTTCATTTATAGTTTTGATCAATTAAACATATGTAGTTTATGTTTCAGATATTATTTTTGTAAATAAGTTTTGCTTTGGGGGCATTTATTTATGTTGTATTAACCTTATGTTATCACTCTTGATGCACATCGCACGAAGCACATAACTTCAGAGCTACTTGAGAAGTCTTTAGTCGGCAGCCAGATTGGCTGCCATAACCTAGACAAATATTAAAAAAATTCGAATATGTGATGTGCTTTCTCTCAAAATAGAAATAAGTGAACGTCTTAGGAAGGATCCCCACCCCCACGCACTTTTATTCATATTTCGAAGGTAGAGTGAAATTGTTCAGTTAGCTCTCAAGATGAAGTAAGATATTATATATAACTGACATGGCTGTTTGAATATTTTCCATACAACTTTGCTTATATTGCTCTCTAACTAGAGTTATATATCTATATACGCACGCATGTGTGTGTATTATAAGATTTATAGTAGCATTTAAATCAAGTTTTGAAATTAAAAGCCTCAAACAAACATGCATTTTACGTACGTTTCATAAATGCTTAAACTTGAGAGTTTTCATTTCGAAACTTGATTTAAATACTATTGTAACTCCTATTTTGTATATATTGACTATTGAGATTTAACACGGCAATTTTAATTGATTCTTACAGTTTATTCTAAACGGGATTTTCTTTTACGAATTTAAATTTAATAATATAAAATTCATTTAATATTGTTATTATTTTTCCATCTTTCCCTCCTTTTCCATCTCGTTTTTCCTTCTCTCTGTATTATATATATATATATATATATATATATATATATATATATATATATATATATATATATATATATATATATACATATATATAGTAATTGATCAAGTTCAAATGTGTTAATAAAGTGAACATAAAACCTAGCTTTTCAAGAGTCCTCAATAACAAGTAGAGCATTATATATATATATATATATATATATATATATATATATATATATATATATATATATATATATATATATATATAATAATTAGACATCAATTAATAAATATTCCCAAATTTCAGTTTCTTTGGAGTATTTTAAAGAGTTTTATGAGATATAATATGGACAGAACCTCCCATTTTAAAGAGTTTTATGAGGTATAATATAACCACAACCTCCCATTTGAAAATTCAAGTATTTAAGATTTGCATTACCTGATTTTCACTGTTTTCCTTAAGACTTTTAACGTGAAGCTTGTTGTATTTTCGAGAATCGAATTAGAATTAATTTTACCTGTCTTGAGACGCGTATTCTGTTTAGAATTTATTTTACCTGTCCTGGGACGCCTATTGTAACAGTATATATATATATATATATGTATATTTAGGCAGCAAGTCATTATCTAAGCAAGCATTGTTGAACATCACGGAACTTTCGCGTTTATTTTCCTCGTGAGGTTCTCAAACCGTCGAGCCATTTTTCTGGTTTCAGGTGGCAATCCGTATAGTACTTCACCGATAGTTTTTTAATTCTATACGGATAGTTTTTAGTACTATACGGATTGCCACCTGAAACCAGAAAAATGGCTCGACGGTTTGAGAACCTCACGAGGAAAATATACACACGCGAAAGTTCTGTGATGTTCAACAATGCTTGCTTATATATATATATATATATATATATATATATATATATATATATATATATATATATATATATATATATATATAATCCATTTCATGCAATATAGTGACTAGCACTAGTCCGATAAAAATGAGTTGTTTAATGTGATGTGTATGGAGAATCGATCGATGAAAAAGTTTTCTTTTTATGTCTTGTGAATCTGACAACGATGTTGTTATTTTAGCACCTCCAAAGCCCCAAGTTTGATTTTACTCTGCCCGATCTAGTAAAACTCCGCCCGTGGTTTAGATACACGCCGCCACCTAAAGCGAATATCACACACCTCTCTTTGTCTACTCGCATGTCATAAAATAAACACAAAAAAAGAAATCAGGAATCGATCCTGCATGTATGTCTACCTGTGTGTATCTCTGTCTATGTGTTAGTATATATTTGTTTATTTTGAGGCCTTTCGATATTGTTTATTCAGAAGAAGGACATATTGTTAATTCTACCCCATCTTATCATGTCTCTCTTTATATATATATACATATATATATATATATATATATATATATATATATATATATATATATATATATATATATATATATTAACAGTATTTAGCGTTAACTATCCTCTCTCTTTATATATCTTCTGTATAAAGTAGACTGCTTTATTCCTTTAACTTTGAAAAGAGTAAAAAAATAACCACATGCATCACAGATTAAACTGATCCGCTCGGCGAACTACTCGGTCCCCCTTTGTGTTCCTACAAAATATGAAGTTTCTACAAATCTATCCTTTAATTATTACATTTTATCCGGGAAAACTTACTCTCACAAAAATAACTTACACTGCCCTTTTGCTCGTTCTAATTTTACCAATAACCTTTCCACCCACGATACCGTGTTATTTCGTTACATAGGCAAAACTTTCACAGATCACTGGTGAATTACAGAATAACAGAATAGTATTCTTTCATTCTTACTCCATGTCATTACTACAAAGAAATTGTTATAAAGCAAATACACAGACAATATAATCTATTCTGACAAGATGGCAACAACACTTAATAACGTTTTTTTCACGTTTTTAAAAGACCACTTCAGACTAATGATTATTTAGTTCGTCGAAATACTTATTCTAATGCTTTCTTCTTTCATTACAGAAAATACTAAACAGAAGATTTTCTTTCTTTCTTTTTCCAATCCACGCACATAATGGCTTCTTCATCTTTTAACGATTTCAAAAGATTGAACGGAGTACTTTGGGTCACTTATCGTCTGATAAAAAAGAAATATAGAAACGACAGAGCAGATTTGTGAGAAATAAGCAATCTTTTACTACTCAAAACTTTATTTATAACTAGTGGGGGCATATTACTGTTTTCGATTTCTTCAGATTTCGGCGAATTAATTTTCGGAAAACTAAAGATTCTGTTTATATAGGGATTACGTGTGAACGTTCAAAATATTTCGGAAGACTGAAATACCATTTATTTAAATACATTTACAGTAAATCTTTAAAATCACACCGCTATAGTTTACTCCCAATAAAAATTTGACACTATAACAGTTTAGCAATTCCTTTTGTTAAATCCTGTTTCAGTCATGTAAATTATTTAGAGTGAAGTAGATTTCGGTATTATTTTCACAAGTTTTCTATATTGACAAAACTGTCAGCGGCATTTTCTGTGTTTTCACTTCTATTTTTATGTTACAACAACTAAGTACTAGAAAAAGCTATAAAATTTACTTTTCTACTGACCTGTATACTTTTAATCTTCTGAAAGTGTTTTAAAGCTTCTTTTAAAATATAACATTTCATTGACCTCCACTCCTTCGAAGATAGTAAAACATCCTAAATGGCCGACCAATGAGTTGCTATTGGTGTTTTATTCATTTAACACAGATTAAAATTGACTTACCCTTAACCTTAAGTCCAACTGGCAACACCTCCGGACTTAAAATTATTGGTAGGGTAGTAGCATTTATGTGTAGTATGGTTAACAGAATATACAAAAAAAATAGAAATATTTTTCATTACTTCATTTTAGTGTAGGAAAAACCTTATCGCTCTTCCAACCATAACAAAGACACAAAGCGGAAATGCTATAATAATATTTAGGCGATTATGTGTGAACCAGTGGCGTGCAGAGGACTGTTGATGCCCGGGGCCAACTCTTTGATTACGTGTCTCCAAAGTCAAATCCTCGTACTGAGATATAGAGTATACAATTTTTGGCCGTTTTATTAATTTTTAATTTTGGCAAAACAAAATAGCTTGATAAGCAAAATATTTCAAATATGTAAACACAGATGAAACAATAAATACATGCTTTATTTGATTTAAACATATATAAACAAAAAATATTAAGTTCTTTTCCCCAAATGACCTCCTGTCAAAAAAACACTTGAACCACTTCACTCTTTACATCAGCTGTGAGAAATTTGTTTTTCAACACTTATTAATACTAGATTGGTCAGTCGCTCCTGTGACATAGAAGACCGTAGATATGTTTTTATTAAATTAATTTTTGAAAATGGTCGTTCACAACTTGCGACTTAATATGCGATCGTAAGCAGTAATCTGTATGAAACACACAGCGTCAGAAAGACACCCATCCCATACTGCAGTAAAGACTCCAGAGTATCTTTAGGATTTGGAGGAATCTCTCCGGCTCGACGTAGCATTACAAAATCAATAATTTCTCCTGGTATTTCTCAATTTTCACAATATTCATTAGCCAAATGTAGTGCGTTGTGGATAATTTCACATTCTTTAAATTCAAGATATGAATAAATCCTACCAGATCACAATAAGCTTCATGGAATCCCATTTTCGGATCCTGTAAACGTTTTGAAACTTTTTCCACTGATGATAAAACTGAGTACCAAAAATTCAATAAACCTATAAATTGGAACTGTTTAACATAGTTCAGTTAACGATCCGGCATCAGATTTGTTTTTTTTTCTTAAAAATTCTCCTTCCAGTCGGTGCTAAAGGCTTGTAATAACATTGCACAGCATCATGACGGTAACTCCATCTTGTGTCACACTGTCTTTTCACAGTTCGAGTGACAAATGATTTCAACAATTCCCTACTGATGAGCGAAATAAAGTAAAGAGTTTTTCTGCCAAAAATGTTACAACAGGTTGCACCTCACTTGCATGGACACCGACCAAATTAAAACTATGGTTCCCACAATTCACAAGCACAGTTTTTTATGTTAAGTTCTTTAATCTTTTCTTGAACACATCCTCTTAATCCAGCCATAACTACTGCGTTATCATATGCTTAGCCACAACAGTCATTTATGGAAATGTTGTCTTCTTCCAATTTTTTCAAAAGTTCATAGACCAGGCTGAATTCATCTTTCTTTTCAACTTGTAAAAATCCCAGAAATATCTCCTTTATTTCTACTTTTCTGCTTTCATTAATATGAACATAACGCAGAATTTCAGAAACCTGATCTTCATGGGCAATATATATATAGGTAATTATATATATAAATTTTTGGTTTCTCTTTCCCTGTCTGCAAGTATTGTGCTAAGATTACATCATATTTGGACAAAAGTTTGATTGTTGTTAGCAAATTTTCTACTTTCACTGACGGTTTCCTCTGGCTCAGATAAACTAGATATTCTTTCTCGATGTCCGCGATAGGCCAGATTCTGTTTCGCCAGAAAAGACACGACTTCGACAATCCATTCAGTTTTCATAGCTTTCCATTTTTCTTTTACGCATAAATTTACTGTTGAAGTTCAGCATCTATTATAGTCGATTTATGAAGTCGAACTACAAGGTATTCTCCTATGTGAGCCCTATGAAACGGACTTTCCCATGGTCAGGTATTCGTGGATTTAATAATATCCAAGTGGAGAAACCATTTTCCTTTTCAAAGTTAGACATAAACGACAACTGCTCCTTTGAAAACAAAAAACAAAAACCAAAAACAAAACAGTAGCATGTTTTCCGATATGGAGAGTATAACAACCATTTCCTCTCCACAGTTTCTCCGTGTGTGGAAACTTTATAAAAAGATCTCCTATAATTCTCAGCCAATGGACCACTTTTATTCTGATATCTTTCAGGACTATGTTGTACTATTGTTATCTTCAAATGTTTTGGAATTGGTCTTTTCAAATAACCAAAATGGTTTCTTTGCTAAAACATGCTAAAATCTTCTTTGTTTTTTTTTCACATGAATCATCGTCATGACAACAAGACAGACGATAAGGAATATTATGTTCTGACTCCCTTCTCTGCAGCCACATCATTTTTTACTTCTCCAGATTTTTCTTTCTTCTTTACTTCTTTTATCCCGGTGTCCAATTCCCTTTCTTACGGGATTCTTCTTCGACTCTGGTCCTCTTTGTTTTCCTGTTCTGTAATCCACTTGGTTGATTTTTCTTCATCTGTGAGATGCCTACAAATACAAATACAAAATATTAACAAATTTAAATAAAATATTTGTGAGGACTGTATAGCCATATAGCTTAAAACATATTAAACAGCTCTTAATATAATTGGTTTAAATGCAACATTTCGCAGTAAATATTAATGACTTTAAAAAAGTAAAAATATTATTTGAATGTCCCCATGGCTTAGTTGCCCGGGGCCACCGCCCATCGCCCCACCCCGTATCCACGCCACTGGTGTGAACATTCAAAATATTTACGAAGACTGAAATTCCGTTTATTTAAATACATTCACAGTAAATCTATACTATCATACCATCATAGTTTACACACTAAAACACTTCCCCACTAATGCTGTTTAGCAATTTTTGCGATTTTATTTCTTTTCATTTTTTGAACACTTACATTTGTGATAAAAGCAGACAATCACGCGTTTTTCAATTTGAATGGGGATAAAAAATTGCCAATCGTCAATAATATCTCAGGAATAATACTGTGTTTCTTTGGCTTAATAACAAATAAACAATTATTTTTAAAAATCTTATTTAAGTCACGTAAATTATTCAGCATTATTTTCGAAACTTTTTTAATCGACAAAACGGTCAGCAGGATTTTTTGAGTTTTTACTTCTTTTTTAATGTTACAACAAATAAGTACTACGAAACACAATAAAATTTACTTTTACACTGACCTGCATAGTTTTAAACTTCTGAAACTGCTTTATAGTTTTATTTTGTCATTATCCACTCATTCGGAGACAGTAAAAAATACAAAATAACCATAAGTCCGACAGGCAACACCCAGGACTTAGAGTTATTAGAAGGATAGTGCCATTTATTATGTAGTATGGTTATCAAAATATACAAAAAATAGAAATACTGTTTGCGCACTTTATTTTAGTGTAGGAAACCAACATCCTCTCACCAAAGACAGATTCACATCATTCCACAGAACTTGTTTTTATTCAGCATACACTTGTTTCTGCTTACACCAAGATATATGTAAAATGCTCCCGTGCATGCATTTCTTGGTGTGACTATATTCAGTGCTAATCATATAAAACAAAGCAAAGATAATCAAATAACAAAGCAAGCAAAGCCTAAATTACAATCAGTACTCATTATTAGCATCGTATCCTTTTTAAAAATAAATTTTATCACCAAATGGAACTATGATCTTAATGTGCCCTGGACACAACATATACACATCTTATGCTTTTCGCTGTTTGTATTTTAATTATTCATCATCAGTTTTAATATTGACTTAAAATACTCCTTTTTCTTCGAGCCATCGATTTTTTCTTATTTGATATACACTTTCTCACATTATACTTTTAATATCCGTAAATTAAGTGACTTCCGTTTTACCGAGTCACCGAAAGTACACAGACTTATCTATATCTAGCCGTTCAACTATTAATACTTAGAAAATTATCGGTATTATTTAAAATATTAAAAAAATGTTCATATATAAACATTTTTCATATAATTAATAAAATCAGCTATTTTATTTAACCCTAAGACCTTTCTTACGTATTCTTGCTTTCGCAGTCAGTACTTGAAATATCTCCAACGTGGGTACTCTAGATGTTTGTTTTTAATTGAATTAAAATATAATATATATCCAATTTTTAATTTAATTCTAATTTTATTTTCTATATACTAATTCACAATCTTTTATCCTATAAGGAAATATACAAATGAGCTCACCGAATCGGTCAAAGCAAGCATTGATATTTATGCCCCCACACGAAAATTCTTCAGAAAACCTCACTTTCCTCAATGGTTCACCTCAAAATGTGCAGCTGCTATTGCTGAGAGGCAGAAGGCATTCCGAAAATTCGTCCGCCATAAGTCAACTGCGAATAGACATACATTTATAGAGGCAAGAAATAATTGCAAAGTAGTGATAGATAAAGCAAAAAGAGAAAGTATACATTGATAACCAAAAAACGCATTCAGTCACAGAAACTAGGTACTTGTGATTTCTGGAAAATCTACAATAGTGTGATGAACAATAGACAATCGACAATTCCCCCGATATCAAATCACAACGATGTTGTTTGCACGTTAACTGATAAGGCTGAACTACTTGCCCAGCGTTTCGCCTAAAACTCCACTTTGGACTCAGCAGACAACCCCCTCCCTAAATTCCCATTGCGGACTGAAGCCACACTTGAGAACCTGGTAATCACCCCATCTCAGGTCAGAGACATCATAAAAAACCATGACACCTCAAAAGCCTGTGGGTTTGATCTTATACCAGTAATAGTAATAAAGAAATGCTCTGCTGAGCTGGCCCCTGCCTTCTCCAAACTATACAACAAATGCCTTGCTTAATTTTGTTTCCCTGATAGTTGGAAAATTGCCTCTGTGGTACCAGTCTTCAAGAATTCTGGAGATAGAAGTGATACTCTAAACTACCGCCGAATCAGTCTACTCCCTATCTTTGCTAAAATCTTTGAATCATTAATTAAGCACCTAGTTAATGCTAAACATCTTTCTGATAATCAGTACAGATTTAGACAGGCACGATCTACCGCAGATATCCCAACGGTAATCTCTGAACGCATATATCATACACTGGACAAGGCAGATGAAGCTAGGGCGGTAGCGCTTGATATATCCAAGGCGTTTGACAAGGTCTGGCACGAAGGGTTTCTAAATGTGAACTCATATGGTATTACTGGACACATATTTAATATAATTAAATCCTTCCTAACAAAAAGAAAGATCCAGGTTGTCCTCGATGGCCGTTCATCTAAGCAACACGACATACATGCTGGTGTACCCCAGGGATCTATCCTTAGACCTCTACTGTTCCTGGTTTTCATAAATGACCTCCCTGATGTCATTGAGACTGAGATAGGAATATTTGCTGACGACACCACGGTCTACTCTCGTCATGTGGGCAAAACCGACGCGCACATATCTGAGGCAATGGCTGAATCCTTAGAAAATGACTTCCAGTATGTAGTGGATTGGGGTAAAAAATGGATGTTAACTTTTAATGCCGCAAAGACAAAGCTCTTTTCCTTCAATAACTACAAAAAACCTCTTCAACCACCGATTGTCATGGCAAATAACACCCTACTTGAGAGTTCATCGGCCTAACTTTCACAGATAACATGAATTGAAATAAATACATTGAAGATATTGCCAGCAAAGAAGGTCGGCTCCCTTTTATCGTGCTAGTAAACCTATCACACCTGGCATTGTCCCATATCTCTACAAAGCCACCATCCGCCCATGCATGGAGTATTGTTGCAACATCTGGGCTGGGGCATCATCCACTAGTCTCTCTCTCTCTTAAACAACGTCCAAAAAGAGTCCCTAACTTAATAGGTCCCTCACTATCCATCAAGCTCCAGCCCATGTCCCGGTGCCGCAATATTGCTTCCTTGTGCCTGTTTTACAATTACTTCAATGGATTGTGCTCTGATGAGCTTGTTGCTCTGGTACTCCCACGACGTAGATTCACTAGACCAACCCGACAATCTGCCAAATCCCATCCATTCACTGTGGATGCCCCCAGATGCCGAAGAGCTTTCTACTCCAAAAGCTTCTTTCCTCGTGCTGCTGGACTCTGAAACTCCCTCCCTGCTCCTTCTTTCTCTGACGGTACTGACATTCAGAAAATTAAAACTATTGTAAACAGATATCTCGCTGAACATTTCCCAATTTAGGTTGAGCCCCCCCAAAACTTTCACCCTTTTTCTCAGTAGCCCCTTACGTCTACATTGTTGGCCTGCCTTGTTTGGGGTGAACTATGTTAAAAAAGTATATATATATATATATATATATATATATATATATTTCGTCCTACCGAGAGTTTTTAGCAGTTTTAACTTTTAACGTTGAAAATAGATCAAATATCTTATAAAAAACCTGCACAAACATCATTTCGTATTATTTATAAAATAAAGCATACACTTACACTGTCTCTTAACTCTATCTATATACAGTTAGGTATGCTTATATATTTTTTATATTTGTCTGTACAGGATTCACTAATAAACTTATTAACCGATCATTATGATTTTTGGAACACATCTGCTAGACATGATAGGACGAATTTAGTTTTATATAACAGGGTTAAAAAAGTATGAAAATTCAGAAACTTTCGATTTTTGTGAAATTTAAACAATAGATATTAAACATCAGTTTATAAATATTTTCTAAATTTCAGTTTCCTTTGGGATAATTTAAAGTTTATTTAGGGGGCGTAATATAGGCACAACTTCCCATTTAAAAATTCAAATATATCAGATTTACATTGAATTTGACATATAATCATTAGACACTAATTCATCAAGATTCCCGTAATTTAAATTTAAATTTGAGACATTTTAAGCTTAAGCATCCAATTTCAGATATTTTCTAGAATCAAATTCATATCATGGATATTGAACAACATTGGAATAATAATAATAATAATAATAATAATAATAATAATAATAATAATAATAATAATAATAATAATAATAATAATATTTTGATTTTAATATTTGTACGGGGACGTCAAACTGGCGAAAAACAGTTCTGTTCGGGAAAAGTATTTATCCCGTCATTTAACGCATATTTTTTTAGTTATTTATAAAATAAGGCCAGAACAAGGTACGCACTGACTGTTCAGCGATGTTCAATCTGGTTAGTACTTAAATGGATAACTATTTAGGAATACATGTTATAAGCAAAACTCCCACCCGAGTATATAAATAGGTACAAGTCTAGTAAGGAGTATAACTGGTGACAGACTAGCATCTTGTTGTAAGGAGGGCCCAGGCTATCTGTTTCCACTTAACACTAAATCCACGTTTAAGCACCGGTCCAATGGCTATTTAGGCTTAAATAGAAGCATTACTGTATTTATATACCACTCTTAAATAATCTGTCACTTTAAACATTTTGTTTACAGTTTCTTTCTTGAAAGACGTTGATCGTAAGACATGGAGACCCCATTCATATGCATATTTTATTTTTCGATATCTACTAACTATTTCCATGCAACTACATTCAATACTTCAGATCTTCCCCAACTACGATGTAACCATTTATTTATTCTTATATTGTTTGAGTTTCCTGGTTAGCTTTTAAACTTCAACCGTCTATTTCAGTTCAAATTTCTACTACGTCTGGTCACAACCAATCAGATATTCGACGTTATATATGAGACCATAACCGATTCTGTGGTCACGCCGTGTCAATCATAACCAATAACTCGATCTACTATTGAAGTGTATTATCCCAAGTAATATGTTACAGATATATATATGTATATATATATATATATATATATATATATATATATATATATATATATATATATATATATATATATATGTATATATATATATATATATATATATAGAGAGAGAGAGAGAGGGAGAGAGAGAGAGCTCGGAAAAAGAAGCTGATAGAAAGCGAGGTAGAAACGAGAGAGAGAGAGAGAGAGAGAGAGAGAGAGAGAGAGAGAGAGGCAGAGCGTGAAAGAGAGAGATAATAGGAGAGAGTGAAGGGGAGAGAGGGGGAACCTGGAATCTAAACGCCCCTATCGATGCGGACATCACATATTCTTTTCTAATTTCAAAACCATAACTTTCTATATTTTAAAATCCTTCTGTCCAGTCACATGACTCAAACAATCAAATCTTAACTATCCAATAGTGATCAACATTGTATCACGCATGGTATCATACATCTTTTTTCTTTCAGAGAAGAGGCTACTGAGTATATTGCTTGTCGTATGTAGTAGTATCGACGTCCTGCCGATACTACCTCAGGAGTGCCCTTTTTGAGGAGCTCGATTCTCTACCTTAAATGATATTGTGTCTCAGCTTACCCCCGTGAAGAGGCGGCTAACTAAAATATAGAAGCAACATTTTCTATTTGGTGAGCATTATCTACTTAACTTCAAAAAGACATAAGTAATATGCAACACACTTTCAATATGTCTTGGCGTTTTCAAACTTCGTTCGCATTAGTACGATCCATTGCTTATTATGTCATAGTCATAATGCGTTTTCAAGCAAATAATTAACAATGATTGTACACTGGCAGAAACAAATGGTATTCCTGGAGTACGAATGGCAATAAGTCTCCCAGATTTAAGACTCGTCGTTGCTTTCGATCACCATTGCATATTATTTTGTGTTCTCACAGCAGCCGTTCACCACTGGATAGTGCTTTCCCTCCTCGGCATTTTCTTTCTCTCGTATCTTTCACGACAATTTTAGGGGTCCAGAGTCAGTATCACCTAGCTATGTGGGTTGGTTTCCGCATGCGAGAATTTTTCTTAATATTTCCCGGTCGCATATTTTTGCTAGTTGCTTTAAGTTACATATTACATACATTACATTTTAAACTAAGTAAAAGGTAACCGCATTGAAAGTGTTTAGAAAACAAAATCTTTAAATTCTCTTCGATAAATAGAAGAAAGTTGTTAACTGGAAGTTATTGTATTGTTTCAGAAGACGGTGTAACAACATTTATATTTGGGGGACGTATAGATGACCCACCCTCCAGTCTAAAATCTTGAATTTAATTGGACAAAAATAAATTAAAATAAATAATTAGATATTAAATCTGATCAACTATAATTTTAGTTTTATTTTCGCTAAAAAAATAATATCCATGATGGAACCATTTATTTATTTAAGTCATGTAAGTTCGCACTTAAGGATAATTCTTCGAGTAGTACATTAGTTAGCATTTTAAACTAAACGCATTTTCCTAATAAATTTTTGTATGAATTTAACATTTTTCTAATTCATTATTTTTTAAATTAAACAATTTCATTCAATAAACTTGTGCTTTAAAACATAATTTCTACTAAGATAAAAAAAACGTTTTAATAAAAAATCAAAGTAAATATATCATTTTTACGATAAATCTCAAAGAATGTGTTGTTTACATGTTATTAATCAAATAACGCGTCCCTGTCTTGTGTCCATCTCTCTCTTTTCTCCTCTCTCGCTCTCTCTTTCTCTCTCTCTCCCTCTTTCCCTCTCTCTCTCTAATCTGACGTCATGTTAACACTTGTGGATTTCTTGAAATAAAACTTTCTGTGCGCTCGAAATAAAAGTTATACTTAATAATCAGAGGGCGGGTAACCAAATGTTTGAGTATATGCCGGCTGTTCCATCATATTCCATTACAATCTAATTTTATTACGTAACTAGATTATATAGATTTAAGAACAATGTCTTTAATTAATTCTATTTATAATTTTTATTAATATTATTATCGAGTAAAGTATTTCAAATATATCTGGAAATCTGAAAAAAACAATCATGAGTGTATATTTGCGAATATAAATTTATTAGAAGCTTTAAAACAAATTAATTATGTAAATTTGAAAGACTCGGGATGTTTGGAGAAGTTTTCGAATGGGTATATATAGGAGCTAATAAGTATATATAAAAAAAGAGAGATCAAAATTAATAATATAGTTTCGGCTTCAGACATACCGATACATGATCTCCATTATCAATAGATTATTATTATTATTATTAGTAGTAATAATGATAGTAATAGCATTAATAGTATTTATATTAATAGTAGCAGTGGTATTGTATTAATGTTGAGCTTATGACACTCAAAAGGGTTTTTATGCAACATTGTGTGCAAACCGCGATGAGAAAGGTGAGTAATCCGAAGAAATAAATTTTTTTTCTCCACTTTTTTAAAGAGTGTACTGCATGGACACCCTTTAGCAATGTGTTCGACTTCATCCGCTCGAAATACATAATGCTAAGCAATATGTATCAACTGGTCAACTTCTGCATCGAGGTGAGGAGCGGGGGAGTTTTATCAGAACGGACGACGTAGGTTACGGGAACAACAGTGTCGAGGTTGTTTGTTTTTCCCTTTTTTGTTGTCTTGGACAACCCACAGCCCTCCCTACCACGTAGGCCGACGGGAAGAGCGAGAGAGAATGGCAATTCGGATCGAAATTAGTATTGGCGATTGAATTTCATACTTATTGCTGTGACTCGTTGATTTATGATTGGAAAACATGCACAGTTCTCACAAATGACACTAAACGCGAAACGATCGAAAAAGGCGGAGATGAACAAATACATGTAGGCTTAGTGTTGGAGGGAGGGAGAGAGAGAAAAAGAGAACGAGAGAGAGAAAGACGCACTAAGTGTAATTATTCAATTTACATATATTTGACTGACGTCTACAACAGAGCAATGGTTTATTGCATGGTTACACAAACGGCCCTTAATGTGCTAACCTTATTTGGGCGGAGAATGCATATACAAGCACGCAAACAAACACCCACATATATGCACACAAGCAAACACACACATATATGCATGCAAGCAAAGACACATAAGTTGTATATTACTTAGCAGTTCAGTATCGAAATAATTTGCCAAATGTATAAGATTATTGAGGCATGATTTCCATGGTGTGACCCAACGATTATTGAGGTATGATTTCCATGGTGTGACCCAACGATTATTGAGGTATTATTTCCATGGTGTGACCCAACGATTATTGAGGCATGATTTCCATGGTGTGAGCTAACTATTATTGAGGCATGATTTCCATGGTGTGACCCAACGATTATTGAGGTATTATTTCCATGGTGTGAGCCAACGATTATTGAGGTATGGTATCCATGGTGTGAGCCAACGATTATTGAGGTATGATTTCCATGGTGTGAGCCAACGATTATTGAGGTATGATTTCTATGGTGTGACCCAGCGATTATTGAGGCATGATTTCCATGGTGTGACCCAACGATTATTGAGGCATGATTTCCATGGTGTGATCCAACGATTATTGAAGCATGATTTCTATGGTGTGATCCAACGATTATTGAGGCATGATTTCTATGGTGTGATCCAACGATTATTGAGGCATGATTTCTATGATGTGACCCAACAATTATTGAGGCATGATTTCTATGGTGTGACCCAACGATTATTGAGGCATGATTTCCATGGTGTGACCCAACGATTATTGAGGCATTATTTCTATGGTGTGACCCAACGATTATTGAGGCATGATTTCTATGGTGTGATCCAACGATTATTGAGGCATGATTTCTATGGTGTGATCCAACGATTATTGAGGCATGATTTCTATGGTGTGACCCAACGATTATTGAGGCATGATTTCCATGGTGTGACCCAACGATTATTGAGGCATGATTTCTATGGTGTGACCCAACGATTATTGAGGCATGATTTCCATGGTGTGACCCAACGATTATTGAGGCATGATTTCTATGGTGTGACCCAACGATTATTGAGGCATGATTTCTATGGTGTGACCCAACGATTATTGAGGCATGATTTCCATGGTGTGACCCAACGATTATTGAGGCATGATTTCTATGGTGTGACCCAACGATTATTGAGGCATGATTTCCATGGTGTGACCCAACGATTATTGAGGCATTATTTCTATGGTGTGACCCAACGATTATTGAGGCATGATTTCTATGGTGTGACCCAACGATTATTGAGGCATGATTTCTATGGTGTGATCCAACGATTATTGAGGCATTATTTCTATGGTGTGACCCAACGATTATTGAGGCATTATTTCTATGGTGTGACCCAACGATTATTGAGGCATGATTTCCATGGTGTGACCCAACGATTATTGAGGCATGATTTCTATGGTGTGACCCAACGATTATTGAGGCATTATTTCTATGGTGTGACCCAACGATTATTGAGGCATGATTTCCATGGTGTGATCCAACGATTATTGAGGCATGATTTCTATGGTGTGACCCAACGATTATTGAGGCATGATTTCCATGGTGTGACCCAACGATTATTGAGGCATGATTTCTATGGTGTGACCCAACGATTATTGAGGCATGATTTCCATGGTGTGACCCAACGATTATTGAGGCATGATTTCTATGGTGTGACCCAACGATTATTGAGGCATGATTTCTATGGTGTGACCCAACGATTATTGAGGCATGATTTCCATGGTGTGACCCAACGATTATTGAGGCATGATTTCTATGGTGTGATCCAACGATTATTGAGGCATGATTTCTATGGTGTTATCCAACGATTATTGAGGTATGATTTCGATGGTGTGAGCCAACGATTATTGAGGTATTATTTCCATGGTGTGATCCAACGATTATTGAGGTATTATTTCCATGGTGTGACCCAACGATTATTGAGGTATGATTTCTATGGTGTGATCCAACGATTATTGAAGTATGATTTCCATGGTGTGAGCCAAAGATTATTGAGGTATGATTTCGATGGTGTGACCCAACGATTACTGAGGCATGATTTCCATGGTGTGACCCAACGATTATTGAGGTATGATTTCTATGGTGTGATCCAACGATTATTGAAGTATGATTTCTATGGTGTGAGCCAACGATTATTGAGGCATGATTTCTATGGTGTGATCCAACGATTATTGAGGTATGATTTCCATGGTGTGATCAAACGATTATTGAGGTATGATTTCCATGGTGTGAGCCAACGATTATTGAGGTATGATTTCCATGGTGTAAGCCAACGATTATTGAGGCATGATTTCTATGGTGTGATCCAACGATTATTGAAGTATGATTTCCATGGTGTGAGCCAACGATTATTGAGGTATGATTTCCATGGTGTTACCCAACGATTATTGAGGCATGATTTCCATGGTGTGACCCAACGATTATTGAGGTATGATTTCCATGGTTTGACCCAACGATTATTGAGGCATGATTTCTATGGTGTGATCTAACGATTATTGAGGTATGATTTCCATGGTGTGACCCAACGATTATTGAGGCATTATTTTCATGGCGTGATCCAACGATTATTGAGGCATGATTTCGATGGTGTGACCCAACGATTATTGAGGCATGATTTCCATGGTGTGACCCAACGATTATTGAGGCATGATTTCGATTATGTGATCCAACGATTATTGAGGAATTATTTCCATAGTGTGACCCAACGATTATTTAGGTATGATTTCCATGGTGTGACCCAACGATTATTGAGGCATGATTTCCATGGTGTGACACAACGATTATTGAGGTATGATTTCAATGGTGTGACACCACGATCATTATTACACGAGGGGCATTTTACTTTAATTTTTTTTCGCTTTCTTATTTAAAACTTTTTAATTTAAAACTATGCTATTTTACCAAATTATTCTTCTTTTAAATACGATTTTGAAAGTTTAATATAATTATTATTGTATCATTTGTTTAGTAAATTACTATTTTTTTACTGTAAAAAAGTCACCACATACAAGGCCAGATGCTACTCGAGGATAAGGGTTAATGAAATTGGATGATTATCAGGACCAAGTTCCAATAGTTGTGGGTACGGTTCTAGATAGGAATATGTAGACATTGGCTTAAAGACGACCAAGTTGTAATCTACAGGAAAGCAGTCCCACGGTAATATGTTCCACGGAAGGGAAATCCTTACGAAGCAGCTCTTTTCGTGGAAATTTCGCCTGGCGTTAGGCACACTGAGGAAACAAAGAAAACTTTTCTTCGTTGTGGCAGTGAAACGAGTTCTTGCTGTGAATGTCTTACAATGATTTAGGCTCAGTCGAACACTTTCCATGGAAACAACGATATAGAGATGTTTTATAAGGAAGGCCGTGTTCGAATGGGAAACTTTGAGTGACGATACTTTTAAGAGTGAGAAGTGACTCTAGACGAAAGTCGCGAAACCACGTTACACCCAAGTAAAGATTTTCTAGGTCTTGGCTAGTAAAGACGTGTCCGGTGTGGCGTCTCCAATGGAGGAGGGACAGGCACACACAATGTAACTATGTGTAGAGGGACGAGTTATCCGTCTATATGTCTGTCTCTCTTTCTCTCTCTCCCTCGTCTACGAAAGTAACTTGTTCTCTCTGTGACTGTTTACCTCCTTGTAAGAAACTTTTTTCAATAATCATCAGCGTCCGAGTGGGTGTACCCACATACAAGCAAGGAACTGGGTTTCCGACGATGACACCGGTCTACAAGTGTTTATAAACGCACCATTAAGTGAAAGTAAAACCGAGAGAGACGAGCAGCGTCTCTTATGAGAGAAAGTGGCTGACAAGAAGAGAAGAGATCATTCCCACTAGATTTCGAAGTTAATCGTCAATTCTGTCAATGCAACGAAGAGTGCTCTTAGCGGCACTTCCCTAGATGAGATATAGTTGACTCTTATATAGGTAGAAGATTGCATCAGTAGTCAGGCACGTTCTTGAGCGGTTGAATGAGGCAACTATTTTCACGATTATTGAGGTATGATCTCAATGGATTGATCCCACAATTATTAAGGCATTATTTCCATGGTCTGACCCCACGATTATTGTAGCGGTAGAATGAGGCAACCATTTTCTCAGTCGTTCTAGCAACAGATGTAAGCTTTCCATTTTAGATCTGGAATGAAAGTCAGTCTTAGGAGCTTTTCAAAGTAAAGAGCTTTCTCAAGGAGAGAACCATTCATTTGGACTGTGTCAAAACAAGGATTCCGGCGTTGGTGATGGAAGAAGTTTTTGGTTTTATAAGTGTTTAAAGCGAGAAGCCACCCTTTCCACATTTCATGGGATCAGAAGAGAGAGAATAGGTAAGAGCTTGATCACCAGTGCTATTCAATGTGCTACCATAATGTTGTGTCGTCTGTGTAGATGGCAACACATGATATCAGAACAAGACTAGAAAGACAGTTAATGTAGATTAGGGAGAGGGTTACGCTCAGGATAGATTCTTGAGGCACGCTTGAGGCAGACTTTTGTCCTATAAACAGCTACATTTATGGACCTATCAGAGGGAAGAGATTCAATAGTTGCAAAGACATTGCTAGATATTCCTTAGCACGCAAGTGTTTGAAGCAACTATTTCATGCTAGAAACTATCAAAGTCTATTCATATGTTGAGAACTATTGCTCTAGATATAAAACCGCCGTCAATGGATTCACTGATCGTATGCGAAACTACAGTTAGTACATTAGCAGTTGACCATGCAGGATAAAATCCGTATTGCTTGTCCTGAGTTGATTATTTTTGCTCAGATGCCTGACAATTTATTCATTTATTACAGATTTGTTAAGACCCTGTTTAGGGGGCGAAATGAAGACATGAAACACGGGGTTAGGTGAACAATATATATTGAAGAAAAGATATGTACAAAGAACAAGAGAAATGGTATATCAGTCCTGACTGTCGGGGTATATTGGAGTTCAATCCAATTACGAGAAGCCTATATGCTTCCAGTATTTTATTAGGAATGGACGAGTCCAATTGTTCGTCATATAGGTACGGCACCATAACACCTCATCCCAAACCTTACATCCTCAGGAGTCTGAATATCGTTTCCGTTTTGGATTTATTTCGATATAATCCGGAGCTATCCATTTCCTTTTAGACAGCCGTCCAGCACTTCTTCTACCTGGAGAGAGCTGTCAGTGTTATTCTGACAGTTTATTCCTAATCTGATTAAGCGTCTCTTATGAGAGAACTGAAGTCCTTGGATTATGTAACCATAGATCCAATCCTTTCCTGTATTGTACAAGATTCAAAAAAAGATGCGTTGTTTTTAAACATTTTAGAATATACTCTGTCTCCTGGGATGTATCGTTTTTCTGGTACAGTTGAGACTCGACTTTGTTTGGTCTGTTTAGGCAGTAATTTTTCAAAAACAGACTTCACTTTCCGTGCAAACATCATCTCTGCGGAAGACAATGAGGATGGTATGTTCACGTTTGGCGTGATTCTGTACACTTGCAAAAACTGTTGCAGGGTTTTTTCCATGGGAGAATCGCGAGCTTTTTAAGGGCTTTTTGTTAGAGTGTCTACAAATCGTTCTGCTTGGTCGTTTAACCGAGGATGATACAGGGGATAATACGGGGAGTCGTGATACGTCTGATCTGAAAAATCTCACAGAATTCTTTAAAGTCAGATGACGTAAACTGCAGTCCGGTGTCGCTAACCAAACAATTGACCACTCCAAAACGGGCGAATAATTCATGCAAGAAGTTGATTGGAACCTCCGTAGTGGGTTTCTTACAACATAATACTTCGGGCCACTTGGAAAAACTATCGACCACGATTAGATAGTAAAATCCTTCCAATATGCCCGAAAAATCCACGTGTACTCTCGACCAAGGTCGATCTGTCTTTGGCCACGGACTATGTTTGATATGAGGTGCCTTTGCCGTCAAGGCAAGCTTTTACACGTATTTACGACATACGTAATGTCCTGATCCATTTTAGACCAGTACACAAAGCTCCGCATCAAACTCTTCATCCTGTTTGTCCCCGGATGGCCAACGTGAAAATCCCTTAGAATTCTCTTTTGTAATTTCTTTGGAATGACAACTCTCTCGTTGTACATGAGTACATCATCGCATAACAAAAAGCTCCCCGCAAAATGTACGCCCTTATCCGCCATTTTAGCTTTTGTACTGATAATGAATTCATTCTCGGAGGCTTCTATTTTAATTTCATATAGAGTCACTGGGAGCTCTCTAACCGCGTTGCACAAAATTGCTTTTATATCCCGCCCTGCTTGCAGCGACGCGATCATGGTGTCTTCTAGTGGCTCTTTTTGTCTTGGCACCAGTCTAGAAATCCATCCGTGTGATAGGTCTTTTTTTAGGGTAAATACTCCATTTTGCAATTATAGTTCAGTAAAATCGTTTCCCATCCCATTTGCCGTATACACAGGTAGGCCTTTTTTCGATGAGAAAAAGGTAATTAACGGCTTATGACCCGTCTGTACCGTATATATAGCGGTGGAACTTGGTTACAGAAAATATTATCCCTAGAGCCTCCTTCTCAATTTGGGAATACTGATTCTCCGCCGGAATCAAATGTGCGATGGGTTTATGGGTTCTATACGGCATTATATGCAGAATGCACGCTCTCAATCCATATGAACTAACGTCGCTAGTCACGATTATGTCTAAATCAGGGTTGTAATGAGTAAGGAATAAATCTGACGTCAACCTTTCAATGGTTTTATCGAATGCCCCCTGGCATTCGGGCGTCCATTCCCACTGGCTGAAAAATATCTGGAGTAACTTTGACCCCGAAAGCTAGATTTTCTAACTTGTATAAACCGCGATGCATATTTATACACAACAGTTTCGAACTCTCTTCTTTCACGGGTATTTGGAGGTACGCTTCATTCAGATCTATTTTTGAAAAAAATCCAGTATTTTTATATTTTTTTTGTTGGTATTTCCGATTAAGGACACATTTAAAATTATCTCACCCTCAAACTGAATACTTTCACCAGTCACTGTGCTGGTTATCCTGTTAGTTTGTAACAGAGTGGGTTTATTCAACCTCTTTCACGTATGTAGATTTATTATCGACACGTCCGAGCCCGAATCTAACTGCAATTTAATATTTTTATCCAGGATTTTTACGTGTACATATTTTCTTATATTAACACATTCCTGATGATTTGTACTTGTTGCTTGTATCCGCGTGTTATTTATTCTTTTAGTTCTACAGTGCCAACTTTTGTGTCTGACTTTTTTATAAGTCAGGCAGGTCTTAAAACGAAATGGACAGTCCATATACCAATGCAGGCTACCACAGCGCGAACAAGGGCTCGGTGGTTATTTATCCTGTTTCCTACCAGGATGGGTTTCTTTGCAGAGTGAAAGTAACTGTTTTTGCTTTGACTTATTTTTGGATGAAAGTTGAATTTTGTTTTATGGCGTACTTTTCGTATATGTGCAATGCCCGACTGTTCGATGTTTTTCGAATCCTGCTTTACACTTTCAAATCTGGCAGTCCTCGGCTAATTTCTGTAGTGTTAAGCTTGGTTCATTTTCTAATTTATTTAGAACTCAACGCCTTATCTCAGCGTCTTTCCGTGATACCAATCGTTGAACGAAGATTAAACATTTACAATTATACGCACTAAGTTCGGATAATTTAAAATCATCGAAATGCTTATTTACTACTGATGCGAACGTAGAATAATCTTCCTCGTCTTTTTTTACCAGGTTTAAACATTTCCAGCGTTTGTGAAATGACGTAGTCTTGGGACTGAACAACTCCGTTAATAGTTTTACCGCTTCTGCAAAAGTCAAATCACTAGTTTTTCTGTGACAAAATGAAATCCACGAACTTTGTATGTTCGGTGGTACCTAATTTTCTAAGTAGGAGGCGAACCTTTTTAGAGTCAGCCCAATTTTCGCAATCAATTCTATATAAGCCTTCGTATCTTTTAAAATATTATGTGAATGTTTTTTCTTCATCAGGAGAATATGTGAAGTCGTCGATAGCACTTCACACGGCATTCTGCGAAAACCATGATCATTTTCGTTACCTTGGCCTCTAAGCGATATTGTTTGCATCAACATTTTAATTCTTTCGTTAGTGTCTTTCTGTCTCACGTTAACTTCTTTATTTTTTTGTAGTATTTTTTAAATTTTGTTTGAGAAGGAGGTTTTGAAATTTCTCTTCAGTTTGCTGTTGTTTTAAAAAATTGTCGTGACCTCTTGTTTTAAAAGTTTGTCGTTAGCATCTTTCTTTTGATCGAGCTTTTGAAATTTCTCTTCAGTTTTCTGCTGTTGTATTTGAAATTTTACTAATTCTGTGATTGTCGACTAAAAGTTTTCAATAGTTAATTGTGTCTTTTAGGAAATAAATGTTTTCTTTTGAGTATGACTTGTAAGAAGCTCCTTCTTTACTTTAGATTACACTTACTAGATGTAATATTAGTTGTAAAAAAGAGTATAAACCTTTTTTCTCTCGATAATTTTTATTTTAGTACGCTTCTATGTGTTTTGTTAGAGAAGAAAAAAGTACGGTTTCAAAATTATTTTTTCTTTCGGCAGAATTAACTTTCTCTCTTTTGGAGAGAGAAAATAAATAATGTATTCCCTTATTGTTAAGTCGGAATAGCAATGTAGAAAGAAAACACTGACCTTTCTTCAATTAAGAGTAATAATAAGTTTGTTTTCACGTGTTTCTTTTGTCTCTTTTTTCCACCGGTAAGCCAGTTTTAAGAACTAGACAAGTTCATAATCAATTTCTCCAAGTTTTGTTTCTTGTTTGAAACGGTTTTCCTTAATTTAATTTGTCGCCTGTTGTAACGTCAAATTTAAATCGAACGTCGCCATTTTTTGGGTCCTTTTGTCGAAGGTGAAAGAAAAATCCGTTGTTGGTTTTTGCTGTGTAACTTTGACTATCTTTTCGATAGTTTTTTCGTTTGGGTTTCCCGTATAAGTGCGAATACCCTGTTTAGGGGCCGAAATGAAGACACGGAACATGTGGTTAGGTGAGCAATATATATTGAAGAGAATATATGTACAGAGAACAAGATTAGTGGTATATCAGGTCTGACTGCCAGGGTAGACTGTAGTTCAATCCAGTTACGAGAAGCCTAAATGTTACCAGTATTTTATTAGGAATGGACGAGTCCAATTGTTCATCATATAGGTACGGCACCATAACAAGATTCAAGCAACTTACTCATGATGCATATGAGACTGATTGGTCTGTACTGAGAGGCCGAGCACTGATCACCAGTATTTTTAAATACTTAAAAACAACAACTAGGTTTTCAAAATAAAAAAAGACATTTCTTTTTTAAGCAACGATTGTACAATTTTGTTAGAATAGGAACAAATTTCAGTAGCAGCTGCTTTAGCATAATGAATGGAACCACATTTTTATAAAACACTAACTAATTTTGTTAAGTTTATGTGGTTTTAATCTCTCTGGTCAACGTAAAACCATAAAGTTTAAACTAATGTTGTCACTCTGCAGCTAATTAGATTTTAACAACATTTTGTTCATATTTATTTCTAAATGAGCTCATTAAACCATCAAAAATGAACTTGACTCTAAGCCTGTTGTCCTCATCTTTTTTAACAATTAAATAGATTCAAAAACTTTCCATAAGGATTTTCTATAAATTTTAAAGTCGGAAATAATCTTTTATTCGATAACTGTCAAATACCCTTTGGATTCCCAAATGTCACGACGTAATTCCTTCCTCTTTAAAACTATTAACAAAATATTAAAATGGCTGACTTGTTTATGAAGATGTCGAACTTTCGTAATTATATTATTTTATTGCAATAGAATTATAAAAAAGTTATTTTAGTACTTTACGCTATTGCAAGTTTTATTTCAATAAGTACTTAATGATTAGTAAATAAAAAAATTAATAATTAAATGCGTAATTATCAAAGTTGGATTGGCGTGAGAAATACACAAAAAGATGCACGTGAAGTGGTCACATAATTATATTAATAGAAAATATACTTATACAGGTAAACTTCCTAATTGGAACAAGTAGCGTTCTCAACTTGTGTACCAACTGGAAGGTTTTTTTCCAATTAAAAGTAGCAACATCTACTCTTCAATATGAATTGAACATTAAATATTAAGGTGCTTAGAAAAAAACTGACGACCCTTACTAATAAAAACAGAAGGAGAATTGCTAGAAATATTTGAAATAATTATTTAGTATAACAACAGTGCAAAAATATTATCATCATTGCTAAAAAATGATTTATAATTTACAATTATGTTTGGTCAACGTAAAACCATAAAGTGTAAACTAATGTTTCCACTCTGCAGCTAATTAGTTTTAACAACATTTTGTTCATATTTATTTTTAAATTAGCTCATTAAACCATCAAAAATGAACTTGACTCTAAGCCTGTTGTCCTCATCATTTTTACAGTTAACAGTTTATTTTAGAGTGTTTAGCCGCATCTAATCACTCTTTTAGGTTTCGTTCTTTTGGAGAGATTCATCAACAGAAGCTCAATGCTATTAACAACAACTTGATTACTAAATTCACCACTTTTATGATTACATGCAACTTGTACAGTTATGGTTTCATCACATTTTGCCGTAATGCACGTGGCACATAACTTTGTACATACACCATTGTAATACTATTCCAAGAACGTTTAATGATGCCAAGAGGTTGTCAAATGTTTTCCCAAAACTTTGAATATCGTCTTCTTTTGTAGATGTAGCTTCAACAATTAATTTCATAGCATCTTGCAAATAATAGGATTTAAATACAGAAATGATCCATTTGTTCATGAGTTGCTTTGGGGGGGGGGGCATGGATACAACCTTTTATATGTGGATACTTGTTATTAACATCAGAAGGGTGTCAATAATACAGAAAGGTGTCAATAAGCTTTTACTTTACAAGTTTTCGGCAATGTTGTGTTGCTCTTTAAATCAAACAAAATGATTATCAAACAACTCCGCAAAAAGTGTTTTGGCGACCTAGGATTTTGTATTGCTGCACCAAATAACGGAGAGCTCATTTTTATTCAAATTTCTTAAAGCTCTGGGATGTTTTGATTGAAAAATCAATAGGGGCTTCAGCTGCACATCACCTGCAGCATTATCATCCAAAAGAAGAGTTAATCTATTCTTACTGGCTTTGAATCAAGGCACAGCTTTTCTTCTTGCGTTATGTATGTACGTGATTGTAACTTTTTCCAACAAAGGCTCGTTGCATCAACAGTAAACACTTGTTTGATGATGTATCCTCCTATTTGTACAATGCGCTCAAATGTGACAACAAATCTAGAAGCCACCTGGCAATCTGCACTTGCCTTTCTCTACACAAGAGCAAGTTTCTCAGTTTGTATCTTTGTTTAAATTTACCAAAAAAACATTTATTTCAAGAAATGAACTTTAATTCCTCTAATTTATTTGCAACACTGATCTAGTTGTAGACGTTCCTGCGATTTGATATGTTCTTACCATTTGACGCCATTTTAGATTATAAGGATTGTTAAATAACACAAATAATGTTAAATAACACAACTATAGATAATGAAAACGGTAATATCAAATATCACGTCTTTTCTCTTATATCTGCTCAATATGAAAGGATGTTGCCATATCTATAAAATCAAAACAATAATTGTGTCGTTATTGTTAAACAAACTAATTGGAAATATAAAACAATTTAAAGAAAACTTATTAATCTGGCAACTAATACACGTATATATTTTCTATATAATTTACTTAAAAGATACTACTTGTGACTTTATACATGTAAATCTATATTAAACACTTTTTTAATTTTTCTTATGCATTTGTTCTTATACAGTTTTCGGTAGGTGTACTAATTCAATTGCAAATTGTTCCAATTAGGGCTGCACTAATTTGTAGATTCGCCTGTAATTATTTCAAACCAAACTTGAACATCCACAGGAACCTGTTGATTCCAAATACGCCATCGGTGTTGTTTGGAGATCAAACATTGCCAACTGATGCTTGGACAGACACACACATACACATCTTAGCTTTATATATAGAGAGCTTTGTTCTCTAATCTCTCTGAAAGGTATTTCTGTTTTCTCAGAAAGTTTAGTCTTTCACAGTGAAGTTCTCTTTTCAATACATTTTAATATTAAAAATTCCTCGGTCGTTGATTGTTTTAACCCATCGGCTTCACATTCTCAGGCAACATGAAGTTGAAAAAGTACATAGAATATGTTGCTAAGTCTGCCGCAGAGGGTAGGCCCCCTCTACCGGACTAGAAAACTTCTCACACCATCCAGCATCCCATATCTCTACAAATCCACCATTCGCTTGTGCATGGAGTAATGTTGCCACATTTTGTCTGGTGCACCAACTACTAGCATCTCCCTATTAGACATAAAGAGCATAAAGAATTTCTAACCCAATGAGCCACGCATAGTCTACAAGCATCACTGCGGTGTTGCATCCCTGTGCTTGTTTTACAAGTACTTCCACGTAATGTGCCCAGATGAACTTACTTCACCTCAACGAAAATACACCCGACCCACCCGACTAGTAGTAAAATCCAACCGCTTCACTGTAAAGGTCTCAAGATGTCAGAAGTTTTCCTACTCGAATACATTCTTTCATCTAACTGCTTGCCTTTGGAATTCTCTTCCTTGTCCTTGTTTCCTCGATCTTACTAACATGCGGAAATGTAAATATAATGTGAACAAAACATCTTACTGTCCAACTTCACACCCAATTTGCTCCTCCTATAAATATGGCCTCTATCATAGTAGCCCCTTACAGTTTGATGGCAAAAGGCCTTTTTTGTGGCGACCCAAAGTAAAACAGCAACAATGGAAAAATAAAGCAATATGTGCCTAAAATCTTTGTTAGATTTGCCTGTCTGTCATCTATTACTCTTCAGTTTTAAATATCACTTTCATCGTTGAGTTCACAGATTGGATAGATTCAGATTAAGACATATCCGTTCTTGTTATAGTTCGGAATGAATATTTGTATCAAGGAAGAAAAATGGCAACGAAAGAAAATTGAAAGAAAAACGAAAAACACAAAAAATTGCGTTAAAATGCAAAGAAAGGCGCAGACTAAAAAAGGTGGGGAAAATGATGAAAACTAAACACAAATATCGATTTGTTTTCAAAAGAAATTCATTTTCACAAAACAAAAAATAATATAAAAAATACATCCGAAAATGCAGAAGCCCAGAAGCGCACAAATTCTATGAAAAGTTCAAAGTATATAAATATTTTCGTCCGGCAAATATTTTTGTTTGACAAAAAAGCGCCGCAACTTTAATGATTGATGTAATCAGTCTTTTTTGCTGTCGACTTTTGAAAAAGCAAAGAAGAAAAAGAGAAATACATTTTTTCGCGCCTTGTAAAAATCAGATCGGGGATGGGAGTAGGAACAGAAGAAGCAAACATGTGTTCATATGCAAAATATTGTAAAAAGTTTATACAGAAAATCTTTGAACTTGTGGCGGCAAAAACACATAAAGAAAAAAGAATATAATATAAAGACACGATAAAATATTCTTAAGATACGTCCATCTAATTTTAAACATAGGCGCGAAAGACGACCATTAAGTGTCTTTTATAAATATACTGGGATGCATCTGTAATAAGATGTGTCCATTTAAACTGCACGTTGAGCAAAGAGAATGCTATCCAAAGTTGAAACGTGAGAAACAAAAATGTTATTTCAGACCTAATCATGACTAAACGACCGACGAACATCTAAAATAGGATGCGTCCATTCAATCAGCACGTTTAGGAATGGAAGCGAGACAGTCCGACAGACACATCTAAAGAATCATGTGTTTAACGGAAAACACTGACTGTTTCGAACAAATATTAATTATGATTCTTCTATCTACAAGGTAGTCCGAAAGTATTGTTACTCTGAGATCATGTTAAAGGTATCATCAATAGAGGAACAAGTAATACAGTAATACATAACACATGTCATGAGTCAAATTTCATCAATTAAAGAACATTAAAACAAATTAAGAACGTATCGAATAGAAGCATCGCCATTTGCACATTTTAAGATCAGAGTTGAACAGACACCTGGACAACGGTTTTCTCTGAAATATTATATTATACGGACTCTACTTTCAAATGAAGCAAGTAACATTTAATAATAATAATAATAATAATAATAATAATAATAATAATAATAATAATAATAATATAATTCCCGCGCGGATTTCTGTAGAAAACCAAGTTATTTGGCGACGTGTGAACAAACGAACAAACGTCGATTACAATAAAAAAAACATAATATATTTAAAAAAGACCCTTCAGTGAAGATGCTTATTAATTCCCACGTGGATCTTTGTATAAAACCAAGTTATTTGGCGTTTATAGTGGATCGCTCACTATTGAAATTGTTGCAGCTTGTAAGGTATTTGATTTAATTACAAAGCGTCTTCGTTTATTAAAAATAGAATGTAATAATAGTTGTAGTAGGAATAATGATAACCATGGTAATGTTAGCAATAATAATGATAATAATAACAATTATCCCAGCCGTGGGTCAACTGGCATAGGTGGTTGAGAATCTCCAGTAACCCATTGCGAACGCAACATCTCTAAAGATAGCAAATATCTGATGGAATGCAAAGGTAGTTGTAAATACCAGGTAGACATCTAGTGGGGTTTCACTGCGTTTCATAGCCAAGATTGGGTCGCAAGCTTTGGATAGTAACTCTCCTAGGGATGGTATCTCAATAAAAATAATAGGGAAAGAAAACCTTTCACAAACTATTAATCATATTATTTAAATAGTAATGTTCAAACTTTGAGAGCGAAAATATTTTAACTAGTGATAATCAGGCGGTTTCCGCAAATGCAATCGTAAAACATATGATAGAACATGAGATGACAGAAGAAGATATTGATATTTTCAGATTGTTAGACGAGAAGCTAAGAGCTGGCAATTTAGAACAGCGGTTGCATCTGAGATATTTTCAATTAGAAAAGACTTAAAAAGTGAATGATGTTCAGCCATTTTTATTGATACATAATCTTGATCAGTGTAATAAAGTTATTAAAGCTGCTGCCAATACTGTATCACATCTACCCGGAGTAGAAAAACGGGGGAAAGAAGTAAAGAAAGAGCCCTGGTGGAGGAAGCGTTTAATTAGTCAGATAAACAACTTTGAAAGGATGTAAGTGAAGTGCAAACTGTCGTCAATGGCAAACTCAAAAGTCTAAGCGCTTGTGAAAGACTAATCCGTAAGTTTTACATACACCAAAAGAGTATCAAGTGTTTAATTGAAGAATTGAAACATCATGTCGTAGCTAAGACTAAATTTAACAGTATCGACAAAACAGAAACAAGTAGAAACTCATTTTTGAACAACTAGAAGGGATTAAAAGAGGGAATGACCTTTAATCTGATGCTGACCAATCTAGTGCATTCTGGAAAGGTATTTGAGAAAAGTAAGTAATGCATCAAGATGTAATCAGAATGGATCAAGCATATTGAAAGGGAGGTGTCCTCTAGAGTAGAAGGAGAAACGAATGTAACAGTCACCGTTAAGATGCTGAAGGAGAGGGTTAAAAAGCTTTCAAATTGGAAAGCACCTGAACCTGACGGAGTCCAGGGATACTTGTTTAAAAACCTTCCGACTCTTCCCCCGTCTTGCAGAAATGATAAATGGCTGTTTGACGGCATGTAACTTTCTTTGAATGGTTGACAAAGGGCACCACAGTCTTGATCATAAAAGATAAAACAAAAGGGGATGAAGTGACAAACTTTAGACTAATCACTTGGATCTCAGTTATGTTGAAACTTTTCACTAGCATATTGTCTGAAAGTATCTCTAGTCATTTGGATAAAAACAATTTGCTGCCCGAGGAACAGAAAGGCTGTCGAAAAAGATTACATCGCACCAAAGATCAGCTTTTGATCGATAAAATGATCCTGAGAAACTGCAAACGAAGAACTACTAACCTTACCATGGGGTGGGTGGATTAAAAGAAAGCATTTGACATTGGGAAACCAATTTAACTTCAGGAGGTATTGCATTAAGTAAAGTGAAAATCAGGAGAGAGATTTTCCAGGGCGATAGTCTTTCACCTTTGCTTTTTGTTATTAGTTTGATCCCAATGACACTTCTCTTACGTAATATGAACGCAGGATATGGACCTGGGAAAGGACTTCCTACAGTCAACCACTTACTATTCATGTATGACTTTAAGTTTTTTGGGAATAATTAAAACTAACTTGATACCCTAATGAATACGGTTACATAATTTAGTTACGATATACGAATAGAATTTGGCATCACTAAATGTGCCATTCTTGTTGTAAAAAGAGGTAAACTTGTCAACTCAGATGTCCTTGAACTCCCAACAACAGATCTAATAAAGTATGTAGACAGTGAGAGCTTCTCCGTTTCCTTGTGGATAATGAGGGCTACTTGTGAGGTGAACAAAGCCAGAATTCTCTGAGAAATCCAAGAACTCTTTGGATATAAACTGGGGACCATTATCGGAAACAACGATCTCGGGAATTTCATATCGAGCAATGTTGACTTGCAATTATCCACAATACCGTCAGAAATTGTTGTCTGTAGATGAGATATTTCTATCCACCTGGAATAATAGTTAACGACTATCAAATATCGGTTTCCCTTGAGTTCAAAGTCTATTCTTACCTTCTGCTATAGGCAGTCAGGTAACTTGTTGGGTTGTAGAGGCTCTGGAGGATATTTCCTTTCTTTCTCGCAGATACTGCACTCTCCTATCCTCTCAGCAATTTGCTTGGAAAGGCCTGCCCATCAAACATTTCCCGTACTAGTGCTCTGCACTTGACTATACCTTGGTGTCCTTCGTGTAGACGATCCAAGATGTTTTTTGTAGGTCTGCTGGGATGATCAGTCGGCTTTGATACAATAAGAGTTTCTAATCAGTTGGGTCTTGTGTTGCTGCTTCAGGTCAGTGGTCCATTTTGTAAAAGTCGATAATTTGACTGAAGATTTTATCAGAGCTTTGTTTTTGCCTAATTCTCTCCAGTCGTCTATCACTCAGAGAGATGTTCTGTCTCCTGATGGAAGTCATTTTCGTTTGGTAGGCTACAAGGAGCCCTGGATAAAGTTCATGCGGTTATTAGCTTTTTACCTGCGGTGTGTGTAATCTCGTAAGTGAATCTCATTAGCCGCATACGGACACGTTGGATTCTGGGAGTCAGTACATCAAGGCGTTTTGTCTTCAGCAGTGGAATTAGAGGCTTGTGATCTGTTTTTATCAAAAACTTTGGAAGTCCTATCAAGAAATCCGCAAACTTCTCACAACACCATGTAATTGCTAATGCTTCCTTCTTGATCTGTGTATATCTCTGCTCTGTTTCAGTGAGAAATTTTGATGCATAAAATAGTGTCTTCAGTCATCTCCTTCATTCTGAAGTAGTATGCCACTCAAGCCATAAGATGAGCCATCTGCTGAGACTTTTGTTGGTTTGTCAGCATTATAATGCATCAGTACTGGTGCAGAGCTAAGTTTCTTCTTCAGAGTCTGAAACGCTGTTCCCTGAGGCTTGCCCCACATCCATGTTGTTTCTTTTTTAAGAAGATCCCGGGGTAGTTTTGTAATTTATGCTAAATTGTCAGCGAATTTGCCCACGTGATTTGCCATGCCAAGTAAACGTCTTAGCTCAGACATATTTAGTGTTACGCCTGCTGCTTTCATTCTTTGAAGTACCATATGTACTCTCTGGTCGTGCACATTTTTAGTTTTTTCACCGATTAGAACATAATCTATATCGCAAATGACCCCTGGTATTTGGGACACTATGTGCGACATTTCTTCCAAATGGTAGACGCAAATATCGAAATAGTCCAAAAGGAGTTATGAAGGTGGATAGTTCCTGTGAATCCTTATGCAGAACTATTTGGTGAAAACCACTGTTACAATTAAGTTTTGTGAACACTGGCTCCATTAAGCTCAGCAAGTAGTTGATCCGTTTTACACTTTCATTTAGTTTTGAGAAGTCGACACAAAGTCTGACTCTTCCATCCTTTTTCGGGACTGCAACGATGGGAGCACACCAGTCTATTAGGGACTCCACTGGACAGATAATTTCTTCTTTTATCAAACGCTTCAACTCTTCCTGTGGTAGACGTCTAGGAGCAGCGATTTAAAAAGGTTGAGCCGTCTCATCTGTAGGGAACATGAACATGAAGGGGGCTTACTTGCGAAACGTCCTCGAGTTTGCCTGTCCTGTGCGCTGCGGGTGAGAGAAAGAAATCCAACATGGCGTCCATGAATGTTTATTACATACAGTTCACGCAAAATCTCGCCAAGTCTCGTTGCACGTATGGAAATCAGGTGTGCCTCGATATAATAAAAGCGGGTCTCGTACCGTCTCAGGGGAAACTCGGTGTGAAGCAGGTGCACGTAACGAACGGTGAGAGCTGCTTTGAAAGTTAACAGAGTGATTTGCGACCTTCGTTATTACTACATCATCCAAATGAATCTTATAAAGATGATCTAGCTTTTCTAGGCCTGTGAAAAAACTGGGGAAGTCTTCTTTAAATTAGTGACCGTCGCTTTTCACCGTATTGATTTTACTCAATATTGTTAGAGCGTTGATTACTGGTTCACCCAATAATGGTTCAGCTAAATCTTTCACAACGTATAATTGCTGTTGCAAAGTATTTTTTCTATAACTAAGTGTGGCGTCCACTCTTTCGAATACTTTTATTTTGTGTCGACCTGGTCCATATAATATTTTGCTTGTCGGTTTTACGATAGAAGAATTATTCCTAAAGAACCGGTCTGGCCCAGCAGTCACATATGCGCCGGTATCTAATCTAAATTTGATGACTTTGTTGCAGACTTCAGTGGTGACTTTTACCTTAGTTTGTCATTCTTCTTCACTATCTGTATTATATACAACAGTTCCTATGAAGTGGGTTTCTTCCTCAACTCCCCTTATTTTCGTGTTACTTTTGCAGACAGTTGCATAGTGTTCTATTTTTTGAACACTTTCTACATCTTGCTTGCGAGGCGGGGTAGTTTTTTTCTGTTGTAAAATACATTCATTCCACACCGCATACACTGTTTCTCTCTCATCTTCTTTTTCTGCCTTTTATCTCTAAAAGGTTTGGCAACACGCTTTAATTGTGGATCTGTTGTATTCACGGTCAAGAATATTGTTTTGGTTTGAAGTCTTGATGCTTCGTGTGCTCTACCAATCTGTAAGCACTCGGCTAAAGATTTCTCTCGCCTTGAATCATTGTAAACCCCACCACAACTTGGTCTCTAATGAGCATGTCTGTTATCTGTCCAAAATTGCAGATTTTTGCAAGTTGGCGCAGCACAGCTATATAGGACTATATGCTCTCACTGTGATCCTTTTTCCGAAAGCGGAATTTATAAGACTCATATGCTTTATGTGTTTCACCAACGAAACATTTATCGAATTTCTTTATAACTTAGATTTAATCTGTCCTATCTTCATCATTGTCAAAATGGAGCCCTTCATAAATATCATAACAATACTCGCCAATAGTTTAAGAAATACTGAAGTTTGATACTCAGTATCGATTTGCAACAGAATAACTTTAAACGACTTCTCTTGAATGTTCGCCAATTGCTCGCTATATCTCCCGATAAGGACATTTTATCTGGGTACGGTATATTTGCAGAACATTTTCCTAAAGCTATTTCGTTGAATAAAATTAAGAAAATAAACATACTTTTTTTTAAGAACTATTTTCTTTTTCAAAATTATTGACGGTTTTCCTTGTTTTGTTTCTTTAACTTGCGTGAGTGCAAGGGCGTTGGCTGTTGTCCGAATTTGTTTACGTTTTTTTTTGTTGTTTTTGACTTTCTCAGTGAAACGCTTTCAATCCTATGAAATAATGATCCAAATTTCTGACACCATGTAATATTATGAGGGTTGACGAGAATAAGGACAAAATACGGAGTGAGAACTAATGTGTCTCACTGTTAAGCTAACAATATTTTTATCTATATCACCTCCAAGTCTCTTTGTGATCTTCTAACATAGGAGAGTTCCTTCACCATGAACGACTACAAAAGGGAGGTTATTTGGATTACACCACAATACTGTTTAGATGTACGGCCATCGAGGACGACCTGCGTCTTTCTTCTTAGCTAAGTATCTGATTATATTGAAAATTGTCCAATGATAGCGTACGAATGAATTATTATGAGAAAACATTCATGTCATGAAAGGATATATCAAGCGGTTTCTCTTTCTCACTTTCTCTTTTATCTTTATTTCTCTTTTTCTATTACTTTATATACCTATAACTTTCGTTCTCTTTCTTTTTCACTCTTTTTCTATCTTTCTACCCCTATCTCTTTACTTACCCCTGACTATCTCTTTCTGTCCCTTTCTTTCTCATTCTCACTTTCTCTGTTTTCTTTATTACTTCTTATTACTGCCCCTTGCCCTATTCCTCTCTATATACATTTCACGCAGTTACTTTTTACCTAATCAGTGTCATTGTTTCCGTTCACGACGACAACTATTTGAAAGTTAACTTTTGGTGAGTCATTCCAATATACAACCATGAGAATTACTCTCTTTATACAAATGACAGGTGATCTTGTTCCCAAGCTAGCCGCCTCATCGCCCAAATTCAGTTGCAAACTCCCTTTGATGAGGTAATTTAAAACGGTAAACATCCACGGTGATTTCCCCCTAAAAAAACTTAACACGGAGAAGGAACACATTTCTCAAAGAACAAACAGAATTAACATTAACAAAAACAAAAAAAAAAGCAGATCCATTCTTAAAATGAGCCCATTCAATCTGCGCGTTTAACGATGAAAATGACATTTCAAACTAAAATGGGACAGACCAAAAAACATTATATGTCAAACTTGCGTGTAACAGACAACATTACGGACAGAGACCACATAGAGATGTTTGGTCGCATCTAAAACTAAAACACGTTTTGCGATAAGAAGCGTCACAAAACTGACGAAACGATGACTGTAAAACATGTAATTTCCAACAAGCGTGACAGACCGACGAAAATGCTATTTAAAAAAAGTACGAAAGATCACAGTAAATGCTATTTAAAACTTAACCGTGATTGTCGGGAAGAACCTCTTAAGCTACAAAGACGTTATTGATTTATGTAAATAGACGCCAGAAATTAATTTTTGATTTCGCTTTATGAGTCGCCCCCTAACTAAAACAAAACAAAGATCATTAAATTAGTAAATAAATATTTATCAATTTTCAACAACTGCAAAATCAAACTGAAACCAAACATGTGCTTTCATTGAAATGTATATTTATACCAGCAAGGTCACTTAGTGTATATCAGACACAGATATAAGCTATACAGTGTAATGATTTTCGTGAGAGTTTGGCTGGAATAATATTTTCTAGTGCCCAAATTCGGCAGTTGTTTTGCTTAGGAAAAAGGTAAAAGAAATTTACAAACTCGCTTTGGACAATTGGGAACTAAGCAAGGGTCACATCCTAAAGGAATTGAAGATACCAGAAGAAACTGTATTCTCTATTTTACATGGGCATTTATCAAAAAGAAAGCTATGTTCAAAGTGGGTGCCGCGTTTGCTCACAGTCGATCAACTCAGAGCATTATTTGCAGCCGTTTCAACGAAACAAAATGAGTCTTGCGTCAATTGATAAAACATGGATCCACCACTTAACTCAAGAGTCAAATCGAAGAAGGAAGAAATAGTAAAATAAAACAGCCAAAATATTAAAAAGAAAATAGACCTCTTTCACCAAGACAATGCTCCGTGTTACTAGTCGATCGAAACGATTCAAAAATGTTAGTTTGATGTTTACACGTTGTTATCGGTTTAATAACAACCAAAAATGTTCAAACGATGAAGTAGACATTTTAACAACTTACAGATTAAATGAAAATGTAAAAGCCGCTGGGTGCGTTATGATTAAAGTCTGTGATGGCGAGGCCATTGTGTTTACTTTTTAACTGTCATGGCGGATCCTGTCTTCCCAAAGACGACAACTCTGCTTTCTTTGGTCCAAGGGAAATAACTCTTTTTTTTAAAGATTTCCCTAAATTCTCCCCGTTTTAGTTTTTAACTGTATGGAGAGCACTTGGGTTTACTTGGAGGTGCTTTACTCGAGTGTGACTGCGCTTTGGCAAACTCATGTGAGGTCTTTTATGATTCTCATTTGTATTTGTCCCTATGGGAGATGATGGAGATGGCAGTTCGAATGTGTCCATTAACAGGTCGAACGGAATAATTGGTTTGCTATCAACCAAGTTGTCGCCAGTGTATTTGTGACGTAACTGGTTTCTGTGCAGTGCCCAGAATTGACTCCCGACTTGAACATCATACGCGAATTGTCCATTTATTTTGCGGATGATGGACGGTATCCAGTTTGGCCTGCCAGGTCTGTAATTCCGAGCAAACACTGGTGTGCCAACTGAAAATGCTTTTGTTTTGTTAGTGCTTGGTTGTTGCCTTTGTCGCTGGTGTCGTAAAACGTCAAGTGTAGTACGAAGTTTTCGTCCCATGAGTGCCTCTGCTGGTGAGAGACCATTCTTCACAGCACCATTTGGTGTTATTCGATACGAAAAAGAGGAAAGCGTGTAGTATATCCTCTGTTGTTACCCCCTCGCTTTGAGTAGTGCCCGTTTATATCTGTCCACAAACCGTTCGGCTGTCCATTGGATTGAGGATGATAGGGCGGCGACCGGACGTGTGTTATGCAACGCGACTTGCAGAATTGCTGACATGGCTCAGACGTGAATTGTGATTTGTTGTCCGAGACTAAAGCAGTATTGACTAAATAGCCGCCTGAGTAATGTTACCGTAGACTGGGTGTCAGTCTGCTGCATTGGAAAACTTCTGGCCATTTGGAATGGCCATCCACAACCACCAGAAAACTAAGGCCATTGATAGGGCCAGCAAAGTCTACGTATATTCTGGACCATCGTCGCTCTGGGCATGTCCAGCAAGAATCAACACTCAGAGGTGGATTCCTCTTCGCTTTCATACACTGGACACAACGTTTGACAGTACGCTCAATGTCTGTGTCTATGTTAGGCCAATAAACTACACTTCGGGCTAGTGTTTTCATTCGATTAATGCTTGAATGACATGAATGTAGTTAAGGATTGCTTGTCTGAGCTTAGCAAGAACAGCAACACGATCTGCACACATCAAACGACCATCAATGGCAGACAGAGAGCCACTGTGACGTTTGGACTGTTGGAGGTCTCCCGTGAGGTTAGGAGGCACTGGATGTTGGAGAAATCTGCAGACATTTTGGATCATTGGATCTTGTTGCGGTTCTTGCTTTATATCAATCCTTGTCACTGAAATTGTCCGGATACAATACAGAGCAATAGTGAGCGTGCGTTTACAATCGTCCTCGACGCTGATTGCAGGGATGACAGTGTCGTCGTCTGGAACTGATTATGCACTGATGAGTCGTGACAAGGCCGAATTCTGTAGTCCTGCGGTACTGTATATCGAAATCGTACCCCAGTAGAATGATTTCCCATCGTTGCAATCGGCTGGCTGAATATAATGGAATACTCTTTTAGTAGTGGCTTGTGCTCTGTTAGAAGTGCAAGGTGACGCCCGAACAACATCTTATGGAATTTTATTTCAGCAAAAATCAGTGTCAGTGCTTCTTTTTCCACTTGCCATATGAGTATAGCTTGATGTACCAGCCTAGAAAAGAATACCTACACCGCGCCGACTACCTCAGCCGACATCCTCATCACAAAACCAAGAGAGACAATGCGGCTGAGGAATACATAAGGTACATAGCTCAACATGCTATACCCAAATCTATCACCCTTGAAGAGGTGAAGCTGGCCTCTGGAGAAGACTCCCTGTTACAGAAAGTGAGACGGAAACTTGAATGACCCGCAAATACCCAGTCTCACACGCTTCAAAGACTAACTATCCTCACATTATAGTCTAATTCTTCGAAGCCACCACCTAGTGATTCCGTCCACCCTGCAGAAAAAACCGTCTACATATCCCACCGCGCACACCAGGCCATTGTTAAGACGAAGCACTGTTGAGGGAAAAGGTCTGGTTCCCTGGAATTGATAAACTAGTAAAGGAGACGATGCGCAACTGCATCCTCTGCCAAGCTTCCAACCCGACGTCATCATCACACCGCGAGCCCATACGCACCACATCACTCCTCGCTGTCCTATGGACTAGAATCTCCATGGATTTCGCTGGTCTATTTCCTATCTTGAGACTACGTGCTAGTCTCCATCGACGACTAAATCAGGTTCCTGAAGGTAGAAATACTTCCCTCGATATCAGCAATCTTTGCCAGACAAGGCTACCCCGATATTGTAAAGTCTGATAATGGTCCCCCTTCCAGGGGCAAGAATTCAAGAATTTTTCTACCCAGACAGGATTCCACCATAAAGCGTCACACATTTGTGACCCGAAGCAAATGGAGAGGGTGAACGGGTAATAAAAACCCTAAACAGATATATTCGCACCACTACCGTAGAGGGCTTAAACTGGAATACCCAGCTATCACACTTCCTAAGGCAGTACAGGGCCGCCCCCACAATACAACAAAACATCTTCATTTGAACCCCTCACTGGAAGGAAGATGAAAAGCGCATACCCGTTGTTCCAAAAGATCCCCTGCCACAGTCGATCCACACCCACGTAGCAGAGAATGATGCTCGAGGGTAAAGAAAAATGAAGACACCAAGAAGAAGCTCTCACTCCTCTGTCTATGTGACAAAGTACTCGTCAGGGAGAAACGTCTCAGCAAGCTATCTCCAGCATTCAGCCCCACACAACTGACACTTATAGAGGAAATTACTCAAATCACACGAAACTCCTATCTCTTTAAGCAAATAAGTCCAGACAGCTCTCCTGGAGAAGAGGGGTTGAATGAGAATCAGATTCTAAAGATGAATTTCGCCCACATCCACAACCGGAAGAATAAGGCTCCAGACGTGAGTGCCACCCACGTCTAGAACCGGAGAAACCAGGCGAAGCACCAACAACCTCGAAACATAACCCACTAATGGTAAGACGCAATCCAATGCGGAAGCGACTCCCTTCCTCTAGATTTGAAGACTTTGTCAGATAAATGAATATATAAGAAAAGTTTAAATTATATTTTGAAAAAAAAAACAAAAAAACTCGATTTCTTCTAGACTGAGACAATAGGTCGAATTAATTTATTTAATTCGGTTAAATGTACTGTACATTTCACCGAATCAAAACTTGAAGTCAGAGTGGATCCCCATAGACTTCCACGCATGTTGTGCATATCGAAGTATAAACTGATAAACTGCACCCCCATAGGCACACACATACACTGACTTTTATTTAGGATGAGAGAGATGTAGTGTCTTAAGCGATTAGACTTATCTCCCTTGCATTTGGCGATCAGTGCATCCCTTGCATAGATTTGTGGTATAAATAAAAGGCTTTTAAAGCTGACGTGTCCGTATCAGCCTAGCGATGAAAGCGATAACAACTTGTTCTGTCTTTGATTCTTACCATTGTCTTGTTTGTGTCTCCGTGGTATTTCAGAGAGATAATACAATTTTACATGGTGTACCATAGTTTAATCATGCTTTAGATATACGAGGCGCTGGCATTCCATGGCGACTTGTAATCTTATTTCTGGATCTTGCTCTATTTTTGACACAATCCGTGGGCGAATATCTGTCTCCCCCGCCGATCTTAAACCACACACAATAATTAAACAGTTGAATTGAGCGTCCGTGATGGAATATATTTGAAACCTTTCACATTCTCTGTTCACAATGCCTGCATACGTTGAAAAATCGGTCGAATCAGACAATTGAAATGCATATAAAATAACGAAATATGTTCACCGAATATCTGCCTCAGAGTCTCCACCGTTTTGTCGAACTTGTAGTCACGTAGGTGTTTAGGTAGTATGTAGTTTTCATACTGATCGTGATCCATCGTCCCAAGCTTCTGTAGCAAAAGTCTAACTTTCCAGTCGTCAGCTTGTTCTTTTAATTCCGCACGATGAAGGTTCTTAAAGCCTGAAAACTACGTACAGAACGTCTATTTAGCCATTGGGTCGTAATGAAATTCCCCAATTGCCTGTGTAACTGATTCTGCCGATGTCGTAAGCTTTGTTTCCGAAAGCGATGGAACAGGTGTTGAGAATCTCTCTGAAAATAATTCCATAATACGTAATTGTTGTTGCATTAATTGCTGTAGTGTGCAATCCATATTTGAAAGTGTAAATTTGCATCCACGTGGTTCTAAAAACAATTATCGTTGCCAGTTGTTACGTCTGCTGTTTACACGCTGTTATCGGTTTAATAACAACCAAAAACGATAAAAGGACAATGTAGAACCATTAACAGATTTATTTAACAACTCAAAGAGTAAATGGAAATGCAGAAGCCGCTGGATGCATTATGATTAATGTTTGTGATGGCGGACCCTGCCTCTTCAAGGGCGACAACTCTATCTCATTGTTTTTAGGTTGCCCTAACACAAAACTACATACATTGCACTTCGAATTGCTTCCGCACCTACTGTATTCTCCATATCTAGATTTGAGTGATTCACGGCTGTTTGCAGACCTCAAAAGAATGCTCAAAGAGATTTGTCTCTAATAAAATAGTGATATTGGAAACTGAGAATTTTAAGGCTAAAGACAAACTGTTCTACAAATATATCGAGAGAGAAAGAGAGAGAGAGCAGATACTATAAACACAATACAACAGTAACCTTTGTATATAAAAACATAGTTATATAAGATTTCTATTTGAATTATTAGTGAAAAAGAAATACGTATGAATTAAATGAATATTGGATGCATTTTAAGTTTTAATTATGTAAATTAATAGAGAATTGATATACAAAATACTACTAATATCCACGAAAAGGTTTTATCAGTGTTTAACTGATAAAACCCTTTCGTGAATATTAGTAGTATTTTGTATATCAATTCTCTATTAATAATGTGTTTTTGAAGGAAATATGGGATTTTTCTCCGAAAAACTAAAGTTTATATTATGTTATATATATATATATATATATATATATATATATATATATATATATATATATATATATATATATATATATATAAGTACTCCACACGTCGTCTAGGTGACGTCACCAATTTGGCCGCCTGACAATTTGGTCACCTGGCAATTTGGTCACCTGGCAATTTGGTCACCTGACACTGCTCGGGAAAAGTTGCTGTACTGATAAAGGCAGACGATGTCGAAGGGTCCTTGTCCGGCAATCACTGGTCTCTAACGTTGTGATGAAAATATCAGAGGTCAACTGTCAGGTGCTGGTCAACAACTTGGTACCACTAAGTGCAAATGGTAATTTGAAAGAAGAAAATTTTTTAAAACGTTATTTACACATCCGTCGGTAGATTTTTGTATAAGAATAATTATTTGGGTAGAATTACAAGCAGTGTATTTTCACACTTCTATTTTCTACTTTTCTGTTTCGGACCGGCAAATCTTAAAAGTTCTAGGCGATTTTGGTTGGGCGATATCAACTCTAATCCGCCTCCCAACGATGTGAATTCGGTGGGCGATCTAAATTGAGTCTCCAAATGTTAATTTGCGCTGGCTTATATTGATATTCAGATGTTTTAGGACTGCACGTGAATCCGCTCATCTCCCAATAGAATTAATTCAGTAATAAAAAAGATATATTCTCATTATTATTTCTTACCATATTGCTAATTTCCACTCGCCGGGATCAGTCCTCTCAGCTCTGAGTGGTCAACGGATTCTACCTCACTGCATTCCCTCCTTTGTCTTGATCTGTTTCTATCTCCCACTGTTACCACAGTGGAGGAAGAGATCCCCCTTCATCGAAAGTTATTCATAGAAAAATGTATTTCCATTAATTATATTAACGATAAAGTCAGGTAAGTGTCATTCAGCAGACACTCCACCTACCGATCGCCCCCATACGGAATCGTCATTTGTTGCAAAGGTTTGGTATTAAAGAACCATGTTATCTCGACATTTCAACGTTCATTCAAAGCCGAGAATGTAAACAGCTCTAACCTGTTCGTGACCCAGTGACCATCTAACCGGTCACTAAATTTTTACTCTGGCCTCTCCATACCTCAAATCTCGACCCCCCCAATTCTTCCCTTCTCGTTGGTCTCTTCTTGTGCCAAAATATTAAAAAATCCTCTTTCGTATTCATAACTCAAGAAAACAAAACCATTCTCATTTCAATCTTTTTCAATCCGCCCATATTGTCCAACTCGCCATTATCTCGGCAGAAAAAAAACTATTGACTCTGCGAAATTCGAAAGCCAGTTGGTCCATGATCAATGTGATTGCTTCATTTGGGGATTTCCTATTTCCCAAAATATCGAGAAAAGAAAACAATTCTTTATTTCTCTTATTAACTTCGTTTTTCTTTGATGCAAAATAAGCTAAAAGCCTTGTTAGGAAAAACCAATTTCCGTTCGATAATATTGTCACATACGCATCTATCATGTTTGTCATTTACTTGTAATGGACACTCTTCAAACCTCTTCGTCCATAAACACAGAGAAAACAAATCTAAATAAATAAATGCGAAAGTTTTTATTTATTTATCACTCCTATATAACAATCAAAACGGTTATTTAAATCAATAATACAATATAAATATTCTGCAGATATGGTGCTGACAAACGATTAAAAGATAACCGTTTGCCTGCCTAATTAGCATAACTATTTTTAAACAGTTCATAATTAATTAATGTTTTGTATTATTAATTTGGAATGCATTGGCTTATGTTTGCCATCTATATACAATAGTTTCGTCTATATTAACAGCAATTACTTTAAGTTATTTAATAACCAAATCGGAAAAATAATTAAACACACATTAATTTTACCTTACTGAAGGTCGTGGCTCGCTACAAGCGAGGCATAAGCCAGAAGAGAAAGGGAGGGGGAGAGTGTGGCTGCCTCGCTCGGTCTCTCTCTCCTCCCCTTTCTCTCGTCCGCTTTTTGCAATTTTTAGATTTTCCGTGAAAAATGAATAAATATTTTTTTATTAGTTAAATTTAACAACAAAATTAATATTTAATGTTTACAAAGACTTTTACTATTCTCATTTACAAATGAACACAAAAGTTTTAGTAGCACTATGATCTGTCCCCAAAATATACATTATTATTTTGATATGATTGTAGATTAGCACCCTCAGCTAAATTACTCCCACATAAATATTCTACTTTTTTAAGCAATCACCCTGAAAGACTTGACAGAAAGAAGGAAAACACGCTTATTTTAGAATTTAATGTGGGGGAAAATGTTCGTATGATCCCAATTTTTCGGGACAGTTTTAGGGCAATTAACTAAATTCTGTTTTGCTATGAAAGTTAAATCCACTGCGTTTTTTAAAAATTTATTTTTTACGGGGGTAACATTTTTAGACGATTAATGTGGTTTTATGACCTTGCTACGAGGACTAGGGTTAGTGGTAAAAAAAACTTTGTTAAATTCCCTAAAAACATAGAATTGTCCGGGAATTGGGGCACATTTTACGCTAAATATATATATACAACTGGTCCCCTACTTTTAATCTTAAACTATTACTTTTTCTTTGTTGCCGTTTTCCACGGTGTTAACATGTAATCGTCTAAAAAGAGCAGAAACTTATTTTATATTTTTGGGGGTGGTGGGGTATTAACGGAGCATGTTAATCTGCAAATTTATCCAAATTCAATTTTTTAAATATCTATACGTCCTTTTTTATTTAAATTTTAAGCAATTGATTTTAGTTGGGTTTAATTTTCTCGTGAAAATTAAATAAATAACTTTAAAATTAATTAACTAATTAAATACGTTATTTTTATGTTATAAATAACAAAAATTAAAAGTTTTTATATGATCGATAAAATTAGATTATATTTTTATGTGATTACGTGGGAAAACCTAGCGGAAAAAGTAAAAACAACAAAACTATTTTAGAATTTAGAGTGGGGGATCAGTTTCGCATATAAATGTAACGTAAAATGATCATCTACTTTCAGACCATTCTAGCGTTTTATGGTAGCTAACCTTTTTGCAATCAAATATGAATTCTGTGCGTTATTTTTCTTTGGAGAGGGGCTATTTGTGGCGATTTCGTGTGGTTTTACGACCTTGCATGTCGCGCTTAGGGTTAGTGTTAAAAATATAAATTAGTTTACTCTCCTAATAATTTAGAATTACTCTAAAAAGAAGAATCTCATTTTTAAAGGGTGTCTGATTTAGCTGAACGTGTTTATCTACAAATTTACCCAAGTTTGTTGTTAAAATTATAGAATTCTCTGAGCAAAAAACTTTAAAAAAAATTAATGCTCCCAATTAATTGGTTAGGGGAAGTTTTGTTAGTAATATAATAAAAATGAAAATGAAAGAACACAAAAACGTGCTTCAATTAATTGCATAATATTCTGGTCCCTCAGATTACGGATTTATATATGGGTGTATGCATGTATCCTATCTTAGAGTTCATGTTTGGAAGAAAATAGCAATAAAATGAATGACTCCAATATTAATGGGTCTCTCAACACCAGTACAGTTACCTTGCCACTTCCTTCTCCCTCGAATCCATTTTTAATTTCACTACTGTTCTTGCCTTAGGGTTAGGCCTTAGTGTCCATTTTGGCTTCCTCTCTACAGGTGGGGTTTTAACCTGGATTTCCGTCAAGGGCTGCAATTCATGCACACAATCACGATTTCGGTAAAGTGCACTCAACTGTATCCTTTCTTCGCTCCTGTACTTTGTTGTCGGTATCCCCCGGATACCCAACCTCTTCCTACGTCATCCAGCAGCCTTTTTGCTGCAAATGCAAACCCTATTCTGATTGAAATTATCACTACCATCGGCCAATCTATTATAGTACCCATATCTATTCTCTAACATAAATTCTCTTTTTCTAGAAAGCTTAATTCAGCCTACAATTTCTCAAAATTAATTATTTCTACCGGTTTTAATAATTAAGGCATTTTCTGCAAGGTAACCTTAAGGAATTCCTTACAATCCTGTTCATAAACTTGCATTAGTTCCGATTAATTCTAAGAAATATTCCCTATTTTCAAATTTTCCCTCTGCCTTATAGTAAGGGAGAAGGGAAATCGATGCCTGATAGTAAGGGAGAAGGGAAATCGATGCCTGATAGTAAGGGAGAAGGGAAATCGGTGCCTGATAGTAAGGGAGAAGGGAAATCGATGCCTGATAGTAAGGGAGAAAGGAAATCGATGCCCCAAAGGCTGCGCATCCCATGGATAACTCGATGGCGAACAATGGAGGTTGGCTGTTATCGTTTTGGAGACTTTGCCTTCGCCAACCCTAGATAACTCCACTGCCAAAATCCCATAAGATACACTGACTGCAGAAGGTAACACAACATTCGTCAAAATTTCTACCGGACAATTCTTTGAAATCCCCTTCTTATCCTTTTTAAACAATTCTAACACTCACAGCTCATGACTGTCAGTTACATAAATCAGACTCGCTGATTCACACGGTTTCTCATTTGTCAACAACATAATTTTTGTTCTGGAAACATTTAGGGCTATAAACTCTGTCTCCACCTTATATCTAGCTACTGACCCGAGGTTTTGGTCAGTTTCGGAGTATGGTATGGGCAGATAAACTACCTGGTATATCTCATATAACAACCCTAATAGCTTTTTACCGTCCAAAAAAGTACCAAATCCTAACGCATAACTGTTCAGTGGGGTGAACAGGCAATTTCAAATGATGGAGTAACGCAGTTTGTATCCTCAACAACTCTTCCCTCAATATTCCCGTGTTACTACACACGGTGACAGATGCCCCAGCGATAGCATATCCAACTGCGCGCGTACATACGCGATTGTCCTGTTTGGCGTACCCTATTCGTTTGGCGTGCCCAAAACTGAAAATATCGTTGTACACAACGGCCCAGTTCACCTATCTTTGCCGTTGTTGTGTCGGTTATATTAGCCACTTCTTCTCTAAATGTCCGTAGCTGGGAGAACAACCACCTTATTTGGCTAACTCCAGCCTTGTAACGTTCAATATCGATACTCTTTCGCTTGCCACATGCGACAGTACCTTTAGATTCTTTTCTAGAACATCTAATTCTCTCTTGATTACTTCCACATCACTCTCTGATCTAGTTATCATGACTTTATTCGTCTTCTTAAAAACAGTATTTTCACTATGCTCGCAGGTGCTTGCTACGGCTAGTATCGACAGCATTGTCATCAACCTCTTCCCGTTCTGATCTTCGATGAGATAGAGAGAAAATCGGTCTTAACTATACATATATCTCTCTCTATTCTTATCTACTTTTCTATCTTTGGGCAACATTAGAGAGAACGGTCCGCGCCACAACCACAATATCACACATGAACGGGGGGCCTCCCTGTACATGGCAGAGCCAACGGATGCGATAGAGCCGAACCTAGGTTGTCCCTGAAATCTCTGACTATCTTTTACTTGGCCTTCATATTCTTATGTTGTTGGACGTCTTGCTCCCCTCAATGGTAACTTCAAGGGCAATTTTCCCACCTCTTTAGTTACCTTTTCCTCTGTCTTTTCTGGAGTCAGGGTGCAGGTATTTCATCATAATCCTCCCAGTTAATATTCTCATCAGCTGACTCGACAGTTGGGTATAATTCGACCTCTACTTCATCGAGGGTGTTCATTGCCTCTCGCGGTTTCTCATGAACCGGAGAGCAAAACCTAAGCCGCCCCCCCCTTCAGATCCACTTTTACTTCTTGCCGGGTGGCATCTGGGCGTTTACATGGTTTCTTACCTCAGTGTTAGGTTGTTCAGCGCCTTAATCCCTAACCTCCGATTTTCCGCTGTGCTGCACCATCGACTCTCATGTCCGAACTGACCACATTTCGTAAAATAGGCTACATAGTTTGTGGGACAGTCCTTCAACCGATGCCCCTCGTACCCGCAGATCCAGCAAATCAACCCGTACCTGTACATGTAGCAAATATGATAAATTTATTAAAAATTATGAAAATTGTTTCTCTGGACATTATTTTGTTCATCAAGTATTTAATTTTGTAAAATATCAGAACTTGCTTTCTGATTGTATGATGTAATATTTTCTGTAATCAATTAGTCAATATAAGTAAATCATTATTTTTGAAATGTCTGAAATGTGCCTAATTCATGGTGGAAAAGTGAGTTTTTGTGCATTTAGTTCTATTATAATGTGGTTCTTTTTTACATTTGATTTTATGGAAATGAATCAATAATTATAAACTGCTTCCTATTAATATGTATAGTCGCTAATTAACTAATCACCGGACTGATTAATAACTAATCATTAATGAATAAGAAATTCTTTACTAAAACTTTACTCAGTAATTATTATTTAGTAGGAATTTTGGTCTTTACATATCCGCCCCCCCAGTCGTGGACTCCAGTCGCATGTTTTCCAGGCCTGGTATAGGTATCGCCATGATCTGTACGTAAGTATTCGTGTGTAAAACTAACTAGAAATTGTCAAAATAATCTTCCGAAATTTTAAAATTCGAAATGTTATCCTTGTTTCATTAAATCGCTTTTATTAATATTACTACTAATAATAATTATATTGATATCATAGAAACCATTGAGTATATATAAGTAAATAGTTAATGCAATTAGAAATAACTCATACAGAATATTAATTTATTAGAAGCATTTTATAAAATAAGTATGCAAATGCAGTATATGCATAACTGCGTTTGGGTGCTTTTCAATCACTATACATAGAATATTTCAAAATATTTATAAGTATTTAATAAGACTGAGGTGTCTTATATAAATATAGTTCGGTTAATGGAAAAACTTTCGCATTTATTCACCTATATATACAGGGTGTTTCAAAAGTCTTGGGAACATTACAAATGTGTATATCTCATGAACTATTCCAGGTAGAAAAATGAAACTGGTGCCATTTTAAAGCTTGCTTAATCAAGTTTTTGGTCATACTAATGATTTTCGTGTTATCTTTCCAGGTGCAGTAATGGCGTTCTCTAAACAAGACAAGGCATTTTGCGTCCTCCAATTTGCAAAGACTGAATCGTGTTCAGCGTGCATTTCGCAGGAAATTTAAAAAAGAAGCCCCTGAAAGGAAATCCATTGTCAGATGGCATGCTAAATTTGTGAAAGATGGGTGTTTGTGCCCAAGTAAGCGAACACGTCGCCCTTCAACTTCAGAAGATGCAGTTGAGCAAGTTCGGACAGCCTTTCAGCCCTTTAAATCAGTGAGAAGAGCCAGCAGGGAACTTCAGCTTGCTCCAGCAACTGTCTGGCGTGTCTTAAGGAAACGACTGCAAATGGTACCTTACAAGCTCAAGTTGGTCCAAAAGTTGAATGACACTGATAAGCCACTTCGCCGTGACTTTTGCATTGCAATGCAAGAGAAGTTGGAAGATAACGGCTTTGATGACCGGCTTGTTTTTAGCGATGAGGCGACCTTCCATCTGAATGGCAAAGTTAACAAGCATAACACTCGCATATGGGGTACTGAGAATCCTCATGAACTTCTTGAGCACGAGCGAGATTCACCAAAAGTGAACGTGTTTTGTGCAATTTCCAAGAAAGGTGTCTATGGACCGTTCTTCTTTGAAGAGGCAACTATCACTGGTGAATCCTATCTCAACATGCTGGAAGACTGGTTAATGGCTCAGTTGGAACAAGCAGAATCTGATGACTTCATTTTTCAACAAGATGGTGCACCACCACACTGGAGTCTTAGAGTAAGGCAGTTTCTTAACACAAGGCTGCCTAGTAGATGGATTGGGAGATCTGGGCGAGGTGATGACGTTCTCATGCCCTGGCCTCCTAGGTCTCCAGATCTTACCCCGTGTGACTTTTTCCTTTGGGGCTTTGTCAAGCAACAAGTCTATGTGCCGCCCCTTCCAAGAGATATTGACGAACTAAAGGCTCGAGTAACGGGAGTTGTGGGAACCATTGACGTCAAGATGCTAGAACGCGTTTGGCAGGAAATGGACTATCGACTAGATGTCTGCCGTGTGACGAATGGTGCTCATATTGAGCAACTTTGAAGATTCCCCACAAAACTTGAAACTTTAACGTTTCCAACGGTACCAATTTCATTTTTCAACTCCTAATAGTTTTTGAGTTATTAAAAATCGTTATGTTCCCAAGACTTTTGAAACACCCTGTATATATATATATATATATATAATATTTTCTAAATTAACCCATATACACATGTGTTTCATGTCAAACCTGCAATCATCAGCATGCAGTATGAAAGGATACAATCCTTACCGATACGAACGACATATTTGACTTAGTAGTCGGAGCGCGTACCGACGTGCCCACCACGCATCTGCCAATGGGAGAGGAAATTCACGTCTAAATGGCAAATTCGACCGTCATCTCGCAAATCATCAACATAATTCAATGAGCGCAGTGTCTACCATATTACACTATAACTAATGGCTTGTTATTAACTTACTTAAAGTAACTTACTTTAAGTAAGTTTATATATATATATATATATATATATATATATATATATGAAATTGTTTTGTGTACTTTTATATTTATATTTATATATATATATATTTATATTTTAAAATCTGTGCTAGCAGTAATATATTTTTTTCTGATTTATCCCAATAATCTCCTCTTATGATAAAAGCTTACATTTTGGAAGGAACACAGTTTATTGATATATTCCTTGTTTAAAATACTTGATGATTTAATAAATATTGTTGTTTTCTAATTTTTATTCTCATCATTCATTTCATTTTATACACACACACATATATATATATATCATAAACCTTGCTATTTCTCATAGAGTGGAAGAGTTTTTTTTATTGCATGTTATCAGTGATTGATATCTATAAAAGAAAGATGGTTGTGTGTATCTGTATGTGTGTATGTATACGCATCAATCAACAATGATTGATATCCGTGAAAAATCAATATCATTTTTGGAATCAGAAAGTTCTTGCGGATGTGTTAACTTGGTTTCAATTGCTTTTATATTATAATTTAAGGAACCGCTCGTTATTTTTGTATACGAAACTGATAGCCGGAAACAAACTATCTCGTTCACGAGCGAGGGTTGTCTTTTAATAAGCGGAAGTTCGATTATTTTATAGATTAATACATGTAAAATTTGTCAGCAAATTTTAGCTTTGTTGTCATGGAAATGGACGAAATTGTCACCTTTCCGGTCCTTTGACTACTGAATCATCTAAATAAATTAGTTATTTAAAAGTAGTTTTTTTAATGATATTTCATTGTTCTAGGTGCCCCATAGGCAATGCCAGGTAAATCTGATCGTATTTGTTAGACTCTTTCCGGACTCTGAAGAGTGTATACCTCCGCTAAGGTTCCAACCATAAAATAACAAAAACGGAAACTCTCAAATAAGATGCGTCAATTCAATCAGAGCGTTGGTAATTATTAATATGATATTTCCAACTTAAGTGTGATGCATCGGTGAAAATGCTATTTCAAACTTGAGCATGACTGACGTACATATCCTTAATTCGTTTTAAATTACTTTATATTCAAAAATTTAGAAGGTTTTAAAATTACTTTCAGATTTCCAAGGGTCCTAATAGAATACAAGTTTGCCATATAAATATATTATTACAACATTTAAAAATAACTGAAATGTGTTCGCTATCATGTTGCATTTTAGTTAAAATCCATTACATGATTTTGATTCTAGAAAATTAAAAAAAATTCAGGCTTAAGCTTCAGAGATCTTAAGAAGAAATTGAAATTTAGGAAATCTTGGGCATGATATGGGCACAACGATAGTGATTAGACACAAATTAAATTGTGTCTAATGACTATCGTTGTTCCCATATTATGCCCCCCTCCTAAAACCCTTCAAGCTATCTAAATTTATTTAAATTTGTGAAATATTGATGTATAATACCTATTGTTAAAATTTCACAAAAATTGTAGGTATCTGGATTTTCATGAAGGGCTATCACCCCGTTTTTGCCCCCTTTGCACAAAATTGAATTAAAGTAAATATATACCACATTTCGGCCCTTAGGTCTTCCAGTTGCGTTCTAAAATTCATAATGATCGGTTAAGAGTTCAGGGGTAAATTATTGTACAGACAAATATATAAACATATACGTAACTTTATGTAGATGAAGATGAATAATATTTTTTAATTAAACATTTTGCTAATACCAAAATATAAAATATAAAAATAAAGAGATTTTACTTGACTTAAAGGCAGCGTATAAAGGTAATAAACTTAATGTTCATCTGTTGAGGTAAGTTTTTAAAAAAAGAATTAAACTGTTTATTAGCAAATTGACCGTAAAGTAAAGTGATGAATATTGATATGAAAATCAAAATAAACAGAAAAAGGAACTTTATTTCTCGAGTAAAACTAAAAAGAAAGAATTACCCGCCTTATGTCTGATTGGTCATCGAGTCATGGTCCAGTGTTTAGATTGGTAATCGATCAATGCCAAGACGAACAGCTGTGATACTATAGACTGCCCCTTCCTCCTGACGGTAGCGCAGAAAAAGATTGGCTAAGAAAGTGAACGACAATAAAAATAAAACGCCGGTTCTTTTGAACTTATAAGATGAATGTTGCCATGACAATTATTTTAGCTTTGTGGGTGGCCAGATAACGATAGAGATAGTAAGCTGATAAAAAAGCGGATGTGGCCAGTTCTGGTGGCAGGCAGATAACCGGACATCTATGATTTCCAGTCGGATATTTGGAGATCACCGGCTATTGAGAACAGATCGGTTGCTGGAGATCAACGAGAGTGTCCGAGAGTCAACAAGGGAAGAAGGATCTCGAATAAATAAGGTTGTCACTATGGCCAACATAACCGGACAACGATCAACAAATAGCGTTTAGATCCTTAGCCACGACGGTATCACACACACACAGACACACACACACAACAAAGTTATCCCTACAACTTGCATTTTTTTTACCGTAACGCGATCACTGAAACGATCATCGGACGACAAAGCATAAAGTTAATCACGGTTTTGTTTTGCTGTAAACAATGTCCAGGTTCGATGATTTATAATTGCTATGTTATAGACAGACAAGTTTCATCTTTTATATATAGGGAAGGTGGCCAATGTCAAAATGTTCGCATGTTTTTTTTTGTTTTGTCGATTGATGTCGATATTTATTATTTGTGTCATGTCAGAAGTAACGCCGAAAAAGACACGACGATATGATACAAAATAAAAACAAAAAACAAAACGAATAACAGAATCGCAAAGAGAATGGAACGATGTTCGCTTGATGGATGGGCAGCAAAAATGTCATCGTCGCTCATTCGATGAAAAAGGTCTGGAATTAAAATTAAAAAACAGAAAAAAATACGCCACTATTTTGATTAAAATGAATCAACCAGCCACTTCAGCGGACATTTTCGTTTCTTTCTTTCTCGTTTCTCTTGTTTTCTTTTTTCTCTCTTATTCCTTTATTTTTTTTTAGATGCGACAAAACATTTCTAATAGGGGATATGTCGGTCAGTCGCTCATTCGGTGGGCCAGGCTTACACTTAAAATAATAGACTTTCATCTGTTTGTAATTATTATGTTTAAAATATAATCTTTTCGCATTCTATAAGGCATACATTGAAATATCATTTTCGATGACCTGTAACAACTAATTAACGTCGTTCTCTAATGTTTAATTTCGAAATCGGTATTTGTCTGTCAGTCCTGCTAAATTAGGAAATGCACTTTTATTGGCCGATAATGTTTAAATTTTGACATCTAATTTTTGTAGGTCTGTCATTTTGTTGTTACAATAACATTTTGGTCCGTGTATAATTCATAACCTTGAAGTAACATTTTCGTCTGGCTATAATTCATAAGTTTGAAATATTATTTTCCTCCGTTTATAATTATAAGTTTAAAATAGCATTTTTGTCCGTCTATAATTCATAACTTTTAAAATAGCATTTTCGCCCGTCTATGATTACTAACTTTGAAATAGCATTTTCGTCCGTCTATGATTCATAACTTAGAAATAGCATTTTTGTCCGTCTATAATTAATAAGTTTAAAATAGCATTTCGGCCCATCTATAATTCATAACCATGGAATAACATTTTCGACTGGCAATCATTCCTGGGTTTAAAATAGCATTTTAGTCTGTCTATAACTCATAAGTTTGAAATAGCGTTTTCGTTATTCTATAATTCATTAGTATGAAATAGCATTTTAGTCCGTCTATAATTCATTAGTTTGAAAATTCATTTTCGTTCATCTATAATTCATGAGTTAGAAATTTCATTTTCGTTCATCTATAATTCATAAGTTTGAAATAGCGTTTTCGTTCATCTATAATTCATAAGTTTGAAATAGCGTTTTCGTTCATTTATAATTCATGAGTTTAGAATAGCATTTTCGTTCATCTATAATTCATAAGTTTGAAATAACGTTTTCGTTCATCTATAATATATGAGTTTAGAATAGCATTTTCGTTCATCTATAATTCATAAGTTTTAAATAGCGTTTTCGTTCATCAGTTAAAAAATTCATTTTCGTTCATTTATAATTCATAAGTTTGAAATTTCATTTTCGTTCATCTATAATTCATAAGTTGTAAATAGCATTTTCGTCGTCTATAATTCATAAGTTAGAAATTTCATTTTTGTCCGTCTATAATTCACAAGTTGTAAATAGAATTTTCGTCCGTCTATAATTCATAAGTTAGAAATTTCATTTTTGTCCGTCTATAATTCATAAGTAAGAAATTTCATTTTCGTTCATCTATGATTCATAAGTTTTAAATAGAATTTTCGTTCATCTAAAATTCATAAGTTTTAAATAGCATTTTCGTTCAAGTATAATTCATATGTTAAAATTTTTATTTTCGTCCGTCTATAATTCATAAGTTAGAAATTTCATTTTCGTTCATCTATAATTCATAAGGTAGAAATATCATTTTCGTCCGTCAATAATTCATAAGTTTAAAATAGCATTTTCGTTCATCTATTATTCATAAGTTTGAAATAGCATTTTCGGTCATGTATAATTCATGAGTTTGAATTTTCATTTTCGTCCGTCTATAATTCATAAGTTTGTAATAGCATTTTCGGTCATGTATAATTCATAAGTTAGAAATTTCATTTTCGTTCATCTATAATTCATAAGTTTGAAATAGAATTTTCGTTTATCTATAATTCATAAGATAGAAATTTCATTTTCGTCCGTCTATAATTCATAAGTTTGAAATTTCATTTTCGTCCGTCTATGATTCATAAGTTAGAAATTTCATTTTCGTCCGTCTATAATTCATAAGTTAGAAACAAAATTGTAGTCTATAATACTAATGTTGCAAATTACATTTTCTTTTAATTCTTCCATTTTTAATATCATTTTCATCAGTTCGTGATGCTTAAGCTTGAAATATGCTTTTTTTAATGCTTAAACTTGAAAACTTTGTTGTTATGCCTTAGTTTTAAATTGCAATTTCATCCGTATTAAACGCCCAGATTAAATTGGTGCGTTTAAAACTTATTTTTAGCCGGCTTTCCTATCCCGTAGTCAGTACCTGTATTTATATCCCTTTCACTAGAGTAAATAATTTTGATAAGCTCCCCTCAGTCGTCTTGGAATTATTCCATGTCGTCTGTCTGTCGGACCATCTGTCGTTCTGCCACATTTGTCTAAAATATCAGTTTGTGTGTCCATTGTTCTGTCACGCCAAGTTTCAAATAACATTTGAATTCTAAAACGCGCAGATTTAATGGACGCATCTTAAGAATCGTGCGTCTTCTTCAATAACTGAGTTATCTCCGATCACAGATACAGAAATCACAATTGCGTTACACTGAAAAATGTCACGAAGCCATAAGATAATACATCTAAAATGTGGGTAACGATGATTGTAAAAATGTGGATCTCCGCATTCAAAGTGAAGATTTTCCTGAATATCTGACCGGGAACTTTTACGTCAAGATTCTACAGATACGTCGTCAATCGATCTGATTGTTTAGCGATGAAAATCATATTTCAAACTTAAGCCCGACAGAGCGACGAAACTGCTATTTCAAACCTAAGCTTGGTAGATGAAAAACATTATCAATCCTAACCCTAACTCTAACCTTACCCCTCCCAAACTAACCATAACCCTAGCCACATATCATGGGCTATTGTCACAGAAATTTCATAAAGCTGCCGAAAAGAAAGCACCTCATAGATACGGTCGGGCGCATTTAATAAACAGACATAAGCATTCGGAGAGCATTGACCGCCACCAAAACATCTACAATAACTCCCACAAAATGTTTAGTGTTTCATAGGTATGTAACACTGATCATTTAACGTTCCCCCACAATAAACGATTTAAACATCCATTTCTTTCTTTCGTTCGTTCTCTTTCTTTGCTTCTTCATTTTCTTCCTCACTCTCTTTTTGTTTTTTTTCAATTGTTCGTTCGTTCGTTCGTTCTTCTTCTTCTTCTTCTTCTTCTTCTTCTTCTTCTTCTTCTTCTTCTTCTTCTTCTTCTTCTTCTTCTTCTTCTTCTTCTTCTCTCCCCCCCTCCGCTCCAGCATTTCCGTTGCCTTTCTTTTCTTTCCAATGCGTCTTCTTTATTTCATTTCTAGTGAACCTCAGGTAGTCTATCTTCTCTCCACCGGCTGTTGCCCCTGGCACGTCTGCCACCCCCACTCACCCGAAACTCCAAGTAGATTACAGATCAGTGAATGAAAAAGTGAAGAGAGTTGACGGTGTGTGTCTTTGGATTTGCTTCGCAGATAAACAAAATTGACTAATTACTTTCAGGAGTAAATATTTTTTTTCTAGACTCTGGGGGGTGCATGGAGGGCTGAGGATAATGAGACGTTGCGCGAGTAAGAGAGGAAGAGGGGGTCAAGGGTGGTTGGTCGGGACAGGTCAATTTCGCAAAGTGTGAGTTAAGCTGTCTTTGGTGTATACTCACCTGGGCACAGGTGTCGCTCCTCGTCTTTATTCCAGGTGAGAATTATTTGCTCAGTGCGGCTTTATTATTACCTTTGACTTCGCTTATCTACGAGGCGACAGAAGAAGAAGACACATATTCAACAACGTTAACTACTTTAGAACAAAGGGACAATCTTATATAGAAAAAGAAAAGAAAATGCCGTTAATTTTGCAGTATAGTTAACAGCCAAACAATCGAAAAAAGATTACAAATAATAACTTTCAACAAAGGCATTAAATTTAATTTTCTAACGACCCGTGTACTATTAAAGTGTGGAAACTGTAAGATTAATAGTCTCTAAATTTGTCATTGTTGAATTGACTTATCGAAAATAAAAACATGGCGTCGACAACAGACAACAGCAAAGCGATATTTTTTATCATTCCTAAAACACGGAGGCCAGCCACTTCATCTTTGTTGTGACCGTCACCGTTTATCTAGATATCCCCAAAGTAAATTAGTTCTAAGTTTGACTAAGACTGATATTTTGACCAAGTTTGTTGACGATGTGTCAAGCAATGCGATTGATAGGCTGTACACAAATAAACAAAAATCAAAAAATCATAGTTACAAACCACCAAACAAACTCGACCGAAAACTTAGAATAAAAATGGATTGCGAAATCTAAGAAATTGAAGACAAGATAAACCCACATCATGTTGACAGTTCATTTTTTCGTGATAACTTGTTCTGGATAATTAGCCAAACTTAAGCAGAAACTGTCCGAAGGTGGTTATTAGTTGAAACTAGACAACCAGTTAGGCGTTGGGTCAGTATTTGTCGTCGTCATCGTCGTCGTCGTCGTCGTCGTCGTCGTCGTCGTCGTCGTCGTCGTCGTCATCATCATCATCATCATCATCATCATCATCATCATCATCATTAGGGTTTTCATTTCACTCTTAGTGGACGAACCCCTTCCCTGGTTTAATTCTACCTTGTTTTATCGCTTGCTAGGCGTTGCCAAGTAGGACCTAGTTTACTATCGAGATCGTCTCTTCACCCTGTTTTTTGGCCTCCCTCTAGGTCTTTCCCACTGTCTCGGGTCCATTCTGTCGCTCTATGTGCCCATCTATGTTTTGCCGTACGTATGGTGGTGATGATGTCATTTACTCAAGTTTGTTGTCTGATCCAGGTGTTTCTTTTTGTTTCAAGTAAACTAAGGCCGAGAATAATGCGTTCCATTTGGCATTGTGTTACTCTTAGCTTTTCTATCGCAACGATTTGTTATATATACTATGAAATATATATTTTCGTAACTTTGTCATTGGTTGATAATCATTTTTTATAAGTTAAATAATTTCGGAAGACCCTTATCCTCTCTCCATTCTCCCTTTCTTCCACTATCTCCCATTTCTCTCTCCTTTTTTCCTGTTCTCTCTCCCCCTATCTCCCCATTCTCTTTCTACTTTCATCTCTCTTTACTTTTTCCTCGCTTTTCTCTTTCTCTCCCTTTTCTCTTTCTTCTCCCTTAACAGTACTTCCATCGACATAGTTTCTTTCCAAGCTATTCTCACATGTAGAACAGGTTACTTCGGGAATGTTTCCTTATAAATTACATGTTCATTTTCAAGTCCAATAGCAACAAATAGCTGTCGAGTCGTCCTGTTAATTAATCATAGTTCTCAATCCTTTCATAGTACTGTACCATCATCCAACTGAAAATCTTACTAACCCTTATCCTCGAGTGGCTTTATACCTTATTAAGTAGTGAACCATTAGTATATAAGAAAAAGGTGTACAAGCAGACACAACCAGAACGCGAAAAGCGAGAGGAGACATTAACGTCTTATCTGCCCTCTTCATTCAATCTTTATCTAAAACTGTCCAGTTACAGTTTTGTTTGATTTGGTTGTAATAGTCTATGCAACTGCTGAAATATGAACAGCTGCCCCGTGAGGAATAAATGCTTGATGATCAATATAGTAAATGAAGAAACCACAAGTAAAAATAGCAACAACGAAGAAATGTATTTTTGTTGCTCCTTATACACCGGTATAAGGAGCAACAAACATACGTTTAAAGCGAGATAAACATATCATATGACAACCCTAAAAGCAATATACAAAAACAGCACAAGCCTGTCCAAGTATGTATGAGCACAAAAAATACTAATATACACACCAGCATAAAATGTGAAATTCTAAAAGCGTCAGCTTGTAGCATTTTAGCATTAACAACATCAATTGTAAATTGTGCCTAGATGAACACTATCGGATGATAACTTTTAAACAGAAGAAGACAGTCTTAAAATAGAAACATGAATTTATTGCAACCCATACATTAAAATAAGCAGTTCTTATGGCAAATGCAGTCCGGATAAATTATGTATATGTATGTAAAAATGTGTGTACACATCTGTATATGCATATGTGTATATGTATATATGTCTACACACACACACATACATACACATACACATACACATACATATATATATATGTGTGTGTGTGTTTATATGTCAAATTAGTTTATATGGATAAGCAACTCAATATGCTAGTAGAAATAAAAGCACACACGAACATGTATACACATGTGTATATGGGCAGTATGTGTGTGTGTGCATAAGTGTACGTGTGTTTAGATATATTTATTAATAACAAAAAAACAATAAAATTATAACAGAAATAAAGAGAATTATATCAATAAAATATATATTTAAAATAATATTTATGAATAAAAAATAATAGCAATACTAATGAAAATTAAAACAAATTAATAAAATAAATTACTAAATAAATTAATTAAATAAAAAATTAATAAATAGGTAAATATGAAATACGAAACAATAAAAACATAACTATAAAAACAATGCCAAGAGTAAATTACGTATAAATAAATAAAATACGTAATTAAAAAATGAAATAATAACGATAATAACAAAAAACATATATAAATATATTTAATATTAAAATTGTAAAACGAAAATATAATGCAATATAAAATGAATAAAATCATTTATTTTATTTTTTTAAAGCAAGACTTTCGAAAAATATATCATTTTCAAGCAAGACTTTTTCTTCTTTTTTCCCTTCATTTTGTTGGTATTAAGCTCGGTGGGGGGCGCACAGGAAAAAAGTGTTAAAGACGACAGTTTAAAGTAAGATCAAGTTTGAGCAATGTGTGGCACTGGTTGGCCATAAATATTCATATATAAATATACATGCAAAAATTAGTTAACACAGTGAATAAAGTAATATTTTACTTTATTAATTGTGTTAACTTATTACAACTTATTACAGAATAAACATATAATAAAAAATAAAGAGACGATTTTTATTACCCGTAAACAGATTTACTCGTGATTGAACACTATTATATAAACACAATAAAAATTCTCTAGATTGTTTTCTACCGTGTAGATATAAAATTACCTGGATTATATATATATATATATATATATATATATATATATATATATATATATATATATACAGATAGATAGATAGATAGATAAAGAGAGAGAGAGAGAGAGAGAGAGAGAGAGAGAGAGAGAGAGAGAGAGAGAGAGAGAAAGAGAGAGCGATTACCGAAGTTGAGCGACGTTGAGTCTGGTCAGTACTAAATTGGTGACTATTTGAGAATACCAGGTGCTGTATGTGTTCTTGGCTTATCTCGGCATTGTTTCTAGTCGTTCTAGACTTCGTACCACTGGAATCAAGCAGTGGCTGTTCAGGAGAGGTGTGGTTAGTGACTGCGCAACCTTTGCTTAACAATTACACGCACAACCACCCTTAAAGTGGATATCTATTGTTTTTCAAGTCTGAAAGGAGACCATATATATATATATATATATATATATATATATATATATATATATATATATATATATATATATATATATATGTATGTTTACATATATATATATATATATATATATATATATATATATATTGATATATGTATGTATACATATATATATATATATATATATATATAAACGATCAGTGAAAAAGAAAAAAATGTCTGTAAACACTAAAGAAGACATGCTTATGTCGAAATATTTGATTTAAATAAAAATAATGTTTAATTTATTGAAAAACATCTCGCATCGCCTGGTTTTCTATCTGATTACATAATCTTCACTTGTCGATGCTTTTCAAGTGTCCCAAACGGATTTATCAAACTTCCATGCACCAACGTGTATGCTACTCTCGGACTTACAAAATATAAACACTTTATTGCCATCGGGAGATTTCGTGATCTCGGATCGCGACTGTGAGATAAAGACAATGAAAAAAAAATAAGAAAAAAATGTCTTCAAACACTGAAGAAGACATGTTTATGTCGAAGTATTTGATTTAAATAAAAAATAATAAATATTTCATTTATTAAAAAAATCTCGCATCTTGTTTTCAATCTGATTACATAATTAACAATTTGTTTTTCTATTATAATAATGCTGGGCTTATTCGTTGACGGCATATCAATCGTAACGGTCATTAAATACTAGTGGCAATTTTTCTTTAACGGATTGTTAGAAGAATAGTGATTGTACTATTTAACCAATAAATGGGCGGAATATGTGAAGGGTCCATACCTTTGTCAAGTTTTATTAGTCATGCTCAAGATATTAAATTACCCTGTCAACGATGGGCAAATCTAATAGTTAAATAAAATCGAGCAAGCTCATCTACAATTTCAACTGAAAGACCCTTCGTACTTATTTCTCGTATTGTCTCTCAATTTCAGTAAGAGTTTGACTTAAAAAAGGGGCCAAGGGTATCCGTCTCCGCGGTTCGCATGGTGGGCAATTCGCCTCCCACACCTGCAAGATAGGAAAACATCCTGATACCTCCGGGCCGAATAATGGGCCCACCAATGCGCGCCGATTTTATTTAAATAATTACCTGTCGGCCGCATCACATGTGAAAAAAGGTGAGGAAGGTGAAATGGGTGTGGAGCACCTGTACGTATGTTGGGTGGGTTGTCGGGATGAGGCTTTATATTAATTGGCTGCTGTTTCTTTTTGGTGTTTCTTTTTACCTATTTATTTATATTGGATACGGAAAAAATATATCTCCGGTGCCAGGTTTGACCATTCAGTCAGAGGAATAGGGCGTGAATAAGAACAGGAGTTAATGGAATCCGAAGAAGAAGAAGAAGAAAAAAGAAATTAAAAAAACGTTTTAATTGCTTTTTAAATCTTCCGTGTCGGCCATTTGCAATTCATCCATTTGAGTCCACTTTTGTGCGCATGCATAAACACCCCTCTCTCTCATATTAGGTATATGACAACACATCTAAATAACAAGACTGGATTTAAGACTCATAAAATTCATACTAGAAGTTTCTGTGTGGCTCAACAGATATAAGTGCTATGTATAATCCGTCTTAAGTGACGGTCTTCTGGGGTTGAAAGTTCATTCTTCAGTACGTGCGATACTAATGATACAAGTACGAATTACTTAAGGCATCTACCCGCTCATGGATGACGGAACGAGAGCAAGCTACCCCCGTAGATTAAATGAAGGGTTACGTTCGAAATTCCGCATCTGGACGAAATTAGGAAGTTACATCGGCCGAAACGTTATAAGAATAACATCCAATATGAGAACAGTAGTCCGAATAATCCCCAAAATCAAAATTATCTAAACAATTCCAAAACATAATGCATCCATGTTTTAAGTTTTTGCTTCCTTCGCCGACGACCAGCCCTTAGTAAAAGTTGAAACATATTGTACATTAATTGACATGTTTTATGTTTAAGATCTCAATATATCTGTTATATACCACCGTTTAAGTATGATATAGGCCAAAGAAGCATGAGAATTATCAAAGTTTCAGAGAAGCTATATTTCATTTGAAATGTGTGTGTGTGTTTATATATTTTGTGTGACATTTTTATGTTAAAACTTTTATCTCGCTCTTCTCCGTGAGAGAGCCGTCTCTTTATCTTTCTCCGTTTATCTTTTAATACTATAATGTTAGTAAGGAGGCCTTCACAGAACTGCCAAAAGTCGTGTTAAACTCAAAGTATGAAGAAAAATAATGTTGATAATGATTATTTCTCCCGGACAATGCCAAGTAGAGCAAATAGTCCCGGTCTATTTCTAATTTCTTGACGCCACCATTTCAGAATAATATGAAGATAAATGATGTTAGTAAAGACAATAGTCTGAAGAGATGTAATATATACCATTTACCAAAAGTAATTTTTGATTTCGGACAACGCCAAGTAGAAAAATGGCCCTGTCAATACCTAAATTCTTAACCCACCTCATTTTAACACATTCAGAAAATACGTAATGTTGATGAAGTCAATAGTCCTAAGAGATTTACTATATATCCATTACCAAAAGTAATACTGTAATCTTACAATTTTTGATCCCAGACAACTTCAAGAAGAACAAATGGTTACGCTCAATTCTTAATTTCTTCACCCTTTCATTTCAACATATTAAGAAGATACTAAAAAGACAGAAAAGTTATTTATCCCGGGCAACACTACGTTTAAACACACCCGCTCTATTTCGGATTTTGAGCACTGTCACTACCTGCTCTATCCACAATATTCATATGAATGAAAAAATAAATGAAAAAATTGAATGAGAAAAAATGAATGTAATATAAATGAAAAAAATAATGAATGAAAATATGAATCAAAAAGTAAATGTACTAAAATGAATGAAAAAGTGAATGCTAAAATATGAGTGAAACAATGAATGCAAAATGAATAAAAAATGAATGAAAAAATGAATGAAATAATCAATAAAAAATGATGAATGAAAATATTTATCAAAAAGTAAATGAAAAAGAAAACGAATGGAAAGTGAACGAAAAAAATTGAATGAAAAAATGAATGCAAAAAACGAATGAAAAAATCATAAAAACAATGAATGTTACAAGATGAATAAAAATGAATTAAAATTGAAAAATAATGAATAAAAACCAGATAAAAATAAGTAAATGAAAAAGGTAAATGAATGCTTACAATTAAAGGAAAAAATTGAAGAAAAACAATGAATAAGAAAGTGACTGCAAATTGAATGACAAAAACAGGAATGAAAAAAAAAATTACATAAAAAAAATATATGAAAAAGAAATGAAAAATGAATGCAAAATTAACATCCGACCGAATATATTATGTAGTATTTTTCTTTTGATTATAACCGGTTTAAAATATCTGATATCAGATAGGGCGGCCATGACCAAGTAAACATTTTTTATTTTACTATTAAACAATTTAATTAACTAATTTAGTAGAAAGGAATTATTATTTACGAAAAACAGTTTTTTTTTATTAACAGCGGTTGACAATTTCTGATTTCAGACCAAGTTGACATCTTCTATTTAACTATTAAGCAAATTAGAAAAAAAAAATCAATATTTGCGAAAAAAAGACGTCTGCCCCAAAATATAATGTAATATTTCTCCTTTGATTAACACCGTTTTTCAATTTCTGATGTAAGATAAGGCGTTAATAACCAAGTTAATATTTTCTATTTTACCATTAAAAAAGTAAGTGAATACAAATTATTATTTGCGAAAAAAAAAAATCCGACATAAAATATAATGTAACGATCTAATCTATATAAGCACCAATATTTTAATAGTTCTTATTTAGAAATAAATTTTTCTATGAAAGTACAAATAGTTAAATTGTTTTGATTTTGGACATGTGTTTTTCATATGAATAAAAATGCACCAATATTTTAATAGTTCTTATTTAGAAATGCAGTTTTCTATGAAAGTACAAATAGTTAAATTGTTTTGATTTTGGACATGTGTTTTTCATATGAATAAAAATGCACCAATATTTGAATATATCTTATTTAGAAATGCAGTTTTCTATAAAAGTACAAATATTTAAATTGTTTTGATTTTTGACATCTGTATTTCATATGAATAAAAATGCATCAATATTTTAATAGTTCTAATTTAGAAATGCAGTTTTCTATAAAAGTACAAATATTTAAATTGTTTTGATTTTGAACATGTGTTTTTCATATGAATAAAATGCACCAATATTTTAATAGTTCTTATTTAGAAATGCAGTTTTCTATAAAAGTACAAATAGTTAAATTGTTTTGATTTTGGACATGTGTTTTTCATATGAATAAAAATGCACCAATATTTTAATAGTTCTTATTTAGAAATGCAGTTTTCTATAAAAGTACAAATAGTTAAATTGTTTTGATTTTGGACATGTGTTTTTACATATGAATAGAAATGCACCAATATTTTAATAGTTCTTATTTAGAAATGCAGTTTTCTATAAAAGTACAAATAGTTACATTGTTTTGATTTTGGACATGTGTTTTTCATATGAATAAAAATGCACCAATATTTTAATAGTTCTTATTTAGAAATGCAGTTTTCTATAAAAGTACAAATAGTTAAATTGTTTTGATTTTGGACATGTGTTTTTCATATGAATACAAATGCACCAATATTTTAATAGTTCTTATTTAGAAATGCAGTTTTCTATAAAAGTACAAATAGTTACATTGTTTTGATTTTGGACATGTGTTTTTCATATGAATAAAAATGCACCAATATTTTAATAGTTCTTATTTAGAAATGCAGTTTTCTATAAAAGTACAAATAGTTACATTGTTTTGATTTTGGACATGTGTTTTTCATATGAATAAAAATGCACCAATATTTTAATAGTTCTTATTTAGAAATGCAGTTTTCTATAAAAGTACAAATAGTTAAATTGTTTTGATTTTGGACATGTGTTTTTCATATGAATAAAAATGCACCAATATTTTAATAGTTCTTATTTAGAAATGCAGTTTTCTATAAAAGTACAAATAGTTACATTGTTTTGATTTTGGACATGTGTTTTTCATATGAATAGAAATGCACCAATATTTTAATAGTTCTTATTTAGAAATGCAGTTTTCTATAAAAGTACAAATAGTTAAATTGTTTTGATTTTGGACATGTGTTTTTACATATGAATAGAAATGCACCAATATTTTAATAGTTCTTATTTAGAAATGCAGTTTTCTATAAAAGTACAAATAGTTACATTGTTTTGATTTTGGACATGTGTTTTTCATATGAATAAAAATGCACCAATATTTTAATAGTTCTTATTTAGAAATGCAGTTTTCTATAAAAGTACAAATAGTTAAATTGTTTTGATTTTGGACATGTGTTTTTCATATGAATAAAAATGCACCAATATTTTAATAGTTCTTATTTAGAAATGCAGTTTTCTATAAAAGTACAAATAGTTAAATTGTTTTGATTTTGGACATGTGTTTTTACATATGAATAGAAATGCACCAATATTTTAATAGTTCTTACTTAGAAATGCAGTTTTCTATAAAAGTACAAATAGTTACATTGTTTTGATTTTGGACATGTGTTTTTCATATGAATAAAAATGCACCAATATTTTAATAGTTCTTATTTAGAAATGCAGTTTTCTATAAAAGTACAAATAGTTAAATTGTTTTGATTTTGGACATGTGTTTTTCATATGAATAAAAATGCACCAATATTTTAATAGTCCTTATTTAGAAATGCAGTTTTCTATAAATATAGAAATAGTTAAATTGTTTTGATTTTGGACATGTGTTTTTCATATGAATAAAAATGCACCAATATTTTAATAGTTCTTATTTAGAAATGCAGTTTTCTATGAAAGTACAAATAGTTAAATTGTTTTGATTTTGGACATGTGTTTTTCATATGAATAAAAATGCACCAATATTTGAATATATCTTATTTAGAAATGCAGTTTTCTATAAAAGTACAAATATTTAAATTGTTTTGATTTTTGACATCTGTATTTCATATGAATAAAAATGCATCAATATTTTAATAGTTCTAATTTAGAAATGCAGTTTTCTATAAAAGTACAAATATTTAAATTGTTTTGATTTTGAACATGTGTTTTTCATATGAATAAAATGCACCAATATTTTAATAGTTCTTATTTAGAAATGCAGTTTTCTATAAAAGTACAAATAGTTAAATTGTTTTGATTTTGGACATGTGTTTTTCATATGAATAAAAATGCACCAATATTTTAATAGTTCTAATTTAGAAATGCAGTTTTCTATAAAACTACAAAGAGTTAAATTGTTTTGATTTTGGACATGTGTTTTTACATATGAATAAAATGCACCAATATTTTAATAGTTCTTATTTAGAAATGCAGTTTTCTATAAAAGTACAAATAGTTAAATTGTTTTGATTTTGGACATGTGTTTTTCATATGAATAGAAATGCACCAATATTTTAATAGTTCTTATTTAGAAATGCAGTTTTCTATAAAAGTACAAATAGTTAAATTGTTTTGATTTTGGACATGTGTTTTTACATATGAATAGAAATGCACCAATATTTTAATAGTTCTTATTTAGAAATGCAGTTTTCTATAAAAGTACAAATAGTTACATTGTTTTGATTTTGGACATGTGTTTTTCATATGAATAAAAATGCACCAATATTTTAATAGTTCTTATTTAGAAATGCAGTTTTCTATAAAAGTACAAATAGTTAAATTGTTTTGATTTTGGACATGTGTTTTTCATATGAATAAAAATGCACCAATATTTTAATAGTTCTTATTTAGAAATGCAGTTTTCTATAAAAGTACAAATAGTTAAATTGTTTTGATTTTGGACATGTGTTTTTACATATGAATAGAAATGCACCAATATTTTAATAGTTCTTATTTAGAAATGCAGTTTTCTATAAAAGTACAAATAGTTACATTGTTTTGATTTTGGACATGTGTTTTTCATATGAATAAAAATGCACCAATATTTTAATAGTTCTTATTTAGAAATGCAGTTTTCTATAAAAGTACAAATAGTTAAATTGTTTTGATTTTGGACATGTGTTTTTCATATGAATAAAAATGCACCAATATTTTAATAGTCCTTATTTAGAAATGCAGTTTTCTATAAATATAGAAATAGTTAAATTGTTTTGATTTTGGACATGTGTTTTTCATATGAATAAAAATTCACCAATATTTTAATAGTTCTTATTTAGAAATGCAGTTTTCTATGAAAGTACAAATAGTTAAATTGTTTTGATTTTGGACATGTGTTTTTCATATGAATAAAAATGCACCAATATTTGAATATATCTTATTTAGAAATGCAGTTTTCTATAAAAGTACAAATATTTAAATTGTTTTGATTTTTGACATCTGTATTTCATATGAATAAAAATGCATCAATATTTTAATAGTTCTAATTTAGAAATGCAGTTTTCTATAAAAGTACAAATATTTAAATTGTTTTGATTTTGAACATGTGTTTTTCATATGAATAAAATGCACCAATATTTTAATAGTTCTTATTTAGAAATGCAGTTTTCTATAAAAGTACAAATAGTTAAATTGTTTTGATTTTGGACATGTGTTTTTCATATGAATAAAAATGCACCAATATTTTAATAGTTCTTATTTAGAAATGCAGTTTTCTATAAAAGTACAAATAGTTAAATTGTTTTGATTTTGGACATGTGTTTTTACATATGAATAAGAATTCACCAATATTTTAATAGTTCTTATTTAGAAATGCAGTTTTCTATAAAAGTACAAATAGTTACATTGTTTTGATTTTGGACATGTGTTTTTCATATGAATAAAAATGCACCAATATTTTAATAGTTCTTATTTAGAAATGCAGTTTTCTATAAAAGTACAAATAGTTAAATTGTTTTGATTTTGGACATGTGTTTTTCATATGAATACAAATGCACCAATATTTTAATAGTTCTTATTTAGAAATGCAGTTTTCTATAAAAGTACAAATAGTTACATTGTTTTGATTTTGGACATGTGTTTTTCATATGAATAAAAATGCACCAATATTTTAATAGTTCTTATTTAGAAATGCAGTTTTCTATAAAAGTACAAATAGTTACATTGTTTTGATTTTGGACATGTGTTTTTCATATGAATAAAAATGCACCAATATTTTAATAGTTCTTATTTAGAAATGCAGTTTTCTATAAAAGTACAAATAGTTAAATTGTTTTGATTTTGGACATGTGTTTTTCATATGAATAAAAATGCACCAATATTTTAATAGTTCTTATTTAGAAATGCAGTTTTCTATAAAAGTACAAATAGTTACATTGTTTTGATTTTGGACATGTGTTTTTCATATGAATAGAAATGCACCAATATTTTAATAGTTCTTATTTAGAAATGCAGTTTTCTATAAAAGTACAAATAGTTAAATTGTTTTGATTTTGGACATGTGTTTTTACATATGAATAGAAATGCACCAATATTTTAATAGTTCTTATTTAGAAATGCAGTTTTCTATAAAAGTACAAATAGTTACATTGTTTTGATTTTGGACATGTGTTTTTCATATGAATAAAAATGCACCAATATTTTAATAGTTCTTATTTAGAAATGCAGTTTTCTATAAAAGTACAAATAGTTAAATTGTTTTGATTTTGGACATGTGTTTTTCATATGAATAAAAATGCACCAATATTTTAATAGTTCTTATTTAGAAATGCAGTTTTCTATAAAAGTACAAATAGTTAAATTGTTTTGATTTTGGACATGTGTTTTTACATATGAATAGAAATGCACCAATATTTTAATAGTTCTTATTTAGAAATGCAGTTTTCTATAAAAGTACAAATAGTTACATTGTTTTGATTTTGGACATGTGTTTTTCATATGAATAAAAATGCACCAATATTTTAATAGTTCTTATTTAGAAATGCAGTTTTCTATAAAAGTACAAATAGTTAAATTGTTTTGATTTTGGACATGTGTTTTTCATATGAATAAAAATGCACCAATATTTTAATAGTCCTTATTTAGAAATGCAGTTTTCTATAAATATAGAAATAGTTAAATTGTTTTGATTTTGGACATGTGTTTTTCATATGAATAAAAATGCACCAATATTTTAATAGTTCTTATTTAGAAATGCAGTTTTCTATAAAAGTACAAATAGTTAAATTGTTTTGATTTTGGACATGTGTTTTTACATATGAATAAAAATGCACCAATATTTTAATAGTTCTTATTTAGAAATGCATTTTTCTATAAAAGTAAAAATAGTTAAATTGTTTTGATTTTGGACATGTGTTTTTCATATGAATAAAATGCACCAATATTTTAATAGTTCTTATTTAGAAATGCAGTTTTCTATAAAACTATAAAGAGTTAAATAGTTTTGATTTTGGACATGTGTTTTTACATATGAATAAAAATGCACCAATATTTTAATAGTTCTTATTTAGAAATGCATTTTTCTATAAAAGTACAAAAAGTTAAATTGTTTTGATTTTGGACATGTGTTTTTCATATGAATAAAATGCACCATTATTTTAATAGATCTTATTTAGAAATGCAGTTTTCTATAAAAGTACAAATAGTTACATTGTTTTGATTTAGGACATGTGTTTTTCACATGAATAAAAATGCACCAATATTTTAATAGTTCTTATTTAGAAATGCAGTTTTCTATAAAAGTACAAATAGTTAAAGTGTTTTGATTTTGGACATGTGTTTTTACATATGAATAGAAATGCACAAATATTTTAATAGTTCTTATTTAGAAATGCAGTTTTCTATAAAAGTACAAATAATTAAATTGTTTTGATTTTGGACATGTGTTTTTCATATGAATAAAAATGCACCAATATTTTAATAGTTCTTATTTAGAAATGCAGTTTTCTATAAAAGTACAAATAGTTAAATTGTTTTGATTTTGGACATGTGTTTTTCATATGAATAAAAATGCACCAATATTTTAATAGTTCTTATTTAGATATGCAGTTTTCTATAAAAGTACAAATAGTTAAAGTGTTTTGATTTTGGACATGTGTTTTTACATATGAATAGAAATGCACCAATATTTTAATAGTTCTTATTTAGAAATGCAGTTTTCTATAAAAGTACAAATAGTTAAAGTGTTTTGATTTTGGACATGTGTTTTTACATATGAATAGAAATGCACTAATATTTTAATAGTTCTTATTTAGAAATGCAGTTTTCTATAAAAGTACAAATAATTAAATTGTTTTGATTTTGGACATGTGTTTTTCATATGAATAAAAATGCACCAATATTTTAATAGTTCTTATTTAGAAATGCAGTTTTCTATAAAAGTACAAATAGTTAAATTGTTTTGATTTTGGACATGTGTTTTTCATATGAATAAAAATGCACCAATATTTTAATAGTTCTTATTTAGAAATGCAATTTTCTATAAAAGTACAAATAGTTAAATTGTTTTGATTTTGGACATGTGTTTTTCATATGAATAAAAATGCACCAATATTTGAATAGTTCTTATTTAGAAATGCAGTTTTCTATAAAAGTACAAATAGTTACATTGTTTTGATTTAGGACATGTGTTTTTACATATGAATAGAAATGCACCAATATTTTAATAGTTCTTATTTAGAAATGCAGTTTTCTATAAAAGTACAAATAGTTAAATTGTTTTGATTTTGGACATGTGTTTTTCATATGAATAAAAATGCACCAATATTTGAATAGTTCTTATTTAGAAATGCAGTTTTCTATGAAAGTACAAATAGTTAAATTGTTTTGATTTTGGACATGTGTTTTTCATATGAATAAAAATGCACCAATATTTTAATAGTTCTTATTTAGAAATGCAGTTTTCTATAAAACTACAAAGAGTTAAATTGTTTTGATTTTGGACATGTGTTTTTACATATGAATAGAAATGCACTAATATTTTAATAGTTCTTATTTAGAAATGCAGTTTTCTATAAAAGTACAAATATTTAAAGTGTTTTGATTTTGGACATGTGTTTTTCATATGAATAAAAATGCACCAATATTTTAATAGTTCTTATTTAGAAATGCAGTTTTCTATAAAAGTACAAATAGTTAAATTGTTTTGATTTTGGACATGTGTTTTTCATATGAATAAAAATGCACCAATATTTTAATAGTTCTAATTTAGAAATGCAGTTTTCTATAAAACTACAAAGAGTTAAATTGTTTTGATTTTGGACATGTGTTTTTACATATGAATAAAATGCACCAATATTTTAATAGTTCTTATTTAGAAATGCAGTTTTCTATAAAAGTACAAATAGTTAAATTGTTTTGATTTTGGACATGTGTTTTTCATATGAATAAACATGCACCAATATTTTAATAGTTCTAATTTAGAAATGCATTTTTCTATAAAAGTACAAATAGTCAAATTGTTTTGATCTTTGACATCTGTATTTCATATGAATAAAAATGCACCAATATTTTAATAGTTCTTATTTAGAAATGTGTTTTGCATGTGTGACCTCATCTATACAGCACATATATTTTAATTGTTTTTATTTAGAAATGCATTTTTAATATGTGAGCTTATTAGAAGCACCGAAAAGCGTTTTTCATATGTTTACTTACTTGTAAAAACACTTAAAGAGCGTTTTTCATATGTGACCTAATCTGTAGAAGCACCCAAAAATTGTTTTTATATGTGATCTTATCGATAGAAGAATCTGAAAAGCGTTTTTCATATGGTACCTTATCTGTAGAACAACCCGAAAGCGTTTTCCATATGTAACCTCATTTGTTGAAGCACCCGGAAGCTTTTTTCATATGATACCTAATCTGTAGAAGCACTAAAAGAGCATGTTTCAAATATGCTCCAATCTGTAGAAGTAATCAAAAAACGTTTTCCATATGTGACTTCATCTGTAGAAGCATCCGAAAAGCTTTTTACATATGTGACCTTATCTGTAGAAGCACCCGAATGCGTTTTAAATATATGACAGCATCTGTAGAAGAACACGGAACTAGTTTTTCATATTTAACCTAATCTGTAGGCGGTCCCGAAAGCGTTTTACCTATATGACTTCATACGTAGAAGCATTGGAAAAGCAATTCTTATATATGACATGATCTGCAGAAGCACCCAAAAAGCGTTTTTTTAATATATGACCTTATCTGTAGAAGCACCCGAACATCATTTTTAACATGTGACCTCATCCGTACAAGCACTTTAAAAGCATTTTACATATGTGACCTTATCTATAGAAACACCCGAAAATTGCTTTTCATACGTGACCTCATCTGTATAAGCACTTGAAAAGCGTTTTACATATGTAAAAGAATTCGAAAGGGTTTTCTCATATTTTATCGTATCTGTAGAAGCATCCGAAGAGCGTTTATATATGACATTTCTCATATGTGACCTAATCTGTAGAAGCACCTAAAAGCGTTTTCCATATGTGACCTTATCTGTAGAATCCCCCGAAATTATTTTTAACACGTGACCTAATCTGTAGATTGAATCAAAGAGCGTTTTTCATTTGTGATCTCGTCTGTAGAAACACCCGAAACTCGTTTTTCATATGTGACCTAATCTGTAGAAGCACCCGAAACTTGTTTTTCATATGTGAGCTAATCTGTAGAAGCATCCGAAACTCGTTTTTCATATGTGAGCTTATCTGTAAAAGCATCCGAAACTAGTTTTTCTTTTGTGATCTCATCTGTAGAAGCACCCGAAACTCGTTTTTAATATGCGACCTTATCTGTAGAAGCACACGAATCTCGTTTTTTACGTGTGATCTCATCTGTAGAAGCACCCGAAACTCGTTTTTTATATGTAATCTAATCTGTAGAAACACCTGAAACTCGTTTTTAATATGTGATCTCATCTGTAGCAAGACCCGAAAGCGTTTTACCTATGTGACTTTATATGTAGAAGAACTAGAAAAGCGTTTATCCTATGTGACCTGATCTGTAGAAACACTCAAAAGGCGTTTTTAATATGTGACCGCATCTGTAGAAAGACCCAAAAGCGTTTTACTCATGTGACTTCATATATGTAGAAGCACTCGAAACGCGTTTCTCATATATGAACCGATCTGTAAAAGCACTCAAAAAGCCTTTTTCAAATATGGTATTGTCTGTAGAAGCACCTGATAATCGTTTTACCTATGTGACTTCATATGTAGAAATACTAGAAAGGCGTTTTACATATGTAACCGCATCTGTAGAAGCACCCGAAAAGCATTTTTCATATTCGACTTCATCTGTAGAAGAATACGAAAAGCGTTTTACAAATGTGACTTCATATGTAAAGGCACTTGAATAGCGATACTCATACGAGACCTTATCTTTAGAAGCACTCAAAATGTGTTTCTCATATGTGACCTTATCTGTAGAAGCACCCGAAAACGTTTTTTTTATATATGACCTAATGTGTAGAAGCACCTAAAAAGTGTTTTTCATAAGTGACTTTATCTTTTGAAGCACCCTTAAATCGTTTTACATATGTGACCTAATCTGTAGAAGCACCTGAAACTCGTTTTTCATATGTGACCTCATCTGTAGAAGTACTCGAAATGCGTTTTGCATGTGACCTTATCTGTTTAAGCACCCGAAAAGCGTTTTTCACATGTTACCTCATCTGTAGAAGCACTCGAAAAGTGTTTTTCACATGTAACCTCATCTGTAGAAGCAGTCAAAAAGCGTTTTTTACATGTTACCTCATCTGTAGAAGTACTCGAAATGCGTTTTGCATGTGACCTTATCTGTTTAAGCAACCGAAAAGCGTTTTTCACATGTTACCTCATCTGTAGAAGTACTCGAAATGCGTTTTGCATGTGACCTCATCTGTTTAAGCACCCGAAAAGCGTTTTTCATATGTGACTTCATCTGTAAAAACACCGAAACAGAGAAAAGAAAAGAAGAAAAGAAGAAGAAGAAATAATATGGTCGTTTGTTCATTCAAATGACGCCAAGTACTTGTTTTATGCCTTCCCAATTTTCGTATTAGTTGTAGGGTTGACACGTGCATCAAAGTACAGCATTTAAGAGTGGACCTCCTTCTTAATAGAACTCGACCCAGAGCGACATAATCAGGGAAGGTACCGGTATTTCCCTAGAATTAGCGTCTATTAATGTTGAATTTCTCCAACCCCGCATCCTCCCTCTGATGTCATTTCCGGTTGAATTTTATAGAATTTACAAAAATTTAGGGAATTTACTAATTACTAGATAATATCATTGTATTTTTCTTTCTGAATTAGTGCATGAATACATTTGAAACTGCACGAAAAAGCTTGCCCCCCCCCCATTAGAGTTGACGCTCAAACGATAAATACTTTTTCTAATTCTGAGATATTATTCACCCGGGACCACACTGTTTAAGAGTATATTAACTATATGGACTTTGTCTTGGGAGCCTTTGACTGACATACAAACACACGCACAAATAACTCTCCTTTATAAAATAGACTAGCAGAGGTACCCGGTGTTGGTCAGGTTTCTTCCCTTCACTTTCCTTCTCCCGTAGGCAAAAGTGTAATTATCCCTCTTCCCCGGTCGCCCGATCATCCCCTAACCCTAACCCGACGGTCGAACCCCCTCTCCCTCGACCCACTATTTTCCCGCCCCCCCCTTCTACACGCAAAAGTTTGCCTAGCAGGGTTACCCGGCGTTGCCCGGGGTTCTTCACCCTCTCGCTGCAAGCAAAAGTGTAATTATCTCTCTCTTCTCCGGACAAAAGCTGTGTCTTCCCAACCCTAATCCAACGGTCTCCCCCACTCCTTTCTGCCAACAAAAGTTTGTTTTCCAGGCCTCCCTCCCCTGATGTATATTTAAGTCACGGTTATGAAAAGAAAAATTCTGTGAGTCGGTGGGGATCGAACCATCAACCTCGAGGTCGTGGTCCTTCGTCGTTATCCAACGACAGAGTATAAAAACTGATGAAAAATAGGTCAGTTAAACGATTTGAAATCGGGGCTCGGGGCGCATACGTGCAACGTAAACATGTGGGGGGAAACAATGGCACCCCCTCATCGAGAAGTTTCGTGTCGGTTCGTCACATAAAAATCGATGTTTTATTTCAATTTTTCGATAAGCTGGGGGATTCAGAAAATGTCAACTTCAAGGTGTGTTAAGTATCTCGGGAGCCTTAGCTGGACACACTGACAAACATTCATACATACAAACATACATTTCTCCTTTATATAATGGATAAGTGGACATATAGGAATACATAATACACTATATATATATATATATATATATATATATATATATATATATATATATATATATATATATATATATATATTAAAGATTTAAATTATTTTAAAATCATATTCTAAATAAACAATACACACAATGGTATACTAGTCGTTTTCAGATGATGTTTCTTTTCAGAACTAAAATAACACACTTTATAAACCTTGAAGACAAGGCATTACTAACTAAACTTAGGATCCACAAGCATGCAGATATTATGGTTCCTAGGACACCTATATTTACTTTAAAAGATCACAAAGAAGACTTCCAGATAAACCAGTCCATCACGCTTATATGCTCATCTGGGTCAGTAAAATTATATTAGACAGGATTTTATCTAAATAAAAAGTAAAAATAAAATTTCATTATAGATTTCGCCAAACTTAGTAATTAGCTGGTTTTCTAACTTTAAACATAAAAATAGTCTATATCACACATTTAGTAATGCAGATGGCTTTAAAATTTGCAGATGGAAAATCTATATAGAATTTGATGATAAATGTTTAACAAGATGTAATACACTAAATAGTTTAATATCTTAATGGGTTCCACAGATTCGGCACGTTACTGATCAATTGCATTATTTCTTCAAAACAAGATCCATATACAATTACCTAATTTAAGAGGGGGCTTCATAGAGAAACGACACCTCTTTACTTTGGGAGCATCTAACTGAACGTATGATAGGACGAAAATGCATCCTTCAGAAATGATGTAATTTACAGGTGTATAATTACATTGAATATAAATAATAGCCATAATAACAACGGCAATACTCATAATAATAATAATAATAATAATAATAATAATAATAATAATAATAATAAAAATAATAATAATAATGCGAATAGCAGTATTAACAATGATACAGCATTATTAATGTTAATAGTGATAATACTAATACCACAGATATAAAAATACATTCTCCTATATATACTCCACTTCAAATCAGATTAAACATAGAATATCAATGCATTATAATTCTTTCAATAATGAAAAGTACGCTAAAAATACATTAGCTAAACACATCCAGAATTTGAAACGTAAAAATAGCACATATATTACAGAATGGTCAATTATTAAGACGGTCAGATCATATCAGCTTGGCTTGAGATTTTGTAATATATGCATTGTTGAGTATTTGACTATTATAAAATCTTCTGATAACATCTTTAATTCAAAACCTGATATCGTTTGATCCTCTCTCCAATTCAAATACGATCAATTTGAAATAACTTAATTAACTCTAAACTTGCATTTTACATTAATCATATCCCTAAAAAATAAATCAATACATAACATTTCCATAAAAATTAAAATGCATTTCTTATATGCTACTACTACTACTACTACTACTACTACTACTACTACTACTACTACTACTACTACTAATTTGAAATCAAAGGAAGACTGAGACCATACTACGGATGGCAATGATAAAAACATCTGAAATCTTAAGAAAAATCCTTGAATGCGGAAACCAACCCACATAAGTTACGAAGACTAATCAGTCACATATAAGTTGCAATAGGAAGAAAACAAAAACACAGAAAGGACGCCACCATAACAAAAAAAAGAAGAGATACTGCAATAAACTTCATAAAATACCCCCTAACATTAATAACACCAGCCTAGGCTGATACCACACAAAACAGTCTTGAAGGGCCAAGAAGGATGGAAAGAGTGAGGAAGGAAAACATAAACCAGTCCTCCACTGGAAGAGTGCAGAGGACTTTGGGAAGGTTTATTGCCACACAAATCATAGAGCAGACCAATGGTCATTGCCAGCGAGAAATCGATGGTAAGCGTCTGTTGGTATAACGCAAAGCGATTTGCAATAGTTATCGAAAGAAGTGGAGATTACTTAACATCTGGGGAGGCTTGTTATATCTCAGACTCCAGGGAACACCACCGGTGATTATCAGTGAACAAACACTAATGATTAGCTGTGTGAAAACTCATAGCGTGTACAAATGATAACAATAATAATAATATAATAATAATAATAATGATAATAATAATAATAATAATAATAATAATAATAATAATAATAATAATAATAATACACTTAGATAATAGTAATTAGTATAATCAAACAACCACAGTAATAACAATATGTAGATTTTAGAATAACAGAATAGAATAGAATATATACCGAAATAATATTTTATCTGGCGACATTGATTGTCTGTATATATTTATCTTTGATTTTACTATATATTTACTGTGATGTATATATGGTTTCTTTATTTGTGATATAATGTTGATGAACACATCTATCTATCTATCTATCTATCTATCTATCTATCTATCTATCTATCTATCTATCTATCTATCTATCTATATGTATATATATGATAATAAAATAGACGATATACTATAAAATGAAATGTCGTGAATACAGGATGTGTGAAAAAGACAAAATGAAAACAAATCAAATACAGGAAAAAATCATCAAACACGAGAGGTTTTACTGGTTTCGTTCCGATCAACGAGTTTTTTTAAGAAAAGGTGACGATTTTTAAATTTATTGAGTAAGGATTAAACATAGGAAAAAAGAAGACAGAAGAAACTCACAACGGGATGTTTCTGGCACGTGTTTAACTATTTGAAAAAAGAACATTTTTTTACAAACGCGTAGACCAAGTGATACCGCTTTATTACGGAGATACTCAGAAGCCATCAGGGAGTTTGCTCATAACAAGGACATCCACATCGCTCATGCTGATAAAAGAGTCGGTGTTGTCATCATGGACGCGGATGAATACCAACAAACATGTAAGCTCCTACTAAATGATGACAACATCTACACACGGAAAAATACTCAAGGACTTCAAACGCGAAGTCAGAAATATTTTAGAAGCCTACCCTTCCACCAACATGATTGATAAAAATAAATCTTACATAGTTCTCCCCAATAATCCCATATCTATTTCCTTACAAAAACAATTCGAATCTAACATAAAAATAGTAACATGAACCTCTAAAACAATTAAAGGTAAAACTCCGTCCCCACCTACCCCCTAAATAAACTTCTTCCTTCGCCTGCATTCACAAAATAAGATATGCATCATGTCGATGTTTTATATCGGCGAAACAGTCACAAATATAAAATACTGCATTTACGAACACAAACAAGACTTCAAACACAACAATCCTACTAATGCACTAGTCATACACAGAAACACTTCTACCCATAATTTTGATTTAAAAGACTGCACCCTCCTCAAGACCGAATATTCTCTCCCGCGTCGCAAGTGCATCGAAAGCGCTATAATACTTCTCATCACCATCTAACGTAAAGCTCAGACTCAGATATTAGTCCTTAAGTAAACATCTGGCAAAAACCGTACTGAAACAATGAAATATATCGGAGTCTGTAATGCAGTCAAGCGATCGCCACTGCATTACAAACCCCGATCACGGTTAAAGTAGCTATTCGTTTTACTGTTTTTCATCCATGTTGTTCATTTATTTTCCTTTTTTTTCGTTTATTTCTGTCCCCTTTTACCATTTAAACGTCTTCACCGTTTGTATAAATTCGTTTTTTTATAGTTAAACACGTACCAGAAACATCCCGTTGTGCGTTTCTTGTTTTTCCTTTTTCCTATGTTTTGCCGTTATTCAATACATTTGTAAAAATGAAACTTTTTCTGAAGACATTCGTTGATCCGAACGAAATCGGTAAAATCTCTCGTTAATTGATGATTTTGTCTGTATTTTATTTGTTTTCATTTTGTGTATGCATATATATATTTGGACGGCATATTTTCTTGAAGACATATTTCGTATTACAGATGACTTATATCCAAATATTTTCCCTCCCCCCTTCTAGATGCCTGATTAATTTTCAAGTATCAGGCTGGAAATGGCAGATGACTTTTCCGTACTCGTTTGGTACACTAGTACTTCCGGTTTATAACGGAGCAATTTTCAGGGTTGTGTATCAAGTAATAAGCATGTATTTTCTAATGTTTACTGGTGGTTTTGACGAGAACCTTGTTATTGTTTGAAGTAGTAGTAATAGAATATAAGTATCAGTATTAAATGCATTTTATGATTTTTTCACTGTTTCACGAACGTTAATCAGGCATCTAGCAACGACCAAGAGAAATATGATAGACATAAGTTATCTGTGATATGAAACGGTATAAGTATATGTACATATATGTAAATGTACACATTATGTTGGTGAGAAGATGAGTTTATATGTATGTGTGTATATGTCTATATGATAACATATTTATAGATGCATGTATATGTATAAGGACGTGTGTACATGTGTATATGTGATTTGCGTATATGTTGTATGTGAGTATATATTTGTATATACGAGGGCGTTCAATCCCTTACCCATTTCCCATAGCAGTAGATTAATGAAACTTGGCACAGTTATTAGTCTTTCTTTACATAGGAACCACCCAGAGTTATGCAGTTCTCCCATCGTTTGATGCAGCTCTGGACACCGTTTTTGTAGAACACCCAGGTTGGTCCTCCAACCACGTCGTAACTTAAAAATCAAGGCTGCATCATCTGGGAAACGGTTTCTTTTCAAAAACAACTTCATGGCTGAGAAGAGATGAAAGTCAGAGGGAGCAAAGTCAAGAGAGTAAAGGGGATGAGGATGGTTTCATAGCAACACGCCCGTGCTTCTGATCTGACGACATGCGAGTTGTGGACCGGAGCGTTGTCCTGATCTTGTCCCGCATCTTGATTTTGATAGCTTCTCTTAATTTCATCAAAATTGAAGCGTGATAGGCTCCTGTAATTATGGTAGCATTTGCCAGAAAATCTGTCATCACTACTCCGTCTTGGTCCCAGAAGACTGGAGCGTGACCTTGCCAGCGGAGGGTTACGCCCTTGCCTTCTGTGGAGGTGGTGAGTCCAAATGCTTCCACTGTACTGACTAGGCTTTGTTCTCTGGATCATAGTGATGGACCCAAGTTTCATCCTGTGTAATCAGTCTTTTGAAAAACTTTGACTCATGTTCTTGGCACATCTTCAAATTCATCCTCCAGCACTCTACGCGTTCTTGCTTCTGGAAAGGTGTGAGCAACCTGGGAATCCATCTGACATACACCTTATGCATATGCAAATGGTCATGAATGATAGTTTCCACAGACCCTGTACTAATCTTGACCTCTTAGGCTATTTAGCGAATGGTAATGCGACGATCTTCCAAAATGGCGGCCTCAACTTGACGGACAGATGCTTCATCAATGGCAGAAGACGGACGACCAGGTCTGGGAGCTGTGTACACAGACTTCCGGCCATGTTTGAATTCACGATGCCAGCGTTTTACAAGGTCATATAATGGCACATCATCACCATAAGTTTCTTTCATTTCATCAAAAGTCTTCTTTGATGTACGTCCTTTCAAATACAAAAACCTGATCACTGCGCGACACTCAACTGGCTCCATTTCACACCTGACCCAGTTCAAACACATGCACATCAGAAACCACAATTAGTTCAGAGCTGTTTTTTGCAACATCTCATATACAGATATAAATCATTACACATGCAAAAGTTCATCTAGATTAGCCAACTGGAAGTGGGTCAGGGGTATTACTTATTAAACGCTTCTCATATGTGTGTATATATGTATATATCTATTTACAGATATATGTATGTGTGTGTTAATGCATATGTAGCTATATATATATATATATATATATATATATATATATATATATATATATATATATGGATATGCGTATTAGTAGATTAATGTGTGTATATATGTTTATCATATTTAATTTATTTGCCTAGAAATATATTAAGGCATTACTATAAAATAATTGGTATAACCATTATATAATGGCACATTATTGACTTAACAAATATTCTTACCAAATATTCTTAGGAGCATTTTAACTATGATTTCAAATGTAAAGAATTATGTGAACCAAATAAGAAGAACATCAAGAAAACGCGAAAACGTCAAACTATTCGGTGGAAATATGTCCGTGAACCAAAGAAATGAAGTTACAAAGTTAAAAATATCTAGGTTTCCGAACTGGTTTTCATATTCATTTATTTGTTTTTATCAAATAACACATTTTTTTAAAGATTATGTACCTGTCTGTCTGAAGCGGAAACTATATTATTAGTTTTGATCGCTCTCTTTTTATATCTACTTATCAGCTCCTATATACCCATTCTAAAACTTTCCCAAACATCACACGTCTTTAAAATCTACATAATTAATTTATTTTTAAACTTCTAAAAAATCAATATTCGCAAATATAGACAAATATACACTCATGATATCTACTTATCAGCTGCTTTATATACGCATTCCAAAGCTTCCCCAAACATCACGCGTCTTTCCAATTTGCATAATTAATTTGTTTTAAATAAAACAGAATATACACTAGATTACATCAAATACATTGTAATAACATTTCAACCAAACAGAACATACACTTAATGACATCATATGCATTGCAATAACTTTCAACCCCCAAAAACGTACACTAGATAAAATTAAATACATTCCAATAACATTTTAACAAAGCAACACATATATTCAGAAACATCAAATATATTTCAATAACATTTGAACTAAACAGAACATAGATTACATAACATCAAATATATTTCAATAACATTTGAACTAAACAGAACATAGATTAAGTAACATCAAATATATTTCAATAACATTTCAACTAAACAGAACATAGATTAGATAACATCAAATATATTTCAATAACATTTCAACTAAACAGAACAGATTAGATAACATCAAATGTATTTCAATAACATTTCAACTAAACAGAACATAGATTAGATAACATAAAATATATTTCAATAACATGTAAACCAAACAGAACATAGATTAGATAACATCAAATATATTTCAATAACATTTCAACTAAACAGAACATAGATTAGATAACATAAAATATATTTCAATAACATGTAAACCAAACAGAACATAGATTAGATAACATCAAATATATTTCAATAACATTTCAACTAAACAGAACATAGATTAGATAACATAAAATATATTTCAATAACATTTCAACTAAACAGAACATAGATTAGATAACATAAAATATATTTCAATAACATGTAAACCAAACAGAACATAGATTAGATAACATCAAATATATTTCAATGACATTTCAACTAAACAGAACATCAAATATATTTCAATAACATGTCAACCAAACAGAACATATATCTGATTACATCAGATCTATTGCAATAATATTAAAACCAATCAGCATATACTACATAACAGTAATGGAATTTCATAAACATTTAAAGACAAGAGAACATATGTTATATAACACGAAATACATTCCTATTACATTTCAACTAAACATAACATATAATAGATAACATCCAATACATTTCAATAACATATGCGACAAACAAAACATTTCTATCAAAAAAGGTCATACATTATATACATTTTAATAAAACATAACATACACTTAATTACATCAAACGCTTTGCAATTATATTTCAGACAAACAGAACATATATTAGATAACATCAAATACATTTAAATAACATCACATAGAAACAGAACATAAACTCGATAACATTAAATATATTTCAGTAACATATAACCCAAATAAAACATACACTAGATAATATCAAACATATTAAAATAACATTTCAATCAAGAAGAACATACATTTGATTACATCAAATTCATTTCAATAACATTTCAACTTAACAGAACGTATACTAGATAACATCAAATACATTTTAATACAATTTCAACCAAACAGAATATATATTCGATAACATGAAATAGATTTCCATAACATTTTAACCCCCCCCCCAAATATTTACCAGATAACATCAAACACATTTCAATAACATACCATACAAACTGAACCTAAACTCGATAACATCAAATACATTTCAATAACACATAACCCAAATAGAATATACACCAGATAACATGAAATACATTAAAATAACATTTAAACCAAACAAAAAATACATTACATTAGAGCAAATGCATTTTAATGATATTTCAAGTAAAAATAACATTAATTGGATTACATAAAATACATTTCACTAACATTTCTACTAGAGAAATCATATACTAGATAACATAAAATACATTTCAATTACATTTCAACCAAACAGACCATACACTAGAAATCATTAAATACATTTAAATAATATTTTAACAAAACTGAACATACACAAGATGACATTAAATATATTCCAATAACATTTAAACTAAACTAAACATACATTAATAACATTACATTCATTGCAATAACATTTACACTAATAAGAGCATATCCTAGATTTAATCAAATGCATTTCAATAACATTTCATGCGTCATAGCCGGATAGTAAAGCATCAGACTATAGACATTTACATCGAGGGTTTGATCCTTTCCCAAGGTAACCATGCTGATGACAGCTGATAACCAGAAACACGTGTTCATGGATTTATTTAATGTACATAAATATATATATATATATATATATATATATATATATATATATATATATATATATATATATATATGGGCGACTCGTAAGAGATCTGTCTCGTGTGAAAGTAGAAAAGAGTAAGCGTACTATGATCATTTCCTATTGTGTCTGTATGAAAACGCACAACTCTAAAAGGGGCCTACAGTCACTCCTTACCAATCCATTGTTTCCAATCAAGATTCTGTGGAGGCAGGAGGGGGGGGGGGGGGTGCATCGAAGAACTTTCAGCTCTCTTACCTCCATACTTTCAAACGGTTAAATTGATTTCTTCAATGTATTTTTCTTAATTTGGTTTGTTTTTGTTTGTCTATATGAGTGTTTTTAAGGATGTGGCTATGAGTGGCAGGGTTGGTTAGGTGAAGGATATTCCAAATTGCAGGTTCTTTCCTTTGTCTCCCTGACTCATTATCTCCGCCATTCCCCGCTCTTTCCATACCCTTTTCTCTCCCTGGTCTCACCCTGGTCCCACGCCCTGCGAAGTAGGACACCTGCTGGGCTTTACCTTCGCGACGACGAGGGATAATCATTACTGTGGTATTTGATAAGGAAAGACGCCGTGTTCGCCTCCACATGAAATGCGGAAAGAAAGAAAACAAACGAGAAGCTTTCACAACGTTATTGGCGAAGCGAGTGAAATTGAGAGAGGCGACACAAAGAGTGTGGGAAAAAAAGAAAGCATGACTTGGAGTGGTAACTGGATAATAAAGAGGGAATGAATTAAGGAGAGAGAGAAAGAGAGAGAGAGAGACGAAGTAAAAAAATTGAAAGATGGTAGGAGAGAGATAAATAGACAGTAAAAGAAGGGGTTGAGATAGAAGGATAGAAAGCGAGGGAGGGGGGAGGGCAGGAAACAATAGAGAGAGGAAAGAAAGTAAGAAAGAAAGAAAATGCCCACAACCAGAATTTAAAAAATTAAAGGAGAGGCAAAGATAAACATAGAGACAAAGATACATAGAGATAGATAGATAGATAGATAGATAGATAGATAGAGAGAGAGAGATAGATAGATAGATAGATAGAGAGAGAGATAGAGAGAGAGAGTGAGATATAGGGGATATATATATAGAGAGAGACAGCGATAGAGAGTGAGAGATAGGGGATAGAGAGAGACAGAGAGCGATAGAGAGTGAAAGATAGGGAATAGAGAGAGAGAGAGAGAGAGAGAGAGAGAGAGTGTGTCTGAGAGAGAAAGAGAGATAAAGAAAGAAAGAGAGAGAGAAAGAAAGAAAAAAGAGACGAAACAAGAATTAGAAGATAGCGAGAGAAAGATAGAAATATAAATAGGAAGAGGAGAGAATTTATGCAGGAAAGAACAAGATCAAACAACAATTGGAGTAAGATAGATATATAGGGAGAGAGATCAAATAACTTTATACCTACCACGATTACCACTACTACTACTACTACTATACTACTACTACTACTATGTGCATTGCTTTGCCTTCTTTCACGCCTTCCCTTTCCATGCGTGGGTGAACTCTACGAAAGTGTTGAATTTTCTTCGGGTTGGCTTTGAATTGATTGAAGAAGAGAACGAGGGGAGGAGGTTCATTAGCAAATCCAAAGCAAAGTTTCATTTTCTTCGGATCTTTCTAACCTCCACCACTATTCTTGTGCCACCCCCATCCCATTACAACGACTTTCAATTCGCTATCCACTCGACCAAATAATGATATGTCCGGCGCATTGACGGTGATGAAGCAACAGAATAGATAATTTGCTACGGGAACAAAACCAAACGTTCTCCTCTGATTACCATTTAGAAGAGGTACCGCATGGTCGAGGGGGGAACATCCGCACACACTCGCCCACGTATATGTATATGCACACGCTTGCATAATACACTCATCATACGCAGGCACACATACACTATTTACTTATTCAGGTTTCATCTGAGGTTTGGTTTGCGTTTCTTTGTCCGGTCTATCAACCCTTTTTGTATTATTTGAGGTGAAAACACAGTAACCATTACTAACGATTCAGTTATTGTTTTATTGTTGTTTGTTTTACGCTAATTCAACAATGATGGATTGTATACGATTTATTGAAAACAGCTTGATATTTTAATGTTTTAGTACGTAAATAATCATAAAAGATCCGATAGGATGAGGACGCAACATGGTTGATTCCATGGGTTACGAGGCTATTTGATATTTAACTTATGATGGGGAAATTCCACAGTGTTTGTATAACAAAACAAGAACATAAGTCAGTTGTGAGACTGCATACCTCTGCCTGACAACGTAAGGATGGGCCAAAGTCTTATCTGGGATTCACTTCTCCATATTGTATGAAGTATTCCAGATGAAGTTATGCCATGGAAACGTTAATGACTTAAACACCATTTATCAGAAGAACTATGAAGACCATGAAAAGGCAGCCGGCAACAACATCTTTCCGGAGCATCTGTCATTTTCTAAAATTAACAAAGAGGTGAAACTTCAAAAATATCTACAAGGAAAATTCCAAGCAAGCCAAGAAAACTAAGGAAGGGTGGGTGTTGTTGGTGGTGAGGAAATGGTAAGTCGTAAAAATATCAAATTCTTTAGTATTTTATTAAACGCATTTTTCACCCATGCATAAACGTTTATAATACAGTGATGAAAGTGTTCCAGGGTTTCTTGGAATACCGGGATTTCAGATATTAGCATCTGGGACATGTAAATCGAAGGCTTCAAATTGAGAGAGAAAATAAGCTGAAGCAAGCAGAAGACTTGAAGAAGAAAGAGACCTCTACAAAATCAACTAAAATAACAATTCACCAACTAGCACAAACGATGAAAAAGAAAATTATGAAGCAATAACAACTAAAACTATCAGAAGTATACTAAATGAAGAAGTTTAAAAAAAAGTCAAAAGTCAAACGTGTGCCGGGTGAACTAAAGTTACATCTTTTCCTAAAAATGTAATTTAATAAACAGTTTTGTTTATTTTATTTTCAATCTTTTTCAAATTATTTCATAGTTTTCTAGCATAGATCATTATATTACGAATAATCTTCATTTTTAGTTAGTTATATATGTACTGATTTCACTAAGATATGTGTTTGTTACTAAAGAAAAAATGTTTTTCCAATTGAAATTTATGTAAAGTTTGAAGCTCAGATATCACCACTACCCACCACAGCCTTCTCTCTCCTCTCCTCTAACTATGCGGTGATATTCCCTTTTGTTTATAATAGACTATTCTTATCTTTTTTATTCTTTCCTTTATTCCCTTTAGCTGTTAATAAACAGGGGGAAAACGATACAACCATGAATGATGACCGTATAAAGTAAGAGCAGGGTGGGGGTCACACAAGACAAAATGAGAGATGAATCACTTGGTGAGATAATTGCAATTTCTGGCTAATTAAAATGGATTTTTTCAAACAACTAAATCCCAATACCAAGTAAAACAGTTAGCGTGTATGTGGTGTGGTTAAAATAAATATATAAAATAAGCGTATCATTTTAAAACATTTTTAATACAATGTTTGTATAAATTCTTAACAAAATCATACTAAAAGAAAGCTCTACTTGTTATTAAGCACTATCCTATAAACACTGTACTCTCATAGGACTAACCTCTATTAATCCATACACACACTACTTATATATAGAAAAAAGCATTCAACCACCGATTTCATGGCTAATAACACCCTAACAAGTCCATAGTTCAAACTCCTCAACCTAGCATTCACAGGTAGCATGAATTGGAACAAATACGTAGAAGACATTACCAAGGCTGCTGCAAAGAAAGTGGGCTCCCTCTACCGTTCTAGAAAACTTCTCACATCTGACAGTGTCCTATATCTCTGCAGGGCCACCATTCACCCACTAGTCTCTCTCTCTTGGACAAGGTCCGGGAGGGAGTCGCTATTCACCAAGCTCCGGTCACTGTTCCCTCGCCGCAATGTAGCATCTTTTTACAAGTACTTCAATGGAATGTGCCCCGATGAACTTGCTGCTCTGGTCCCCAATTGACGTAGATACACTAGACCAACCCGACCACCATTTGCTGTGCAGGTCTCCATATGCCAGAGCGCCTTCTGCTCCAATAGCTTTTTCCCCCATGCTGCTGACCTTTGGTTCTCCCTCCCTGCTCTCTGTTTCCCCGACGTTACCGATGTGCAGAGGTTTGGAACTGGTGTGAACAGGCCTCTCGTTGCACAGCTCCCGATTAGGGATAACAAATGTTGTTCAACTCAGCTTTATTATAATAATGGATTTATATGGCAAAAGAAATCTTAGACCAGCAACAAAAAGCAGATAATAGATTTTATCAGAATCAGATAGGCAAGCTTAACTCCACAAAGTTAATTATTGATGTAAGACAATATGAAATATTGCAATATGTTTCATTCAATAGGTATAATATATATTCTAATAATTTTTCACGGCAATATTTCTCCTCGAGCAAAGTCGGGTAAATACAGCTGGCATCTATTTTTATACTAAATGTAAGCAATTCAACGTTTGTTTTGTATATACTAACACAAAATAGCATCTCTTAATTCTCATGCGACAATTATTCAAGTTCTTTTCAATCCTTCCACCGCCACTTCTTCATATAAATAATATTCTCTTTATCTGTATATTTGTAAAACAAGAGTGTTGGATGTCCGATTTTATTTATCTATCCCCAGTTCTTTTTCCTTCGCATTTTCTCAATTTAATATCTTAAAATGTTGATTTTTTATATTATATTTATTATATAATTATATATATGTATTACATTTTTTTAATCAACGAGATTACTTGACATACATAGGTAAATTGAAATTTTTCTTTCAGATCTATTTTATAGACTTTGTTTTACTCGATTCTAGTAATAAAAGATAAGACATTACGCCCCCCCCCCCCAATTCCTTTGCTTGTAAGCCTACTTTCGGCCATTTAAGTGCTGGTCAGTAAGTAAGTTACAGGGTAAAATTCAATCGTCCCAGAAGCCTTAAAATTGATAAGTTGCTATTTTTAATCTCTTCCCAATTCTTCTTTTTCCTTCGCATTTTCTCAATTAAATATCTTTAAAAAAAATTGTTAGGATTTTCTGGTCGTACATACACACACACACACACACACCCATACACACACACACACACACACACACACACACACACACACACACATATATATATATATATACATCTTGGTTGGTGCATACTCCACTAGTCTCTCCCTCTTAAACAAGGTCCAAAAAAGAGTAGCCGACTTGGAGCTTGGTAGGTAGTGAGGGGCCTATTGTCCCTCACTACCCACCAAGCTCCAGCCCTCTTCTCATCGCCGCAATGTTTAATCCTTGTGCCCGTTTTACAAGTATTTCAATGGATTGTGCTACGATGAACTTGCTGCTCTGGTGCCCCCTCAACGTAAAATCGCTAGACTAACTCGACAATCAGCTAAATCCCATCCATTCACTGTGGAGGTCACCATATGCCGGACATCATTCTATTTCAATAGCTTCTTTACTCGTGCTTCCGACCCCTAGAACTCCTTCCCTGCTCACTGTTTCCCCAAATTTACCGACATGCAGCAATTTAAAACTAATGTAAACAGAGATCTCGCTATACAGCTCCCAACTTAGGATGAGCCCCAAAACTTACACCCTAATTCTCAGTAGCCCCTTACGTCTACAGTGGCGACCTGCCTTGTTTGGAGTGAACTATGTTAAAAAAGAAGTTTTGCATGATGATTACTGTTATCAAAGAGCATCAGACCCATACATCAAGTTATAAAAAATTCTGAAGTTGAAATTTCGTCAAAATTTCGACCGTAACTAAATTTTTCAAGGTCACGGTCCAAATCATAAAACATGTTATGAGACGAGATGAATGAATATGACAACACGATGGAAGAAAGGCCAATAATCCGAAGAATGCTGTTTTCTGGCTCAAAGATAATATATCTAATTTCTATGGTCCTCAAAAATTTCAGATCTGGAAGTAATGTATTTTATCCTTCGGAATTTACTATTACATCAACTACAACCACAAAAGAGAAAGGTAACAGACATAAAACCCTTTTGTTGATGGAAGCTTGAAGTCATCCTAAGGGCAACTTGAAGTTGGCTACGTGTTCTATATATAAGATTTGACTATGATAATACAACTGCAGGGTATTTTCTGAAGTAACTAGCTTTTATAAGACGAAATCAAATATACAAAATAATAGATTATATTTTAAATTTGGTCAGTGAGTCATTTAGAATTATGCCAGTTTTGACTAAACTTACAGCCCTCAGAGACTCAGAGACCGGATGTTCCTCTAGATAGTTAATCTCTTTCACTTATTAGAATATATTAGTAAATCTCTTCGCATTAATGTATGACCGATGAAAAAAGAAGAGTATTTAGTGTTTTGTGCAATTTCCGATCGTCAGGCTAAAACCAATGTGTAGTATCTTTTCTTTTCTCAGTCAGAAGAGAAAAAACTCTTTTTCAACTGTTGCAATTAAGAAACAAATGTGTTTCATCCAGAGTGATCCTTTGAGGAGAGCTGGATATCATGCACATTTAAATCGACCTTGTGTCTAACTTTTCCCTCGTGGCGTGTCCAAATCTCGATACGGATCATAAATTGGCCGCCCTAGCCACCCAAACTCATGTCAGCGAGGAGAAAACTTATTCCAGATACTATCGTTTCCGGTTGATCGTGGGAGGTTACGCCATGGTAGTTTTGTTATTAAAACTATCTTCGTCAATCAGAAAAGTTGACTTTACGTGACATATAAGACGAACAATTGATACTATTTTTAATTGGACCAATAAACTTACTACCGCTATACGTACAAAGGAGATCACATAACCCGGGACACCGAAGTATATTTAAGTGGAAGACGAGAAATATGTTATTCTAATTTAAAATGCCTGAGCAGATCTGTCGGCATTCCCCTGTAGGGGCGCCTTAGGCGATTAGCAATAAAGTAACCCCTTTCTCAAAGGCCTGGGATGGTGGCCTTCCTAGAACTGCACAGAACCATACCTCAGTCCGAGAGATAAAAAAATCATCATCTACTAAAATAATACCCAGATTCTGTCGAACTGATTGTGGAGGACGTATCTTCTACTGTGTCAAAGAATAAATCATCATAGCGAGTTCACATGAAAAATAAAATAAATTAAAAAGAATTTCTTTTTTTATTAAATACTAGACCACCCGTGCCCCGTTGGGTCAATGTTGATACATTATACATTGGTGCATCCATTTGTGCTCGTAACCAACACTGACTGTAAATATAAATTTTAAAATTACATACGAAGAGTTTGAGAGTCAATGAGATTTCATAAATAAACTTCAGAGTTGTAAGTTACGACAACAAATAAATACACTGTGGTAAACGCTTCTGCCGCAGAATAAAACTATATTACGTCATCCAATCAAAGCAACGGACCGTTTACGCGTTTGTCCATTTATTGGCACCATCTTCTTATTCCACTATAACCACATTATATCATTTGCCTCCCCCTACCATCTAATTTGCAATATTCAAACAAGCAGGCAATCAAGATTATCAGTTTTATTATTAGACGAACGTCTACACACAACACATAGGTTTTAAAAATCAAATATTGCTAATAAATACTTATTAACATATGCATAATGTGTTCATGAATATAAGAATACATTTACAGTTGAGTTAAATTGTATAAATAATATAAAAAGCATGAACACCGATAAGAAATATTTGCCTACATGAGCACATAAATAGTGGGGATTGAGTGCCACATACGCTGTGATTACATATTCTTTTTATATATATTATTATATATTTAAAATATAATTGTTACACATTTTATTTATATTCAACATATTTCTATATATACCTTTTACTGCTTACCCACTGCACACCATTCTTTTTCGTGAACCCCTTTAAAGCTTTTGTAGACACCACAGGGTCCATGTGACCCCCGCTTCTGAATTCGTAATCTAGATAAAGTATCTCTTACCCAATCTCTCTCTGTCTCTTTCTGTCTCTCTCTGATTTGATGGGTGATGTCATCATTTTCTGACGTCATCGATTCTGCATGGTTATCTCTTATATCTGTTTTCATGGATAACATCTTCCTTTTGTTACATCATATTTTGTGACGGCATCCAAAGTGCACGGGGACAAACAAAACAAACAAGATGACAAACAAGATCCACTGCATTTTAATACTATATAGATAGATATTTTTTCTGAACTTCTTGGATTATATAAGACTTTGGAACTCGGTTTATTAGCAATGCAGCCGAATGTCGAGTCATTCAATTCTGTTAGTTTGTAGCTTAGTCTGCCGTTACACTTAACTTTCGAAACAATACGGTCATCATCGGAAATAACTGTCACCGATTGTCAGGAATCAAAAGTGTGATGCATGAGGTTTGCCGAGATTCAATTTGATTTTAAAACTTAGCTTACACAATGATGCAGACTTCTTATAGATTGAAATATGCGTGAGTATAAATTGGATTTTGTTTGACAAGTCAGTCACACAGGAAGGCAGGAATTAAACATACAACAACATAGGCCCTACAAGTGGTAGACATTGGCGAGTCGAAGGCCGTTAGCAGTTAAACCTCTTTTCCTCTCCTCTCCTCCCATATCCTTCTCCCCCTCTCTCCATATCTCTCACATACAGACATAGAGGCACAGTCAATCTCTCTCTAATAATTTTGGTCTTACAGGGCGCCAGCAGTTTACAGTCTGTCGTTCTCCCTTCTCTTTATCTATCTATCTATCTATCTATCTATCTATCTATCTATCTATCTATCTATCTATCTATCTATCTATCTATCTATCTATCAATCAGTCCCATCTCTCCCTTCTTTCTACCCGTCTCTAATAATTTAGGTAAGTGTAGACGCAGGCGGAGTTCAAGGGCGCCAGCAGTTTAAGGCTCTGTCGCCGTCTCTCCCCAACCCTTTCTATAAATATGTCCCTACCCAGAACAATAAGGACAATGTATCTCAGGCATACTAAACTATAGATTCTAATACGAATGTCTTCTTCGAACATAAGATTTCTTATGAAGAATCATTTTCAGCCGACGAAAAGAAGAGGCCACCCCAAGTTGTTGTTGTTGTTGTTTATTATTATTATTATTATTATTATTATTATTATTATTATTATTATTATTATTATTATTATTATTATTATTATTATTATTATTATTATTATTATTTGTACTCACTAGGAGTTCTCACATAGTCAGTAATTGCTCACCGATAACAACCAGTGGTACTTCCTGGAGTGTGAGTGACAACAAGCCTCCCCAGATTTCGAGTATTTTTCACCTCTTTTCGATAACCACCGTAAATAATCTTGCGATATCGCAATAGCTTCTTACCATTGATTTCTCACTGGTAAGGACCATTCGTCTTCTCTAGAATTTGGGTGGCAATAAGCCTCCTCCAAGGTCCCAGGATTATCTGCACTCTCCAAGTCGAGGTTTAGTTTGTGCTGTCTTATCCTACTCGACCCTCTATAAATATTTTGTTTGGTCTCAGTCTAGGCCGGCACCATTTTTTATTTATTTATTTATTTATTTATTTATTTATTATTATTATTATTATTATTATTATTATTATTATTATTATTATTATTATTATTATTATTATTATTATTATTATTATTATTATTATTATTATTTCATAGTAGTTTGTCGTCTCTTTTCACTTCACGAAGAAAAATCTCATTACTTTCAGAAATATATTTATATAGACAACCTTCTATATTCACAACTTCAGGACTAAGTAGACCTTGACCACATTCCGTTTCTAGTTAGATACATTCGATCTGCATCTCCTTTCTTTGCGAAAGCTCCATGAATTTTAAGCATTTTCCGTGTTTTGGTATCCAAACATTTTAGTTCACCTACATTCCAGTCAAGTATACCGGCAGTATATCGAATGATAGCTACTGCTCTGGCATTGAAAGCATAGATTGCATTTCGACTGTGGAGGTGTGATTTAAGAATAATCCTTACTCTTCTTTGTACTCAGCTGTGACCTGGTTTTATTATTATTATTATTATTATTATTATTATTATTATTATTATTATTATTATTATTATTATTATTATTATTATGAAATTATGTTTCTTGTATTTCATGTTCTTTCGTTTTTGATTTGGTGTTCTTTCTGTTGTTTTGATTACTCCCTGTTGTAGATTCTATGTGACTGGTTACCCTTCGTAGCTTATGCAGGTTGGTTTCCGCGTTCGAAGATTTTCCTTAAGAGTGCAGCTGTTTTGATCGTTGCCGTCCTTTGTATGGTTTCAGTTATACCTTTGATTCCAATTTCTCCTAGTCTTCTTTCCGTTTTTTTTATGGGGGGGGGGGATTGTTCCTAGTGCCCCTACGATTATTGGTATTATACTGACTTTCTTCGTGCTCCATATTCCTTTCAGTTCTTTGGCTGTATCTGATGGAACCGTGAAGTCTACGATTTTGCAAGATGTTTCCTTTTTCTCGATTATTATAACATCCGGTATCCTTGCTTGTATGAGTTTGTCTGTTTGTATATCGATACCCCAGGGGTGTTTTTAGTTTTATAGTACAGTTACTATTTTATGTTTGTACCTGCGTATTCGAAAATCAGTTTGTACCTCCAGCTCCCAGCGGATTTTGTGGTTTTCGTTTTCCAGTCTTATCTCCGGTTTGTGTCTGCATCATTTGTCTAAATGTTCAAAATGCAGTCGTATTGCTTTCTTGTATTAGTTTGGGGCTAGTTTGCTGCATTCACTTATTATGTGATTTACCGTTTCGTCTCTTTGTCCATAGTGTTCCTGAGTTTTATCTACGTTAGCTTTAATGAGGTTAGTTGTAATCGAATTGTTCTGTGCAACTGTCAGTTGCGGTTCCGTTTCTTTCTTCATGTGTCTTTTTCTTAGCAATATCCAGGTGTTTTCGTGATTCTCTTCTTAGCTGTTTCTCTTCCCACTTTTCTTTTACTTGTGTTTTTTGTTTCAGGTTTCGCTGCTTTTTGTATTGTTAATTTTGCCGGTGTCTCTCGCTACGGTGATCAAGTCTTTCCGTGTTGTAGGTTACGTATTTTACCAAGTCTTTTTTTGTGTCTGTAACAGTCTTCTATTCTTACCAGTCTTATGCCCTTCGCTCCTTTTCACGCAGAGTCGAGTTATTTTTGCTTTTTGCAAATAGCTTCCGGTAGTCCATATACATGAGGTGGTTTATTCTTTGTTCTGTGACATTTGTTTTAGTTCTTCATGTTTCTTATTTAGCCTTTCCTTGTGAGTCAGATTTTCCTTTTTCTATCGTTTTCTGTTCTCTTTCATCCTATTTAAGGTTTTAGCTTGTTTTTGAAGTTTGGTGATCTGGATTTTCAGTCTGATTTTCTCATCCAGGCATTTTTGCCCATTCTTTTTGCCAGTTTTTGTTTTTATTTTTAGTTTGTTACTGGGTTTGCCCCTGCATAGTTTAAATTGTTTAGATCTGTGATAGTATTTTTCTAGGAAGAGTCTGTTTACGTTTTTTGTTGCTAATATTAATTCCTCCCACTCTTAGTTCTAGATTTGTTTTGCCCTTGTACATAAATCGTTTGATGTTTTCAACTACTCTTGCTTCTTTCCCTGTGAGTTCTGTGATCTTATCGTCTTCAGTCTCATTTGTTTCAGTGTTAATGTTTTGCTAGTCTTCTACCTGTAGGTTTACACTCAAAGGTGGTGAAAAAGAATCTGTTACATCATCTATGTTTTGATAAATTTCAATTAGGTCCAGCTCTGACAATAACCCTTTCTTGAAGATCTGTCTTGCTTAGTCCGCACATCTTTATTCAGTTGTAGTCACTATAGATTTTTCATTCCTTTCCGAAAGCCTTTTCGTTTGGGTTTACTTCTGAACTAGCACTCCATTACCAGTCTATTCCCCTTTGTAGTCCATTTCTTTCTATGGCTTTATTTTTAATTTGGTTCACCCCAAAAAAGGCAAGTTGCCACTGTAGACGTAACAGGCTACTAATCATTAGAGTGAAAGTTTAGAGGGTCATCCTAAATTTAGAGCTGTGCAGCGAGATGCTTGTTCCCGTTAGTTTTAAATTTATGAAGGTCCGTAAAGTCAGGGAATCAGGGAGAAGGGAGGGGGTTCCAAACGCCGGCATCTCGATGGAAAGTAGCGTATAAAGATCTTCGGCATCTTAGAGCCTCATCGGTGAATGGATCGACATTAGCTGATTGCCAGATGCGTCGAGTGTATTTACATCGATGGGGAACCAGAGTAAAAATTCATCGGAGCATATTCTATTGAAGTACTTGTAAAACAAGCACAAGGATGCAAAATTGCGGCACTGGGAAAGGGTCTGGATCTTGGTGGATAGTGAGGGACCTATTAGATTGAGAATTTGTCTCATAAGGAGAGACTGGTGGATTGTGTACCAGCCCAGATGTTACAACAATACTCCATGCATGGGCGGATGGTGACTTTGTAAGGATATAGAATACTGTCAGGTGTGATAAGTTTTCTAGCACGATAGAAGGAGCCCAATTTCTTTGCAGCAGCCTTGGCAATGTTTTCTATGTATTTGTTCCAATTCATGTTACCTGTGAATGTTAGGCCGAGGAGTTTGAATATTGAACTCTCAATTAGGGTGTTTTTGACATGACAATCTTTGTTTGAAAAGGTTTCTTGTAGTTGTTGAAGGAAAAGAGCTTTGTCTTAGCAGCATTAAAAGTTACCATTTATTTATGACCACATTCAACTACAGACTAGAGATCACTTTCTAAGGATTCAACAATTGCCTCGGATATGTGCGCGTCTGTTTTACCCACATGACAAAAGTAAATGGTAGTGTCGTCAGTAAATTACCCATCTATTGTACAATATCATCAGGGAGGTTGTTCTTGAAAATCAGGAACAATAAGGTCCAAGCATCGATCTCTGGGGTACACCTGCATTTATGTCATGTTTTATTGGGTGAACGGCCATCAGGACCAACCTGGATCTTTCTTTTGGATAGGAGGTATCTAATTATATTAAATATTCGTCCAGTAATACTATATGAATAAGATAACTTTTATACCAGACCTCAAAGGCTTTGGATATATCAAGCGCTACCACCCTAGCTTCGGGTGCCTTATCCAGTGTATTAGATAACGGGGAAATTGTTGATTGCCCATTGTTGCCCACACTATTGAAGATTTTCCAGAAATCGCGAATACCTAATTTCGGCGACTCAATGCATTTTCTGGTCATCTCTGTATACCTTATCTTTGCTTCATCAATTACAGCCTTACAATGATTTCTTAACGCTATAAGTTTCTGTCTATTTGTAGGGGACTTGTGACGGTTGAATTGTCGGAATGCTTGCTGCCTCTGAGTAATAATGTTACATTTACACCGGTTGATGATACGTTCTTAACATAAATCTCTTGTCGTCGTAGAACTCTTCGTCTGTTGATCCATCGCTACTAATGGGGACGATGCCGTTTCTCTCTGCTTTTCCCAAATCGCATGAATACTATTCGTACTAACCTTGTCTCTCTCTTTCTCCATTGCCTCGCCGCCGTATGCAACTATTCATACTAACCTTGTCTCGTTGTTGTCGCCCGACACAGCAGTAGACGCAATTCTCTGTTGTCTTTAACCAGACTGCCGTAGCCATAATCTTCGTTTCTTCTCACGATCCTGGCGGTTTCTTCGTGGGCTGAAATCAAATCTCCCCGTACACGATACAATATAACAAGGCTTCTTTTTCTTTTTAAATTAGAGAAATTTATTGGTATTCTGCGTGTCGACCTGGGAAGTTCGCTGTCGCAGAGAGAGAGAGAGAGAGAGAGAGAGAGAGAGAGAGGGGGGGGGCTACGCTAGTTAATTTCCTAAGTTAATCACCTAATCACTTCTACTTACAAAGGGAGGAAGATTAGAGATTCACTCTGGCCCTCATTTTTGGGGATTCGAAATCCCTCAGCTTGTAACAGCTACATGACTATCGTTGTTCTCCCGTCGGCTTCCAGTCGAAAACTGTCGAATCTCAATCTCGTTTTCCCATCGGGGAAAACTGACGTCACAAAATCTCGTGATCAACACCAGGTGTGACCTAAACTTTGACTCTCTGGGTCTCGTCACTGTCACCCGAACCGTGAGAAAACCGTCGCATCAAAGTTGCACGCGGTGACTGCTACAATTCGCGCAAGTCAAACCCGCCTCAACAGATACGTCCTTTTCCATAGGATCACGTTCAGGGTAAACCATTGTGGAGAGTGCGGCTTGCTTTAGAACTGTCGCATGGAGATAAGTGTTTCAATTCGGTTACTTGATTTTAGCACTGATCAACAGGGAGAAAACAGTTTCACTCCATGGGGCGTCTCTGGTGTGATTTTTGATGGATTCCCAATCAATCCGCTTGTAGTATCTCCTCGTTTTTAGCAACGGCTTTGGGACGAGATTTTAGGGTGATGACAATCATTACCACAATGTGATCAGTCTTCCCGAGCGAGCTATTGGAATTCGTCGCACAAGCAGTGAGGTCAAGAACAGGTCGAGAAGTGAGTCTTGCTGGTCTACACAATCAGGGAGGCGGGTCGGGAAAATGACAGTCTGTGAGAGGGAGTGAGCTATGGAGAAACTATATGCGGAGTTAATGGCTGCGTCTGTATAGCTGGGAAATCTAATCCAGTCACGATGATGTACATTAAAACCCCCAAATACATATATTTTGGCACTCGAGTCAAGTGAGAGAGCTGTATCTATGCTTTCAGAGACAAAGTTAAGCCGGGTAGAGTCCTGTTCATTGCTTTCTTGTGTTTGGTCTGTGTTAGTGTCGTACCTGAGATTAGAGAGGTTATTTACCTGTTTTGGGGTTGTGATCTTCTTGTTCCTGAAATTAAACGGGTCATTATTATTATTATTATTATTATTATTATTATTATTATTATTATTATTATTATTATTATTATTATTATTATTATTATTATTATTATTATTATTATTATTATTATTATTATTATTATTATTATTATTATTATTATTATTATTATTATTATTATTATTATTATTATTATTATTATTATTATTATTATTATTATTATTATTATTATTATTATTATTATTATTATTATTATTATTATTATTATTATTATTATTATTATTATTATTATTATTATTATTATTATTATTATTATTATTATTATTATTATTATTATTATTATTATTATTATTATTATTATTATTATTATTATTATTATTATTATTATTATTATTATTATTATTATTATTATTATTATTATTATTATTATTATTATTATTATTATTATTATTATTATTATTATTATTATTATTATTATTATTATTATTATTATTATTATTATTATTATTATTATTATTATTATTATTATTATTATTATTATTATTATTATTATTATTATTATTATTATTATTATTATTATTATTATTATTATTATTATTATTATTATTATTATTATTATTATTATTATTATTATTATTATTATTATTATTATTATTATTATTATTATTATTATTATTATTATTATTATTATTATTATTATTATTATTATTATTATTATTATTATTATTATTATTATTATTATTATTATTATTATTATTATTATTATTATTATTATTATTATTATTATTATTATTATTATTATTATTATTATTATTATTATTATTATTATTATTATTATTATTATTATTATTATTATTATTATTATTATTATTATTATTATTATTATTATTATTATTATTATTATTATTATTATTATTATTATTATTATTATTATTATTATTATTATTATTATTATTATTATTATTATTATTATTATTATTATTATTATTATTATTATTATTATTATTATTATTATTATTATTATTATTATTATTATTATTATTATTATTATTATTATTATTATTATTATTATTATTATTATTATTATTATTATTATTATTATTATTATTATTATTATTATTATTATTATTATTATTATTATTATTATTATTATTATTATTATTATTATTATTATTATTATTATTATTATTATTATTATTATTATTATTATTATTATTATTATTATTATTATTATTATTATTATTATTATTATTATTATTATTATTATTATTATTATTATTATTATTATTATTATTATTATTATTATTATTATTATTATTATTATTATTATTATTATTATTATTATTATTATTATTATTATTATTATTATTATTATTATTATTATTATTATTATTATTATTATTATTATTATTATTATTATTATTATTATTATTATTATTATTATTATTATTATTATTATTATTATTATTATTATTATTATTATTATTATTATTATTATTATTATTATTATTATTATTATTATTATTATTATTATTATTATTATTATTATTATTATTATTATTATTATTATTATTATTATTATTATTATTATTATTATTATTATTATTATTATTATTATTATTATTATTATTATTATTATTATTATTATTATTATTATTATTATTATTATTATTATTATTATTATTATTATTATTATTATTATTATTATTATTATTATTATTATTATTATTATTATTATTATTATTATTATTATTATTATTATTATTATTATTATTATTATTATTATTATTATTATTATTATTATTATTATTATTATTATTATTATTATTATTATTATTATTATTATTATTATTATTATTATTATTATTATTATTATTATTATTATTATTATTATTATTATTATTATTATTATTATTATTATTATTATTATTATTATTATTATTATTATTATTATTATTATTATTATTATTATTATTATTATTATTATTATTATTATTATTATTATTATTATTATTATTATTATTATTATTATTATTATTATTATTATTATTATTATTATTATTATTATTATTATTATTATTATTATTATTATTATTATTATTATTATTATTATTATTATTATTATTATTATTATTATTATTATTATTATTATTATTATTATTATTATTATTATTATTATTATTATTATTATTATTATTATTATTATTATTATTATTATTATTATTATTATTATTATTATTATTATTATTATTATTATTATTATTATTATTATTATTATTATTATTATTATTATTATTATTATTATTATTATTATTATTATTATTATTATTATTATTATTATTATTATTATTATTATTATTATTATTATTATTATTATTATTATTATTATTATTATTATTATTATTATTATTATTATTATTATTATTATTATTATTATTATTATTATTATTATTATTATTATTATTATTATTATTATTATTATTATTATTATTATTATTATTATTATTATTATTATTATTATTATTATTATTATTATTATTATTATTATTATTATTATTATTATTATTATTATTATTATTATTATTATTATTATTATTATTATTATTATTATTATTATTATTATTATTATTATTATTATTATTATTATTATTATTATTATTATTATTATTATTATTATTATTATTATTATTATTATTATTATTATTATTATTATTATTATTATTATTATTATTATTATTATTATTATTATTATTATTATTATTATTATTATTATTATTATTATTATTATTATTATTATTATTATTATTATTATTATTATTATTATTATTATTATTATTATTATTATTATTATTATTATTATTATTATTATTATTATTATTATTATTATTATTATTATTATTATTATTATTATTATTATTATTATTATTATTATTATTATTATTATTATTATTATTATTATTATTATTATTATTATTATTATTATTATTATTATTATTATTATTATTATTATTATTATTATTATTATTATTATTATTATTATTATTATTATTATTATTATTATTATTATTATTATTATTATTATTATTATTATTATTATTATTATTATTATTATTATTATTATTATTATTATTATTATTATTATTATTATTATTATTATTATTATTATTATTATTATTATTATTATTATTATTATTATTATTATTATTATTATTATTATTATTATTATTATTATTATTATTATTATTATTATTATTATTATTATTATTATTATTATTATTATTATTATTATTATTATTATTATTATTATTATTATTATTATTATTATTATTATTATTATTATTATTATTATTATTATTATTATTATTATTATTATTATTATTATTATTATTATTATTATTATTATTATTATTATTATTATTATTATTATTATTATTATTATTATTATTATTATTATTATTATTATTATTATTATTATTATTATTATTATTATTATTATTATTATTATTATTATTATTATTATTATTATTATTATTATTATTATTATTATTATTATTATTATTATTATTATTATTATTATTATTATTATTATTATTATTATTATTATTATTATTATTATTATTATTATTATTATTATTATTATTATTATTATTATTATTATTATTATTATTATTATTATTATTATTATTATTATTATTATTATTATTATTATTATTATTATTATTATTATTATTATTATTATTATTATTATTATTATTATTATTATTATTATTATTATTATTATTATTATTATTATTATTATTATTATTATTATTATTATTATTATTATTATTATTATTATTATTATTATTATTATTATTATTATTATTATTATTATTATTATTATTATTATTATTATTATTATTATTATTATTATTATTATTATTATTATTATTATTATTATTATTATTATTATTATTATTATTATTATTATTATTATTATTATTATTATTATTATTATTATTATTATTATTATTATTATTATTATTATTATTATTATTATTATTATTATTATTATTATTATTATTATTATTATTATTATTATTATTATTATTATTATTATTATTATTATTATTATTATTATTATTATTATTATTATTATTATTATTATTATTATTATTATTATTATTATTATTATTATTATTATTATTATTATTATTATTATTATTATTATTATTATTATTATTATTATTATTATTATTATTATTATTATTATTATTATTATTATTATTATTATTATTATTATTATTATTATTATTATTATTATTATTATTATTATTATTATTATTATTATTATTATTATTATTATTATTATTATTATTATTATTATTATTATTATTATTATTATTATTATTATTATTATTATTATTATTATTATTATTATTATTATTATTATTATTATTATTATTATTATTATTATTATTATTATTATTATTATTATTATTATTATTATTATTATTATTATTATTATTATTATTATTATTATTATTATTATTATTATTATTATTATTATTATTATTATTATTATTATTATTATTATTATTATTATTATTATTATTATTATTATTATTATTATTATTATTATTATTATTATTATTATTATTATTATTATTATTATTATTATTATTATTATTATTATTATTATTATTATTATTATTATTATTATTATTATTATTATTATTATTATTATTATTATTATTATTATTATTATTATTATTATTATTATTATTATTATTATTATTATTATTATTATTATTATTATTATTATTATTATTATTATTATTATTATTATTATTATTATTATTATTATTATTATTATTATTATTATTATTATTATTATTATTATTATTATTATTATTATTATTATTATTATTATTATTATTATTATTATTATTATTATTATTATTATTATTATTATTATTATTATTATTATTATTATTATTATTATTATTATTATTATTATTATTATTATTATTATTATTATTATTATTATTATTATTATTATTATTATTATTATTATTATTATTATTATTATTATTATTATTATTATTATTATTATTATTATTATTATTATTATTATTATTATTATTATTATTATTATTATTATTATTATTATTATTATTATTATTATTATTATTATTATTATTATTATTATTATTATTATTATTATTATTATTATTATTATTATTATTATTATTATTATTATTATTATTATTATTATTATTATTATTATTATTATTATTATTATTATTATTATTATTATTATTATTATTATTATTATTATTATTATTATTATTATTATTATTATTATTATTATTATTATTATTATTATTATTATTATTATTATTATTATTATTATTATTATTATTATTATTATTATTATTATTATTATTATTATTATTATTATTATTATTATTATTATTATTATTATTATTATTATTATTATTATTATTATTATTATTATTATTATTATTATTATTATTATTATTATTATTATTATTATTATTATTATTATTATTATTATTATTATTATTATTATTATTATTATTATTATTATTATTATTATTATTATTATTATTATTATTATTATTATTATTATTATTATTATTATTATTATTATTATTATTATTATTATTATTATTTACTCACTAGGAGTTCTCACACAGGCCATCAGTGATTTCTCACCGACAACCGGTGGTATTCCATGGAGTCTGAGTGACAACAAGTCTCCCCAGTTTTCCAGTATTCTCCACCTCTTTTCGATAGCCACAGCAAATAAACTTGCAATATCACAACAGACGTTTACCATTGATTTCTCGCTGGTAAGGACCATTGGTCTTCTCTGGGATTTGGGTGGCAATAAGCCTCCCCAAGGTCCCAGCGGTCTCTGCACTTCCAGTGGAGGTCTGGTTTGTGCTGTCCCTCCTCAGTCTTCTCATCCTTCTTGACCCTATGCAAATATTTTGTGTGGTGTCAGCCTAGGCTGGTACATTTAAAAAAAAATTTTTTTAATTAACATTTTTTTACAAATATTTTTTATTTATTCATTTTTTTTTCTGGGGGGGGGGGAGCTGATTATTTATTTATTTTTATTTTTTGGGAGGGAGAACTGATGGTGTTTCTTGCTATTTCTGTTCATTGGTTCATTTTTGTGTCGTGTTAGTTGAGGCCGGTTTAATTTATTGAGGGGAGGGTGAGCTTATAAAGCGATGTTTCTTGCATTTTCTGTTTCTTTGTTTGTGATGTGTTCTTTCTGTCGTTTTGTTTTCTTCCTGTAGTAGATTCCGTGTGACCCTTCGTAGCTTATGCAGGTTAGTTTCCGCATTCAATGATTTTTCTTAAGATTGTAGCTGTTTTGATCATTGCTGTCCTTTGTATAGTTCCAATGATCCCTTTGATTCCAATTTCTCCCAGTCTTTTTTCCCGTTTTTGGGGGATTGTTCCTAGTGCTCCTACGATTATTGGTATTATACTGACTTTTTTCATGCTCCATATTCCTTTCAGTTCTCTGGCTAGTTCCGTGTATTTGCTTCGTTTTTCCGTTTCTTTGATTTTCCCTCTGTGGTCTGCTGGAACGGCGAAGTTTACGATTTTGCAAGATTTTTCCTTCTTGTTGATTATTATAACATCCGGTCTCCTTGCTTGTATGAGTTTGTCTGTTTGTATATCCATATCCCAGATGATTTTGTGTTTTTCGTTTTCCAGTACTGTTTCTGGTTTATTTTTGTAACATTTGTCTGCGTATTCGAAATTCAATTGTTTGCACAGTTCCCTGTGTATTACTTTCCCAACACAATCATGTCTGTTCTTGTATTCTTTTTGAGCAAGTTTGCTACATTCACTTATTATATGATTTACTGTTTCGTCTCTTTGTCCACACAGTCTGCATTTACTGTTTTCCTGGGTTTTATCTATTTTAACTTTAATGTAGTTTGCCCTAATTGCATTGTTCTGTGCAGCCATCAGTAAAGATTCCGTTTCTCTGTTCAAGTGTCCTTTTCTTAGCCATGCCCAGCTATTTTCGTTCATTTCTTCTCTTGTCAGTCTTCTGAAGAGTCTGTCCGTATCGTCTTTTGGATGTAGTGCATTGTGCATGGTCATTAATTTTCTAGTCCTCTGGTTCAGGTGCCTGAATTCCTCTTTGGTCCAGCCTATGAATTGTCCAGAGTATCTTATTAGTGCCAATGCCCATGTGTTTATTCCTGTTACCAGATTCCTGCTATATAATTTCGTTTCTAGGAGTTTTCTTGTTCTTCGTAAATATTCTTTTCCAATCTTCTATTTCATTTCTGTAGATTTGATGGTGTCTGCTTCCAGAACTCCAAGATATTTGTAGCTATCCTGTTCGCCTAGTGCCCTCATTTCTTCTTGGTTGGGGAGTTACATGCCGTCTGTTGTCTCCAGTTCTCCTTTTTTTTATTTCTAGTAGTGCACACTTTTCCATTCCGAATTCCATTTGGATGTTCTGGCTGAAGATTCTGGTCATATTTATCAGCTTTTCCAGTTTCTTTTTGTTTTTTTTTTGCAAATAGTTTCAGGTCATCCATGTACATTAGGTGGTTTACTCTTAGTTCTGTGTCTGTAAACTTGTATCCGACATCACATTTTCTGAGTATGTAGTTAAGTGGCATCATAGCTATTATAAACAGTAGTGGTGATAGAGAGACTCCTTGGAAGATGCCTCTCTGTATCTTTATCTTAGTCAGCTGTTGTCCTCCGGCTGTCAGTTCTAATCTCCATGTTTCTATTGCTTTCTTAAGATTAATCATCCTTTCGGGTATTTTATATATTTTCAAACATTCAATTATCCATGCTTGAGGGATTCTATCGTAAGCTTTTTAGTAGTAAATCCATGCCATGGATATGTTCTTTTTTCTGTTTTTTACCTCCTTCAGGATCTTTTGACCGATGTATAGGAGGTCATGCACCCCTCTTTTCCCTTTACGGTATCCTTTTTGTTCTTCAGGGAGTAGTCCACGTTTGTTTAGGGATTGGTAGATTTGTTCTCTCAGTTGTGCCGTCAGGATTTTCCACATTGTTGGTAAGCAGGTTATTGGTCTGCAGTTGCGTGGGGGTGGTTCCTTTTTTGGCGTCTTTTTGTATAAGCGTTGTCCTTCCTTTGGTCAATCACACTGGTATGTCTGTTTTGTGGATACATCCTCTCAGTTTCTGCGCCAGTCTTTCATGTCGTGAATTGTTTAAACCAGTATGCATGTATTCCATCATGGCCTGGTGCTTTCCAGTTTGCCATTTTCCTTAGGGTGTCCTTAATGGTTTCTTTAGTAATCTCTGTTTCTGTTCCTTCTTCTATTTCCTGTAGTTCATTTTTCATGTTTTTCAACCACTTGGCATTTTGTTGTGTGTTTTAGGATTTTCCCATATCTTGCTCCAGAAGTGTTTTGTCTCTGTCGGGTCAGGATGTTCTGATGTTATTCGTTCTCCGTTTACGTTTTTGTAAAACTGGCTTTCATTGTTTTCAAAAGTCCTGTTCTGTTTTTGCTGTTATGATTTGCATCTATATCGTCTCAGTCTTCCCTCTATTGCTGCTATCTTTTGTTTTAATTCTTCATGTTTCTTATTCAGTCTTTCCTTGTGAACCGGATTTCTGCTCTTCCATCCTTTCCTATTTTCTTTCATCCTGTTTACGGTGTAAGCTGCTTTCCGGAATTTGGTTATCTGGGTTTCCAGTCTGATTTCCCATCCAGGTTTTGTCGGTCCATTCTTTTGGCCAGTCTTTTTTTTATTTTCTTAGTTTCATACTTACCGCATATATCAAGTTGTTTAGGTCTGTGATAGTGTCTGTTGAGATGTACGCGAGTACCTTCTTTACTGTCTCTGTTTCAACTTTTAACTTCCAATCTTCGTTCCTTAGAGATATGAGATTTGTTTTGTTCTCAGACATGTATCGTTTGATGTTTACAACTTCTCTAGCTTCTTCATCGGTGAGTTCTACTTCGATGAGTTCTGTGATTTTGTAGACTTCGACCTTTTCCGTTACTGGGTTTATGTTTTGTCTGACTTCTTCCTGGGGAGTTTCGTCGGGTGGTGTTTCTTGCTCTGTTCCGCTCTTTTGTTTGATTTCCGTCAGTTCCATCCCCGAGAACCATATTCTCTTGAGGATCTGTTTTGCTTTGTCTGCTATCCTTTGTTCCGTTGTATAGTAGCCAGTAGCAGTGTTCCAAAGATGTTTCAATCGCTTCCGGTAGCCTCTTTCTGTTGGGTGGCGACTTTTATAGTAGCATTCCATTACTAGTCTGGTTTCCTTTGTGGTCCATTTCTTTCTATATTTTTAAAAGTTTTTTTTAATTCCTGCTTTTTTGTGTTTGGTCCGTGTTCTTGTCATACCTGGATTTGGGGGGTTACTTACCTGTTTTTTGTCCTTGGATTTGTTGCTGTTATTATTATTATTATTATTATTATTATTATTATTATTATTATTATTATTATTATTATTATTATTGTTGTTGTTGTTGTTGTTGTGGTGGTGGTTGTTGCTGCTGCTGGTGTTTGTTTGTTTATTTATTTGTCTATCTTTACATAGTTTAACCGGAACACATTGCCATAATGGTTACCAGGGTTCAATTCTTGGTCGATTAATACCAACGATTAAAAAAATAATGTTTGATGCTTCTTTCTAAAAACTCATCACTGTAAGAAAAAAAACTTGATGCCCCTTATTAAACACTCGGAATTATAAGGTGAGTATCAAGAGTAAGTGGAGTAATCCTTCACAGCGCAGTGCAGTAGCTAATGAAAAGAGATCCTTCGGACCGCCCTCGACTACGGTCTACCGATTTACTTTTGTTTACTTACATAGTTTACTCGTGTTACATTTCACTTCCAATGCCTACACCGTAGGTTCGAGTTCGGTATTAGTTAGTGTTAGTATATAACGTTTCGTGGCTGGATAGTTTCCCACGACCGTCCTAATATATAGATATTGATTTTCGTATTTGACAAGAAAAGAGAGAATCCGGGCATTTATACAGGATCAAAATGTTGTATCTGTTTAGTCGTATTACCTTTACATTTCAGACGGGGGTCGGTTTATTGCATATCACCTTAAGCGCCCCCATCTAAGGGAGTGACGACGAGGCTGTATACGTTATTATTCCTTATCCCAGAATCATGTGTTTAACTTTGCTCTTGTGAAAAGAAGAGTAAAATGTAACACGGATGCGTGGATGTACGGTACATACATGTGCAACATGCACACAAACATCAACAACATTCACACAAACACGTGTAATATGCACATAAACACGTGTTCCATAAAGATTAAAAGACAGAAAAAAAAGGAGTTTAAATTGAAAACCCCTATAAAGAAGGAAGAAAAAAGAAGAAAGTGTTTAGAATCCAAAAGAAAATAATAAAGAAACGAAAAAAGGTGGAAGTAGATAAAAATAGAGAAAGAAAGAGGACAGAAATGAGGCGATGTGTGTGGGGTAGATTAAGGGTCTCGGGTGGGGGTATGAAATCTTGCATTTTGTCTGTCTGGTGCAATCCGCAAACACCATAAAATGAATGAAACAGGCTACTTTGTTGTGATAATCTGTTCAAGTAGTGGGAGCAGGGATGATTGCACCCGGTTTGTGGGGTGGATGGGATCAGGGTACATCGGCCGCAGAGAAAGCGAAAGGTAAGGTGGCTATACGTCATTTGTTCATGGTAGCTTGCTAAAGAGTCCCCATTAAATCCCCTTTTTCATTGTTTGTCGTTCAGCGGGCGGCACCCACCTTTTAAATCAACGCTGTGAAAAGATTCGAATATCTCTCGTGTGTGTGTATGGGGGGAGCGCCGAAAGAAAGAAGATCGGAAGTCGAGTGGGATAAAAGTATGTGTTTGGGCTGATCTAAGGTAGTGTTATATTGCACAATTTGTCGCAGGGGTATGTAGGGGGTAGACAAGCACCAAATAAATGAAGTTCTAAAAAGCAAAGTACGTAAAAGCCCACTGACATTTATTATTTCTCAGATTGAATTTAGGTTTTAAAACATAAATTCAATCTGAGAAAAGTAACCTCGCTTACAGTGAATAGTAATTTGTTTTCTGTTTTCTTAATGAAATAACCCGAAACAATTTGTTTTAATCACTTTTAAAACAAATGAATTAAAACAGTGTTTTGGGTTGTTGTTGTCGTCGTCAATGACGTCACGCAAAAGCTATGTTTTAAGCTCTACTCATAAGAACGTCCAAACAGTTTTGTTAGTAGAACCTCAGACTGAAGATCTCAAGGTTTCAATTTCAGTTTTAGGTCATGGTATCCGCTTAATTTGTTGAGATTTATTTACGAAAACGACCGGATTCGACATTAAATAACCCCAAAACAAACAACTAAAGAACCAAATCCTGTAAGGCCATAGGTTGTAACCCGTGATGTCTTAGGATGGGATCTTGGTGGGTGAGCAGTCTTGCAACACTTCACTTCGGCCCTAACATCGACTAGACGGGAGATCAGAGAGGTGTGATCTGATCAATCAGCTGGTCACACCGTGCCCTAGTATCTATAATTTAAACCCCAACCGTATTATTCAAGCTGATTCTTCTAAAAATCAAAACCTTATTTCTCCTTTTTATTTTCCCTCCCAAATAGATACTAGAAGGCGGTAGCTGATGATCAATCGTGTTGAGAACCAAAAAAGATTTCCACTGTCAAATAATAATGTTGGCTAAGAATATAAATAATTATCCTACCTAAAGGATTCCATTTGGCAACTTTATTCGGCATTAAATAACCCACATATGGTTGATGTGCCGTAAAACAACCCAAACCAAACCATTTCCTCGTGATATTACTTCAAGTAACAGCTCTTTGAAAAAAAAACCCTTTAAGGGTTAAATGGTCAATTGGAGATAACAAAATAGTATGCTTTACTGCTTTACTAACTCACTTTTTAAGAACAAGATGAGAATCTTGGTTGAACACTCGGATATTTATGTATCTCATATATAAATCCAGTGTTAGCCCTGTAAAGTAAATCGAAAAAAATGAAAGACAGTTATTTTCAGCATGAAACTTTTAGCATTTTTATTCTATTTAATACTAAAATATGAATGCTATCTCAAATCCTTTAATAATTTACTAATAGTGTAAACACAAACACATAAGACACGCCTCAAAATTATATCTATAAACGCAGTCACATTTTTGTACAAACAGTGGCTCCAAATGACAAAGACGAAATTGGAAAAATACAAAGTCGCAGGAAAAATAATTTTTGCGCTCTCAAAATCAAATTTGTCCTGCAAACTTGTCATGACTTATAAAAGATAACTTTAACGTGGCTAAATAGACGGTGAGCTAAGAGCAGACATAGAGTGAGTACACGATCATGCTCTGCCTTACTTGTAGGAAAAGAAATAACTCCTATGAACTCTGTAACAATAGACACAAACAAAAACTTATCAGCTTCGAAGCGCAAAAGATGTTTCGCGGGGTAGCCACCACTTTTCATGTGAACAAAAAAAAACTTGTATTAATTATTGCAGATTTTAAAATTAATTTGCATGAAAAAGATTTTCGACAATTCAGAGAAAACGTTGGTGTTGTAAATTTGTCAGTTTTTATTACGGTGTTATTTGAAAAGTTTGGATCGCCATTGTAACCTCATTACGGCTATAAGAAATTTACATATCCTTTTTACACACCCATTCACACACTGAAAATGGAATTACCATCCTCGAGTTTATCTGGTCTCTCTGTACAAGGGTTGTGTTTTTCAGGATAACCTGACATGAGGATGTGTTAGATAATGGCCCTATGGGAATGGACGTATCTGTTGGGAATCGTTGATTTGATTTGCACGAATTAACGCGAGGCAGTCGAGTGCAGAACAGGGTTTGTTCTCACAGTCAGAGCTGGCAGACGTGACAAGGTTACGTGTGACGAGGCCCCAGATCAATGTCAGTCTACACCTGCGAGAGGCTCTGTGACTTCGCGGGCCTTGCGTGGGAAACAAAGGGATCTGTGACGTCACTCGTTCTCGTGAGAAGCGAGTTTTTAGTCAGTTTCATTCGGAGGGCGAACTGAGAGGACGTGCGATTCACAATGTAAAACTAAAAGAAATATTTCCCTCAAGGGAATACAAGCGCGAGAAAATATTTGCCCCCTCTCTAGGAATAGTTAAGAAAACATTAATAATTAACTACGATAAAGTAGGATTTGCTCTCTTAGTCTCTCTCGGCGTGGTGAATTTCCCCCAGATGAAATAACAACGCTTGAATAAATGAATTAAATTCAACAGAAGAGTTTGTCTTCAGAGTGCAGAACATGGCTTTTATTGCAGGCAACAGACGACAGCAGAGAAGAAAGAATTCACCCACTCGACAACCATCCACTGGACGACACGACCAACCCTCTCCACCCCACGGCATGGTTAGAATCACAAGAGAGGGGCTATGCAACAGATGTAAGAATAAAGGGAGTAGTTATCCCCTATCTTAATTTAACACACGAAATGAATTAACGAAATAACGAAACCTTTTTACAACAACAACGAAAGGGGTTTATTCATATCAAAGGTTACCTATACCATTGGGTATAGGTGGAAGAAACTTAGGACAGTGTCCAAAAGAAGAAGAAGATAAGTTCTTAGTTCGAATATCTGTAGGTGAAGATAGCAGGCGCCGTGAGCGTCCAGTGCACAAGGAGGCAGTAGAGGCGCTTAGGTGATCCTTCCTGGCTGGTGCAAGGGTACCGTCTGATCATCGTCTGCAATATCCTAAGGGAGGTCAAGTAGTCCCTTAGGGAACTAATGATATCAATGCACCCTGCGAGCTGATTCGCCAAACCAGCTTACAGGGACACTGATACGCAATACAAAGTAAATCTAATTTATGACTGCTACATCACCCCCTGCTTAGGCTGAAAGCCGATAGGAAGAAAAGGAAGTGTAGCAGTGGGAAAGAACAAAAATACAAAAAACAAAATTTGTCAATTCAGAATTTCTTTAAAAGTTTTTTGCATTGCAGAGAAAAAGTTTATGCCTTTTCTGCAAGAAGTATTTTTGAAAAATTGTTTTTTTTTCTGCAAAAAGTATTTTTGAAAAATTGTTTTTTTTTCTGCAAGAAGTATCTGTAGGAAAATTGTTTTTCTTTTCTGTGAAAATAATTTTTTGTGTAAAATGTTTGTACTTTTGTGAATTTCTTTTTTGCAAAAAGGTTGTCTTCTCTGAAAAGTATTTATTAAAAAAATATTTTTTTTTTGAAAAGTAGTTTTTTGAAAAATGTGTATCTTTTCTGGAAAATAACTTTTTTGAAAAATATGTATCTTTTCTGTGAGAAGTAGTTTTTTGGAAAAACAGTAATTGTATAATAGAGTACAAGGTCTCAAAAAAGCTCATTCTCTTTCACTCTCTCTCTATATATAGTTTTACAAAGTTTTTTGGGCCAATGTACTCGCCGACCACTACGTGTGGTGGTGACATATTTGTCTTTAGCGGTTTCCAATAGTACAGGTGTAGTTACAGCTGTTTGATGCATAGTAGGGGAAATCTTGGGCTCAAGCGTTTCTGTGTTTAGAAAGACTCTTTTCACCCTGTCAATGGATACAGTATCTTTTTTGCCACAATGTCAAAGGTGAAAAGTTTGTCAGTGCGTGAAAGCACGCGATAAGGATAGGAATAAGAAGGAGTAAAAGTGTCTTTCACAGAGTCTTTTCTAAGAAAAACATGAGTCCATGACTAAATGTCTTTCGGAACCGAAGATTTAATGGTCTGTTGCCTAGGGTGCATATGTGGGAGTTCATTAAAGTAAGCTTGCAGTCTGTTTATGTACAGAGCTGTATCTGTTGCCGTTAAATCTATCGGGGTCAGCATTTGACCCGCCAACGATAGATGTAGTCCATAAACAAGTTCGGCTGGAGAGTATCCGAGGTCCTCTTTGATCGCAGCACGACAACCAAGAAAGGCAATAGGTACATACTCGCTCCATCACTGTTGGTCAGGATAAGCACGCAACGCGGCTTTCAATTGCCAATGGAAAGGTTCTATTATTCCATTAGAAGCTGGATGATAGCTAGTAGTACGGATACGTTTAACCCCTAAGATCCTGGAAAGTTCCTAGAATAGGTGGGATACAAACTGTCCACCACGGTCGGTGGTAATAGTTGTGGGACTCCGTAACGCGATATCCAGCCCGACATAAGGGCTCGTGCTAGATTCAACCGAAATGTCTTTTAGGAGAATGGCTTCAGGCCCCATGTAAAAACAGAGAATCTTTGATATACTCTGACATGAACAACCCCATATCATATCTAATATCACCAGATCCCAACGCCTTACCCTAAAAGATCTGAAAGAAAAAAAAAGCTAGTTTACTTACTCTCTGATAAAGGCAAGGAATTCTGCATCATGTCTCAAGACTCCTACAACATCCTCGCCCTTGAACACCTTAACAACAACACTCTGTACACCCCCGATCATAACATTTCAGCAATATTAGTTCAAAATTCTATTAACAACACCTGGTCCCAAATCTGCTTCACACGTAACGTTCCCCAAAAATACAAAATTAACTTCACCACCAAAAACAACAAACTCCCCACTTTTTACCACCTCATTCAAACACACAAGACAAGCACACACACACACACACACACACACACACACACACACACACACACACACACACACACACACACACACACACACACACACACACACACATTAGACCTATCGTTTCCAACATGGAAGAACCACTCTACAAAATTTCCAGGCTACTCTCTCAGTTACTCAAACCGTTAGTCCCCACCTTTCCTGCACATGTCAGCAGCTCCGACCAAGTCTACACTCACTCCAAAGCCAACAACTACAGTCTAACAACTACATATTCAGCCTCGACGTCGTCTTCCTCTACACTTCAATACACGCACACCAAGCTATATATCTCATCACCGAGCACACATCCTCTGACAACCTAGAACTCTTCGGACTAACACCTACTGACATTCACAAACTTCTATGCATTATCATCGACAACACCTACTTCACTTTCCAGGAACACACATTAAACAAATTACCGCCCTGGTCTCCTAGTCATCACCTACATGAACCGGCTAGGGCAACGAGCACTAAACAACTACCACTCCCATATATTCCTCTCCAGATACATAGATGACATACTTATCCTCACATCCTCTCGTTATGAAACCACCGAAATATTTAGCAATTTTAACAACACCGACCCCCACATATAATTCACCATAGAACGCATCAACGATTCCGGCTCACTCTCTCTCCTTGACTTCAACCTCAACATCACTGAAGATGACTGCATACATGCCAACTTCAATAGCAAACCTGCTTGTAAAAACCTCTTTATATATTTAAAGTTTACCCTGCCCCTGAAAGCTAAAATAGGTTATGACCACAATGAGATCACCAGCATATCGAACAGATGTTCTTTTACTGTGGACAAAATCACACAAACTAACAACTTCCCTCCAACCCTCAGAACTAATGGTTATCCCAATTTCACTATAGCCCACCTAAAGAAGACCAAAACTCGCAGACACCGCACCCTTTCCAATACCCTTTTCTTAAAACTCCCTTTTCTTAGTGATAAAATCACTACCACAATCCGCAATTCCATACACAAAGAAAACCTTGACATCCAACTAACCCACATCGGTACCTCTTATGCCAGCATCTATCTAAAAGACATATTAACCACACACCCGAACCCTGCTCCCTTACCAATTGCCCTATCCCCAACACTGGACTATGCCACCGTACCAACTGCATATACAACTTACAGTGTACCAAATGCAATAAATTCAATATAGGAAGCACTACAAGACCGTTACATCAAAGAACATATGAACGCCGTATATCCTCTTTCCACAAACACACAACCCTATTCAACACTATTCAACGCGACATCCGCGTCTCGATCCTTGCCTTTATCATAAACATTGGGGACCTAAGAATCACAGAATCGATCCTTATCTCCAGATTAAACCCCTCACTCAATTACACCACGAGCTCTGCTCACCAACTGACCAACCCCCGTATCTAACACTCCAATTTCACCTCACCTTCAATTAATCGCTGCTTAACTTCAATATCGGACCATTCACTACTACCACCACACACTCAACAAACAGTCAACACACCATCGGTCACAGGAGGAATAACACTCCTTAACAACCAAAAACATAATTGATCTACTCCTACTATCCCACCAAAATAATTCACCTCATACCCTGACATTATTAATTAATTAATCAATTTACCCCCATCTAAATACGTATAAAATATTACCCCACATCTAAATACATATAACATTTATACAGATGAATATACAAAAAGTAAATAGTAAATAATTAAAAAATAATAATAATTATACACATATATATATATAAATAAATAATGTAATACACATACTTCTATCGATTGAATCTATGAATTAATTCTCATTTAAGACCTAATTAAGTATCACAGTTATCGTCCTTTCTCCGGTTTTCTCTTACGGTTATAATCCAAATATAATTAGATTCAGTGAAGCCTACGCTGTGCTGTTATATGGAACAGATTTCATGTAGAAAATAATAATTAAATATTTTATATTTAAAAGGGAAGTGACTCTTAGCCATTTGTTGTTTTGCTTAAGATAATGTGCACTTTGGAAAGCAGAGTTATGCCATTTGCATTCTACTAGCCGGGATTGTGGTAACAACAATTCAATGGACATGCCCTGCCCTCACTTAACTGCAAAAAACATCGATCCTTTTAGCTGACAACCATGGATCTGCTCTCATCCTATTCCCCAAATAATTGATCCCTATATCCAATAAATCATGACCTGCCCCTTCCTCAAACTATCGATCTCTTAATCTGCCAACTCATAACCTGCCCTAACCAAACTGCCCGAACCATCGATCCATTTATCTGCCAACTCCATGACCTGCTCTCAGCCAACTGCCCAAACTATCAATCTCTTTATCTGCCAACTCCATGACCTACCTTCACCTCACTCTCCAAACCATCGACCCTTTTATCTGCTAAAACATGACCTTTACTCACCCAATTACTCGAAACATAGCCACGATTTTCTAATAATATTTCTAACTTGCTTTACACGTATATACAACCATCTTCTGAGCTCCTCCCCTAAGCGCTCTCCCCGCTGCCGCTCCATTCTGTTGCTCCTCCCCTCAAACGCCATCTCTGCCCTCTCCCTCATCCTATCCCTAACAAACATTCGAGTAAATTCAAACAATTTGTAAATATGTACTTTCCTTGCAGTTTAACAAAGGACTCCGCAGTGTCAACAATCAGTTTGTTTTACTGAAGGACGAGACATCGTACTGAGGCACATAATTGCCATCACTTATCTTCGAAATCATAGGCAGGCCAGGGAATTGGGCTCCCAAAAACAATTTTCTAGTGTGAGATTCGAACTCTAGATGCCATGAATATTGGAACTGAATGCGAACGCTTTATCCGAACGCCACCGATCAGACTTACATGAGTTCACCATAGAGATGTTTTTACCTCTCTGCACAGATTTAAAATAACCCAGAAATACAATAAATAATAAAATCTAAAAATCTATTTCATCAAATATTTTCCCCATTTCGAATAAAAAAAGTATAAATGTTTTCTCTTTCAAATAAACAAAATAGCAAATATTTAGATGATTTGACGTGAAAAGTATGAATGATTATGTGGTTCGCACGACTAAACAGGAACGCTAAAATGTCGGAATATTTGTTTATTAATATTATTTTTATGTACTTTTAATTTTGAATAATAAGTTATAAAAAGATATTCAATAACTTCTGACACCGATAAGCACATCAGATCGAAATTTCTGATTGAAAATCTGCGGTTTGTATACTGTTTCTTTACTGTGATGTCATCTTAAATGAGCTCTTTTTTGTTTAGGTTGTATGTTTAACGACAAATCAACTCCGTTGGACCATTTAATACCGAACTATAATACCTATTAAAAACAATTTATTGGCCGTGTTTTGTTGGTCTATTCAACCACCTAGCCGATAGAAAATTATCCAAATCACGTCGTCAATATTGAGAGGTCAACGTTATACATACCTGCCTCATCCACTCTCCATTAAAGGTCGATATGAAACATTTTTTAGTTTTAAGTGTAAAATTCTATACTTTCAGTTCGAAATTTGTATATTAAAATGTCAATATTGTTATTATTTACTCACTAGGAGTTTCATCTTGACAATAACAAGTTGCGTTACCTGGTTTTATTTATCTTCCTCCCACAAAGTAAGATGTGGCACAAGGTCGGGAAAGTGGGATTTGAAAAACCAGCGCTCGAGAATTTGAGCGCTCTGGCCATTAAAAATTGCCTGAGCAGCCCCGTCGGCATTCCCCGGTAGGGGCGCCTCAGGCGATTAGAAATAAACTAACCCCTTCTCAAAGGGTGAGAAGGCAAAGCCTGGGAGGGTACACCTCCTAGAACGGCACAGGACAGACAAACCAATAGACCGGCGTAAATCAAGACCCAAAGGCCAAGACAATACCAGGACACTTTTTTTCTATAACCTTTGCCAATCATTTTGCGTCATCAGAACAACTGTTTACCATTAATTTTCACAAGCAACGACCATTGTTCTTCTCTGAAATTTAAGTCTAGTCCAGCACGGACTTTCTATCCTCCTTGATATTTTACGGCCATTTTATTATCGAGGCTGGCGTTATTGTTGTTGTTGTTATTATTATTATTATTATTATTACTACTACTACTACTACTACTACTACTATTATTATTTTTGTACTCACTAGGAGTTCTCACACAGGTCATCGTCAGTGATTGCTCACCGACAACAACCAGTGGTATTTCCTGGAGTCTTAGTGACAACAAGTCTCCCCAGACTTCCAGTGTTCTTCACCTCTTTTCGATAACGATGCGGTATTGCAACAGTCTCTTACCATTGATTTCTCGCTCGTAAGGACAATTGGTCTTCTCTGGGATTTGGGTGGCAGCAAGCCTCCCCAAGGTCCCAACACTCTCTGCACTTTTCCAGTGCAGGTCTGGTTTGTGCTGTCCCTCCTCGGTCTTCTCATCCTCCTCGACCCTCTACATATATGTTGCCTGGTGTCAGCCTAGGCCGGCACCAGTTAAAAAAAAAGAAATTCAATTTTTCTTTTTAATTTTTAAATTTTGTCCTTTCAATTCCTTTTCTTTTTCTTTTTGTTCTTTTTTTTCTCTTCCCTTATTTAAAACACAAGAATTTAAAAAATTCTTTTTAATTTTTTGGGGGTTGGGTGGGTGAGGGAGAGGGAGGAGCTTAGAGTGTTTCTTGTAATTTCTGTTTCTTGGTTCATCTTTGTGTAGTGATAGCTGAGGCTGGTGTAATTTATTGGGGGGGGGGCGGGAGATCATGAAGTGCTGTTTCTTGCAGTTTCTGTTCTTTGGTTCTTGTTGTGGTGTTCTTCGTGTGGTCTTGTTTTCTCCGTTGTAAATTCCTTGTGACTGGTTAGCCTTTGTAGCTTATATGTGTTAGTTTCCGCATTCGAGGATTTTCCTTAAGATTGCAGCTGTTTTGATCATTGCCGTCCTTTGTATGGTTTCGATAGTCCCTTTGATTCCAATTTCTCCCAGTCTTTTCTCCAGGGTTTTTGGGATGGTTCCTAGTGCTCCTACGATTATTGGTATTATACTAACTTTCTTCATGCTCCATATTCCTTTCAGTTCTCTGGCTTATTCTGTGTATTTACTTCGTTTTTCCGTGTCTTTAATCTTCACTCTGTGGACTGCTGGAACGGCGAAGTCTACGATTTTACAAGATTTTTCCTTTTTGTCTATTATAATAACATCAGGTCTCCTTGCTTGTACGAGTTTATCTGTTTGTATATCCATATCCCAGAGGATTTTGTGTTTTTCGTTTTCCAGTACTGTTTCTGGTTTATTTTTGTAACATTTGTCTGCATATTCGAAATTCAATTGTTTTCACAGTTCCCAGTGTATTACTTTTCCAACACAGTCATGCCTGTTCTTGTATTCTTTTTGAGCAAGTTTGCTACTTTCACTTATTATATGATTTACTGTTTCGTGTCTTTGCTCACACAGTCTGCATTTATTGTTTTCCTGGGTTTTTATCTATTTTAGCTTTAATGTAGTTTGTCCTGATCGCATTGTTCTGCGCAGCAATCAGTAAAGATTCCGTTTCTCTGTTCAAGTTTCCTTTTCTTAGCCATGTCTAGCTATTTGAGTTGGTTTCTTCTCTTGTGAGTCTTATGAAGCGTCCATGTAGTTGTTTTTCTTCTCATTTTTCTTTTCTTGTCTGTTGGTGTCAAGTTTCGATGCTTCCTGCGTTGTTCGTTGGGACGGTATCTCTTGCTGCGGTGATCAGCCTTTCTGATTTATGTATTTCTCCAGCTCTTTCTTAGTGTCGTCCACACGGTCTTCTATACTTACCAGTCCTCTACCCCCTTCGTTTCTCTTCACGTAGAGTCTGTCTGTATCGTCTTTTGGAAGTAGTGCGTTGTGCATAGTCATTAATTTTCTAGTCCTCTGGTCAAGGTGCGTGAGTTCTTCTTTAGTCCAGTTTATGAATGGTCCAGAATATCTTATTTGTTATACTGCCCAGATATTTATTCCTTTGATTAGGTTTCTGCTATATAATTTTGTTTCTAAGAGCTTTCTTGTTCTTCTCAGGTATTCTTTTCCAATCTTCTCTTTCATTTCTGTTGATTTGATTATGTCTGCTTCAAAAACTCCCAAATATTTATAGCTGTCTTTTTCACATAGCGCCCTCATCTGCTCTTGGTTGGGTAGTTCCATGCCTTCAGTCGTTTCCAGCTTTCCTTTTTTAATCTCTAGCAATGCACACTTTTCCATTCCGAATTCCATTTGAATGTCCTGACTGAAGATTCTGGTCGTATTTATCAGCTTTTCCAGTTCCTTTTTGCTTTGTGCAAATAGCTTCAGGTCGTCCATGTACATGATATGGTTCATTCTTTGTTCTCTGCCTGTGAACTTGTATCCGGCATCATATTTCCTGAGTATGTAGTTGAGTGGCATTATGTCTATGATAAACAGTAGTGGTGATAGGGAGTCTCCTTGGAAAATGCCTCTCTGTATTTTTAGCTCCGTCATGTATAGAAGTTTATCTTTCATGTCTTTCAGCTATTTAGCATTTTTGTTGTGATCTTCAGCCTTTTCCCATATCTTGTTCCAGAAATGTTTTGCTTCTGTCGGGTCCGGTTGTTCTGTTGTTGTTCTTTCTCCGTTTACGTTTTTGTAAAATTGGCTTTCATTGTTTTCAAAGGTCCTGTTTTTTTTGTACTCTTCCGATTTGTATCTGTATCGTCTCAATCTTGCTTCTTTTGCTATCTTTTGTTTTAGTTCTTCATGTTTCTTATTTAGTCTTTCCTTGCGATACGGATTTCTGCTCTTCCATCGTTTACTGTTCTCCTTCATCTTATTTACGGTTTTAGCTTCCTTTTGAAGTTTGGTGATCTGGGTTTCCAGTCTGATCTCCCATCCAGATTTCGTCTGTCCATTCTATTCATTATTATTATTATTATTATTATTATTATTATTATTATTATTATTATTATTATTATTATTATTATTATTATTATTATTATTATTATTATTAGTAGTAGTAGTAGTAGTAGTAGTAGTAGTATTATTAGTATTATTATTATTATTAATAATAATAATAATAATAATAATAATAGTAATAATAGTAATAATAGTAATAATAATAATTTATTATTAATATTATTTGTATTATCTGCCTCTTTGTATATCTCCTATTTTTAACTATCTTATCAATTTAACACATAATATTTACTAATATTACTAATAATAATTCATCGGATTATCTCCAGAATTGTTCTCTTGTTTAATTCATATAATTTTCATAATTTTCCCGACCTATTTTGCATACTAGTTAGAGTGTTCGCTAATGGGCCGGGAGACCGGGGTTCAATCCTCGATCGAGTCATACCAAACACAAAAAAATGTACTTGATCTCCCATTTCTAAACACTCAGCATTATAAGGAGAGGATCGATTCTAAAACGTATTCCTCTCTGAGCAGAAACAACAATTTAGTAAGTAAACTCTCGCGGCCATTAGTTAATGATAATATCTAAAAGATATTTAAAAAATAGATAAAAACGAGACATCTAAAATGTGGCAGTTATTTATGGGCCACCCGTTAAGCGAAGTGGCTTATCAGACATTAAAAAATGCTTTAGTATGTTTGATTGCGTAATCGTACAGATGGGAACAGCTGGAATGTCATGTGACCTTTGATCCTTTGGTTGATACTCTGGCTACTGGTCATTTCTCTCTCCTCGTTCCGGTGCCGCCAGGGCTAATGTTGTGTTCCTTTGGCATTTCCCTCAGAGGCAGCTCGACTATCATTGAATAAGTTTAATTGATTCTTAGTTTTTACGGCATATCAACCGTCAGTAATTTTATGATGAAAAGATACACATGTTTAGTATACGATTGATGTGTAGATTAATGTCTCTTGTAGACAAATAATCTGTAAACGATAGTTTCTATTTGATAGATACTATTATTCCGGGTCAGAATAGATATGAGAGTAGTGGTAACTAAAGAGAATGGCACACTCATCACTGGATGCAGTTTTGTGTCATAACCAATATATTTGTAAATTATCTGTGTTAATAGAAATTTCAGACAGCCCTCTATCTTCAAAAATGTATCATTAAAAAAAGAGAATTAATATGAAATTTTCATGAATGACTGGAAATCAAATACTTTTAAGAGTCTTTCTTTTTGAGCGTCTTTCTTTTTGAGAACTTTTCTTTTTGAGAGTTTTTGTTTTGTAGAGTCTTTCTTTTTGAGCGTCTCTCTTTTTGAGAACCTGTCTTTTTGAGAGTCTTTCTTTTTGAGCGTCTCTCTTTTTGAGAACCTGTCTTTTTGAGAGTCTTTCTTTTTGAGCGTCTCTCTTTTTGAGAACCTGTCTGTTTGAGAACCTTTCTTTTTGAGAGTCTTTCTTTTTGAGAACCTGTCTTTTTGAGAACCTTTCTTTTTGAGAGTCTTTGCTTTTGAGAGCCTTTGTTTTTAAGATTCTTTCTTTTTGAGAGCATTTCATTTTGAGAATCTTTCCATTTAAACACCTTTCTTTTTTCAGAGTCTTTTTAAAATCCTTTCTTTTTGAGAGCTATTCTTTTTGAAAGTCTTTCTTTTTAATACTGTTTTATTTTAGAGTCTTTCTTCTTTAGGAGCCTTTTTTTAAGAGCTTTTCTTTTAAAAGCCTATCTGTTTAAGAGCCCTTCTTTTTTAGAGTTATTTTTTATTAGAGTTTCTTTTTGAGAGCCGTCCTTTTGAGAGTCTTTCTTTTTTAGAGTCTTTCTTCTTAAGAGCCATTCTTTTTTAGAGTTTTTCTTATCGATAGTCTTTCCTTTTTAAAGTCTTTCTTTTTATGAGCCTTTCTTTTTGTAAATCTTTCTTTTTAATATCCTTTCTATTAAAGAGTCTTTCTTTTTCAGTGCCTTTCTTTTTAAGAGTCTTTCTTTTAAAGAGTTTCTTTTAAACAGTCTTCTTTTAGAGATTTGTTTTTTTAAGAGCTTTTCTTTTTAAGAGCCTTTGTTTTTAAGAGCATTTTTTAAAGAGCTTTTCTTTTTGAGAGTCGCTTTTTTAGAGTCGTTCTTTTTGAGAGTCGTTCTTTTTATAGCTATTTTTTAATAGTCTTTTTCAAGAACTTTTTTATTTTTGTCAAATAGAAACACTTTCAATAAAAAGACTTTTATTGAAAGTTTTTCTATTTGACAGTCTTCATTTTTTAGAGCATTTCTTTTTAAGAGGCTTTTCTTTTTGATAGTCTTTCTTTTTGACAGTCTTTCTTTTTTAGAGTCTTTCTCTTTAAGAGCCATTCTTTTTGTCAGTCTTTCTTTATAATATCCTTTCTTTTTGAGAGTCTTTCTTTTTAATATCCTTTCTTTTTGAGTGTCCTTTTTAAGTGCCTTTCTTTTTAAGAGTCTTTCTTTTGAAAAGCCTTTCTATTTAAGAGTGTCTCTATTTGAGAGTCTTTCTTTTTAAGAGTTTTTTGAAAGCCTTCTTTTTGACAGTCGTTCTATTTGAGAGGCTTTCTTTTTAAGAGTTTTTTTGAACCCTTCTTTTTGATAGTCGTTCTATTTGAGAGTCTTTCTTTTTAAGTATTTTTTGAACCCTTCTTTTTGATAGTCGTTCTATTTGAGAGTCTTTCTTTTTAAGTATTTTTTGAAAGCCTTCTTTTTTACAGTCGTTCTATCTGAGAGTCTCTCTTTTAAAGAGCCTTTCTTTTAAAGTGTTTTTCTGTTTTAAAGTCTTTCTAAGAGTTATTTTTGGAGAGTCGTTCTTTTTCAAAAAGAACGACTCTTTTCGATTCTTTTCTTTTTAAAAGCCTTTCTTTTTAAGAGCTTTTCTTTTTAAGAGTCTTTCTTTTTGTACAGTCTTTCTTTTTGACAATATTTCTATTTGACAGTCTTATTTTTTAGAGTCTTTCTTCTTAAGAGCTTTTCTTTTTGAGAATCTTCTTTTTAAGTGCCTTTCTTGTTAAAAGTCTTTTGTTTGAAGAACCTTTCTTTTTGAGAGCATTTCTTTTTAAGAGCTTATCTTTTTAAGAACCTTTCTTTTAAGAGTCTTTTTTAAGATCCTTTCTATTTGAGAGCCTATCTTTTTGAGAGTCTTTCTTTTTGAGAGTCTGTTTTTTTAAGAGGCTTTCTTTTGTAGAGTATTTCTTGTTTGAGAGTCTTTCTCATGAAGAGCCTTTCTCATGAAGAGCCTTTCTCATTAAGAGCCTTTCTGTATGAGAGTCTTTCTTTTTTATGGTCTTTATGTTTTAGAGTTTCTTTTTGAAAGCCTTCTTGTTTAGAGTCGTTCTTTTTTAGAGTCTTTTTATTAAGATCCTTTCTTTTTTAGAGTTTTCTTTTTAAGTGCCTTTTTCTTTTAGAGTCTTTCTTCTTAAGAGCGTATCTTTTTGTCAGTCTTTCTTTTTGACAGTCTTTCTTTTTTTAGAGTCTTTCTTCGTAAGAGCCTTTATTTTTTAAAGTCTTTTTAAGAGGCTTTCGTGTTGAGAGCTTTTCTTTTTAAGTGCTTTTTTAGAGTCTTTTATCTTAAGAGCCTTTTTTGTCAGTCTTTGTTGACAGTCTTTCTTTTTGACAGTCTTTCTTTTTTAGAGTCTTTCTTCTTAAGAGACTTTATTTTTTAAAGTCTTCTTAAGAGGCTTTCATGTTGAGAGCTTTTCTTTTTAAGTGCCTTTTTTAGAGTCTTTCTTTTTTAGAGTCTTTCTTCTTACTTTTTGATGACTTTTCTTCATAAGAGCCTTTCTTTTTTAGTCTTTCTTTTTAAGTGCCTTTCTTTTTAAAAGGTTTTCTTTTTGTGAATCTTTTTCCTTACGATGTTTCAACTATTCCAACTTGAACAGCGCGTATTCCAACTGTCCGTATATAACGTTCCTGTGTCGACACATACAAACTAAAAGTGTAAAATTTTCCTGAGAAGGCAATTGAAGTTGTCTCACAACTCCAAGGACCCTCTAATGGGAGCTTAAACTTCAAGTATATCCCATTTTTATGAAATTTAAATAATATGTGTTAACTTTTCCAGGGAAGACAATGTAAGTTGTCCCGAATCTCTAAATGCCCCCAAAAGAACTATGGCAGCAGATTCTCCCTTAAGACTTCAAAATTCCCAATTATGGTGCTCCTGTTGTATTACGATGTGAGTATTTCAGGGGTAGGGCGGTAATTTATCACTAAATGTTGACAATCTGAATATCTAAGTTTATTGCAAATATAGTTGATTTCTTGTGTGGCGTTGTGTAAATGTTTTTTTTATTGGTTTTGCATGAAGTGAATATGGGTCGTTGTGATTTTGCATTAATAAGTTGATTCTTAAATTCATTTAAATTTATTTTTTATTTATTTAATTAATTCACACATACATTTACTAATAGATATTATTTCCATCTCTCTCTCTCTGCCACACCTTTTGTTTTTCATAATTTAGAATTTTCAAACTTTTCACGCGGTCACATTTACATAGAAATGATTGTCCTTCTTTTTCTTGATTCAAAACGTAGTATCGATTTTCACTTATGTATACTTTATTTACGCCATGTCTCAGACTTTCGCCCTTTCCACAATCGGCCCCAACGTTCGTTTGACACGATGACCAAGACACCCCCTATTTTTCAAGGATGAAGCAATAAACTCATTTTCAACCAGCACATCTCTCCCACCTCCTAAAAAACTCTATTGACTGCCACTGCAGACGCGCAGCCTTATTTCTTTCTCACTTTTTAAAAAACTTTTTTTTACTCACAAAACAGCTGAATCTTTCAGGCAAATGCTTTTTATTTATTTTTCTTCATCCTGCGAAAGTCTTACAATAAAGACGAAACGTTGATGAATACATAAATAATATAGTTTTTGGCTTTCCTTTTTTCATTTTCCATTACGTCGGATCATTTTATCCCTATCTTTATCCATATATATATATATATATATATATATATATATATATATATATATATATATATATACAGTATAAAGGTATACTCAAAAAAGAATAAAAGGGAAATACCAGTAGAGTGCTCTATTAAATTAAATTAAGAGCGTAATATTTTTATTTTTAAATACAGATTTTAATCAGACATGGACCAGTGGTTTCTGACAAGAAACGGGTTTAATTCCCAATTCCGTCTTCTTCAGCATAGTCTGAAATAGTAATTGATGGAATTTCTTCAAAAAACACTTATAACCGTTATGAAACGCTATGTACACAGAATTTTAAATGGAGGGCCGGCGAGAGGCTTAGATCAGAAAAAGGCCGTTAAATAAGAGATTCTAGATTTTTTATTTATATATTGTTTTTTTATTTATATATTGATTTTTTATTTATATATTGATATTTTAATTATATATTGATTTTTGATTTTTTATTTATATATTGATTTTTTATTTATATATTGATTTTTTATTTTTTATTTATATATTTATCTATATTTATATTTTTACTTTAAATTGATATTTATTTATTAATTGAAACAATCGGAAATTTATATATACATATATATTTTTTATATAATAATAAATAGTTACCTCCCCTTTTTAGATAATTTAATTAATTAGAGTTGCGTACCTTTTATTATGTTCTACATATAAAAATAATATTTTATTTACTCTTAAAATTTTTTTTATTTTTTTATTATTATAAAAATATTTTTTTATTATTATACATTTAATTTTATTTTATTTTATTTTATTTTTTCCCCTTCTTTCTTTCTTTCTTTCTCTCTTTTCTTTCTTTTTTTTTCCTTTCTTGCTCGTTCTTCACTTCTAAATATAGAATCTCTTATTTAACAGCCTTTTTCTGATCTAAGCGTCTCGCCGGCCCTCCATTTAAAATTCTGTGTACATAGCGTTTCATAACGGTTATAAGTGTTTTTTGAAGAAATTCCATCAATTACTATTTCAGACTATGCTGAAGAAGACGGAATCGGGAATTAAACCCGTTTCTTGTCAGAAACCACTGGTCCATGTCTGATTAAAATCTGTATTTAAAAATGAATATATATATATATATATATAATATATATATATATATATATATATATATATATATATATATATATATATATATTACCCGGGTGTGGTATTCGCCCTCAGCGAGCTAGGCCTATTTCTATCGAAGAAGGACTATCAAATTCACGTGCGGTCCCCAGCAGCATGTATATCTCTGCCAGGGAAGAATACATACAACACTTAGTATTCTTATATCTGGTACTGACCAGGCTCAACGTCGTTTAACGTCGGGGATCCAACAAGAACCGGTGTGTTAACGTGATTATACCGTTCTTATATTGGGATATTGGTGAACATTTATATATATTAATATAATTGTAATAAAATCTTTTGAGATTTTTATATATGTTTTGTAATTTTTGAGATGAGGATTGATAATTTGTATTGATAGAAGGTTCCCTGGCGTAACGGATAAAGTGCTAAAGTAATAATCAGTTACAGTCTTCTGGAAGTTAAAGGCGATACTAAGAATACAATTATGAACTATTTAAGACTATTTAAGACGGTCATGGCTGACGGAACGAGAGCAAGCTACCTGCGTGGATTATATAAAGGGTTTCGCTCGAAATTCTGTACAGATGCCCAAGATCGACAGAATAATTCCCGAGTTCCACAAAATAGATCTGAAGAATGTCAGAGGTTACATCGGACGAATAATTGTCAGAGTAACAGCCAGTCGTCCGAATAATCCAAATAATACACATACACACACACACACACACACACACACACACACACACACACACACACACACACACACACACACACACATACATAAATATGTTATCTTAAATCTTATATTTCATATTTTAATTTTTATCTTTCATCATTTTAATTATCGAAATTATAAATTTAGATAAATTATTTTATTTTATTGATTATATATATATATATATATATATATATATATATATATATATATATATATATATATATATATGTAAATAGATGTGGAATAAGATAATATATGTTTTATGAATTTTTTATTTTATCGAAATCTGCCTATGCTTGCGGCACTATTATAAATTAAATTTACTATGAAAAAACATCGTCTAGTTTTTTAATCAGTTAAGTTAACTTATCCCCCTTGCATTATTGTAATTTAACTGTGTATATTTTACTCGGTTATCTCCCCTTTTCGGAACTCTTCGCTGGCTGTTAGAAGCGGTAACACACCGATATGTGCTTTTTTATATTTTCGTTCAGATTTGTCTTTTTGTTTTTTGTTTTTTATTACAATCTACATATATTTGTGTCCTTAAAACATGTCCTCGATCGTATTAGCAGATGTTAGTTTGC
>OY744546.1:29573283-29753283 GCA_963556195.1 Sepiola atlantica | reverse complement strand
GATCGATGGTCAAAAGTGAAAAACTGAACTTGTGTTGTCTGTTAATTTGTAGCGGATAGTTCGTAGATAAACTGATATTACGTGCTTCCATGGAATTATTATCAACAATTAAATGTTGTCGAAATGAACATTGCAGTTCGTTTTACGCTGTAAGTATTTTGAAAAAAGATAAAGGTGTTATATATTAAATTGTGTAAGTGTTTAAGTTGAAAAATTAAATTATACCTGAAGCGAACAAAATTTTTTACGGGTAATGTCTTTAGTCGATTCGAGTAAGAGATTGTAGCCGCCATTTTGGATTAATGTACAGTATAAATAATTAAGTTCGTTAAATGTATTCCGTAAATTGCGGAATGAGATAAAGTCAAAACGTTATTACTATAGACTAGAAACAACGTAATCTGATATTAATGGAAGATGAATAGAAAATAATAACGGTTACGTTTTTTTAAGTATCCGTTTTAATTACTTTCTGGTGATGTGTTAGTATGAAAATATAAGAGGGCCTCGTTCAGCTCTATATAGTATGTTTTGGGGAGAGTCTGTGATAGTGGGCTTAAAGTAGTATTTATTGTTAGATAGAGAAAATAATCATAAATTTCTTCAAATACACTCGAATGAATAAGCTGAATAGAGTGGTGAGTTTTGTAGCTTATGATGCATGTGGTTATTTTATTACTCTCGCCGAAGGTACAGGGGAAAACATCTTTATTATATAAATATATATATATATATATATATATATATATATATATATATATATATATATATATATATATATATAAAATACAACCTCTGTATATTTTTCTGTCTGTCTGCGTGATTTTACGTACACTAATGATGTTTCCCGTTGAAAAGCTACAGAGTTCAAGTTGGTGACGTTGGCAGTGACCCGGGTACAGTCCGGGAAGAGCATGTAATGTACTCTAACCAGTTTTGTTAAGGTAACAGATAATTAAAACCTTAAAGATCACAGATTATTAAACTTTAAAGGTTACAGGTAATTTAAATTTAAAAGGTCACAGATAATACAAACTCAAATGTTAACAGATAATTAAATCTTTATATAGCAAGCAAGGTGTTTAGTGCTTGGTGTTTGTGAATTTGACTTTTCATTTTGTGCAAGATAAGATCGACTTAATCCAGCATTGTGTCTTTTTCAAGCTGTCTAATGCTTTGGCTGGAATAAACTACCGACTACTGAACCCATTTCTAAATATGTATCTTAAGTTTAACAAGGAAACAGTTTAAGAAGAAATGTATTGCTATGGTATATGTATTTAATATGTTGTGGCCACCTTGATCTAAAGTAGTGGATTTAGAAGTTTCAGAATGACCCGGGCAACGTTGGGTTTCTCGGCTCTGAAATATAAAGAAAAGAAAGTTGCTGAAATGTCATATATTATACTTACGTTTTATGTACACGCAGACCTCTTCAACGACTGAATTTTATAAATAACAAGCTGTACCTATTCGATGTTGTCCGGCTGACGTCAGGGTTAGGGTTAGGGTTAGGGTTAGGGTTAGGGTTAGGGTTAGGGTTATGGTTAATGATGTATAGTTAATCCTTTATTAATGTTTCAGTTTAAAATTCGAAATTGATTTTGAAGCCTTTTAATAGTCAAGTAGAAAGTAATTGCTGTTGTAAATACAAGTTTGAAGGGTAGAAGTTCAGTATTAAAGTGGATGTGTGCTTCTAAACCAAAGAAATGACACATTTACCCTTCTAATGATGCGTTTAATTTTTTTATTTGTTTGTTAGGTAAAAACAAAAAAAAAACGTTACTTTCGACGCCATAAAGGTTTTTCAAGAAAATAAAATTATTTAAGTGGATAATTCGTTAAAAACTATATGTATGTTGTTAAAAAATAACATCAAATTCTTTTTTCTTCTATTCAGTTAAAGTCATTTTGCCCTTGTTCAGGGATAATACGTTTTCTGATATTACGTAAGGTCAGTCTCCAGCCCTCACGGTCCAGCGGGTCAGTTTCTTCAAATTTTACTCTGATTAAACATTCTGAAAATTTTTTTAAAAAATCAACAAGGAGTAGTCAGTCTGCTAACTATCATAAAATGGCCACTAACTTCAAAGCCGGTATAACATTTTGAAAAATCACAAATCGAAACGTTACATGAAAGTAAATGGTAAATCCAGATTTATAAAAAGAATTTGATCTTATTTGTTTTTAACAAAATGATATTTAACAAATTATGAATTCATAATTTTTTAACTAAAAATCTCAACTCCTAAATCTTTAAAAAGCAAAAAAAGAAAACTTATATTTAATCTAAAAGAAATCAAGATTTTAAAGCAGGATTAGATCCCGCAGTAAATACCTTAGACCCCATCACATGAAAAAGAAAACGACCCACATATAGACATTACTTTTTAGCAACATGGATTCTCCAAATAAAAATGACAATCGTGTCGGTCTCACCCTTTTCTTCGCTATAAACTTTGAACACGTCAATCGACACAACTACATCATTGGAAAAAGTAGCCTTTTGTTTTTAAAGAAAAAGTTCTTCATCGACGCAATGATACAATATTGGCAAGATAAAAAGTTTCTTTGTTTTGGTGTTTAGGAACAAAAAGATCACAAATATTTTTAAACCGCTCGTTAAATATAACCAGAAATTATTAGCAAATTCATTGGTTAAAATTTTCAAAATCAATGTTCAATTTCGCCTGGGTTTCTAACATGGCCATCGCTATAACATGCCGAGCAATCTAACATCTGGAGTCTCCTCTGACTGGGGCCAAGATTTATAATAAGTCAGCAGAAATCTCTTTAGCACTTCACGGCCATTGCTTGTTGAAAATTTCATTCTGAAAGGATTCTAACCCTGGCTATGATTAAGTACAAATTCTCTAAAAATAGATCCCACATTGAAATAAAAATCATTCATTGAAATATACATTTGCCTTTGTTTATTCAAAGTTACCTATCTCTTCATTTATAGGAATTCATCAATAATTGTCAAATTAATCAATTAGCTCATTGTTTTCTTATTATTTGATGTGTAAAAAAACATGAAAACATCAAACTAATCTCACAGGGGCTTTTCCTTTGTTTGTAACTGCTATATCAATTATTTAAGAAAATTCACATTACTTTCAGTAAAAGAGACTCCATTTGCATGATCACCGTGTCTGTTATAGTGATGACCATCACGTTATTATTTAGAAACCCATTCTTAATATGATGTGGACGGGGAACTTTGTTAACTATTCTCTGCATTCACCCGAATTTCGTATCAAAACGAAGAAATCAACGTCGGTGTGTTTCAATGAATTAATTTTATAAAAATAGCTGTTATTATTTTTGTTTTAGATCTGAAGATAGAGCGGGAGCGAAATAGATAAAGAAAAGAGATAGAGAAAGTTAATAAGTAAATCAACAAACGCTACTGTGATAATTGAGAGCAATTGTAATGAAAAAAAAGCTTGGAAAGATGAATAAATTGCAGAGTAAAAATATGTTTATAATAATGTCTGAGACAATTCATCTTTAAAAAAAACAAATAGATGCAACAGAAACCTATACTTAATTTTCGCGCTTGGGAATGACAAATGTTTATAAGTAGTTTAGAAATGAAATATTTCAGGAAGATGGCGTCAAAGACCAACGGCATATAAGGTAAATTTGATTTTACACAGGATACGGCTAATGCATGATACACGCATAATGTTGCAGTGAATTTTCAAAGCTTCTATAGATTTCGTATGCTTTTGAATCTTTGTTTCTATAGTGATGATATTATATTATGTAACAAATATTTTTAAAAAATAAATCCAATGAGTTGGTAGTTTAATTTGCCGGTGAAAGTAAACACGGCAACCATTTTAATTTACATTTGGTGCTAATAAGAAACATGACTTTAATGTAAAATATTCTGAGGAAAATAAAGTATATTTGCAAAGAAATTACAGCTGATCAATTTTTTTTCGTACAACGATAAAGAAAGAATGTATATTCAGAATCCAATATTAATATTTTGGGAAGAAACGAATTGATGATAACACAAATTGCAACGTGTGATTATTGAAGTTATGTTTAGGCGAGGTGTAATTCTTTGCGGGGGGATAATAACCCCCAAATTAAGAATTAATTAGAGAAGTTTAAAATAAAAAATAATAATTATATTTTATCGTGGTAAACTAGAAATCAAACGGAGATTCTAATGGTATCAGAACATTTTGGGGTGTAAATTTGAAAACTACGTATGGGGTGTGAAAATCTATATTTTGAGCTTAAGAATATTTCAAAATCTTCAACTCAAAAAATCGTTTTATTCAAGCTGAAAAAAGAATCAAACATTTAATAAAATTATTCATGGAATACTTGAACCGAAAATATACTTTTAGCATTTTTATTCGTGATGATTCAATTTAATATTAATGATCTTTTTTTAAGAGAACGTATTTTTGTTAAATATTAAGGAAAACTTTAAGCCTCAAATCTGATGATAACGGATTTAAATTGTCGACGTGATCATTCGAAAACCGGAAATGCCATCACAGTTACCGGGGAAAAAATGATAGTTTCAACTTATATTAAATCTCGATTAAAAATAATATAATTTGATGTTAAAATATTTTTTTCACAGAATGTAAACAGGAAAAAGTCCATGTATGCATACACAAACGAAGCACTGTCTTATTTTATCATTTGTAAGATGTTTTTGTTTCGGAACGAAACTGTGTTTTGTTATTTATATTCGAAAAACGTACTTTAGTCATAGTGTTTTTTTTATTCTCCATTTATTAGCAAGTTGGTGTAGTGATTCATATTAAGTTAAAGGAAGGATTTTAATTAATTCCTGATCGTTTTATTACATTCTTTTATAAATCCTGATTTAAAAAGAATTAATAAAGAGGTACAAAAATTTAAAAAAACAAAACAATATTATATAATATCTGTGTCTGTGCTTTAATATGGATATGTATGAAAAGCTAATTCAGTATATATTCAAGCGAAAGTAATAATTAGTAGCTGCTGATTGCAGTATTAATATTGTTTGTAATTAAAACAAGACGATTGGTTTTCCAACTGGTTTTATTATAGATGTTGTATGTAAATAAGAAAACGATGATAAATGTAGCCCGTAATTTAGGATGGCATGGACGGATTCGTAATACTAAGCAAATACAATGTAACTGACATTTACCATTATATACGTTTTGCATACACTCGAGCCTCTTCAACAATTGCATTTGTATATACTAGTGGACTTGCGGAATTCTACAATTGCTTTCTTCATCTACCTACTAATTGTAATCATTCTTCTCTAAGTTTGTAAGCACGCTGCCAATACATATAGTAATTCAACTAAACCCGACGCAGTAGTTGCATTAATGCAGCTTTTTTGTATATTGTCGAGAAATTGCTACCGACCATAGAGATGAGTCGCGTAGAGAAGAAAGCACTTAGTTGCCAAATTAATTACCATTTTTTCTGCGACAGTCGTGATTCTATTAACACCGGAAAATTAAATTAGAGTGAGCGTCTCACTGAATAAAGCTGACATATATCACGTGATGATTTATCCCGTGCCCACTATGGCTAACTTTGGCTAACTATGGCTAACTATTGCGATAAGTTTAAAGATGTCTATCATAGTTTGGTTTTCACCATTCAGTTGAATGAAAATGTAAACCAAATTATTATTTTTTATATCTTTTTTCTTTCAATCTATGTCTGATTTTTCTTGTCGTTTAACTGTTGGGAGGAGAGCTTAATTTCTGAAAAGTTGTAAAAACATGCCTTAACCTACCTCATGGCAACCCACGACTTAAGTTTAGTGATAGAGTAAGTAATTTTTTTACAACGTTTTAGAACAGTTAAGCGACCTTTGTTTCCTATGTGTTGTAAAGACAGCTTAAAAGAAGAAAAATGAAATAAAATACTTAAAAGAAGTTTTTGCACGGTAAAAGTATACATGTCGGTAGATAATTAAATTCTACTGCGTTTGTTATAAGGCATTTGTTTTGTTTTTGTTTTTATTTTTATTCTTTATTTTTTGTTTACGATTTCTTGACTGTTAACTATTCTGTACTTTGACTATTTACTCTCTTGTCTAAGTATTTTTTAAGAGGATAGTTTTAAATGGCGACTAAGCTCCCCATATAGAATAATAAAGTCGCTTTTTTTGTTGATGTGCTATTTTATTTATTTTAAATAGATCGTTGCATTGCATCCCTTATCTTATATGACAAAATTATTTTAGAATGCAGATTGAAGGATCAGTTTTGCATATAAATTTACCGTAAAATAAATGGGCGATTTCAACTTTTTAAGATAACTATGTGTGTGACTTTGCCGGTCAGACTTAGCGTTAGTGATAAAAATAATAGTTAACTGCCATGAATAAATCACTCACTCTAAATTATAATTTAATTGTTTTTTTTCTAGGGTGTCCACGCGTAATCGCCTAAAAATTAGAATATCATTTTATCGAGAGGGACTTTTTAATGTAAATATCATTTATTTTTAATTAGACAAACTTTATGTTTTCACCTTATGTATTGTATCCAAGATTGTGGGATTTTATCTATATTTTACCTTTGTGTCAATTTTTCCTATTCAATTTGTGTCACTTTTACAAGTGCCATTTTTACCGGTGCTATTTTTATTTGTGCCATTTTTACCAAAATTCCGTATAAATATGTGCATATTGGATTTTATCTATGCGCGCATATATGATTTCCTCGTAGTCTTGGTCCGCATGATGAACGAATTTGCGTGTCTATATGTCGATTATAGGGAGAAAAAATGAACTCTGAACCTATATGGTTGTCATTTTAAACCGATAGGTGAATGTGTGTTTCATAATTTCTTACTCGATCGATTGCTGGCGAAGAGGACATGTACACCCTACTAAGAATAGGGAGGCATACTTAACAGGCTTCATTTGAATTGATCTTTAACTCATTTGCAAATAAACTCAAAACTAAAAGATAAACAAGAGTATATAGATGTTAAGAAAACACGCGACCGTTATATGTAATCAAATCCATGTAACGTGACTATGCTATTTGTAACATTTCTGAAAAAATATTTTCATTCTAATTTTCGCCTTCATACTAAGAACTTGACTTGAAGAAGTAGAGCTGATTTCCAGCTGGAGTTGAAACAAAAAAAAAGAAAAAAAAAACCGACTAATCTACTGCTTTGCATCAATGCCCAAGCGACCATCGATTAATTCAAATAGAGACAATGTAAATCCACACTATTCGGCACTGCAGACTTCAATCCCTAAATCAATAAATAAATACTAAATAAAAAATACTAAATAAGGCATTAAACTTCGCAAAAGGCTATAAATAGATTAGTGATTAAGAACTTGATCTATTCGCAAGAAACTATTTCCACTTCTCAGAGAACAAAATATGGGTTAAAATCTAACTTAGGGGACCCCTTTGACGTACCGATCGGAGCTTGTGACAGTGCAGCTATATGTGATTTGAGCGAACTATTTATTCTGGATTTACTCAAGAATAGATTTATTAACCTCTACTGGGACGATGCTCTATGCCTCCCGCAACTGCACTGGACACGCATTGGAAACGTTCAGAAAACGGTTAACAGCTTTCTTTAAGGAACTAGGTTTTAATATTACCACTGACACCAAACTCACCAACGTACACTTCTTAGATGCCAATCTTCATATAGAATGACTCTATCAGCCCTTTTCTATAAAAGCACCGAACAATTCAAATGCATAAACACTTAATCCTTCCACCCCTATTCTTTAACAACCTAGTAGCGAACATAAGTAGGAGAATCTCTAACCTCATATTACAACAAACCCCTGCTGCTTTAGAAAAAAATCTTATACACACCTACACACCCACACCAGATCGCATAGACCCATGAGGAAAAGGAACATTATTTGGCTCACCTCCTTTTCCCTCGGCGTTAAATTTAACGTAGACAAATACTACATCTACATGCTAGATAAACACTTCCCACTATCCAAGAAGCTCCATATAATTTTTTTTAAAACAGAAACAATATCAAAGCTAAATTAAAAAAGCATAACCCCTATCAAGTCCAACAGATGACATTTGTCCTCTGAGAATGGTGCCCACAGTTAAATCTGTTATTTATGAAGCCAAATTTACCTTAGGCACAACGACCGCAAAAATAAAAAAAACATCTATATCGGTATGCCGCAAGTAACCTTTAAACAGATATGCTAATAACACCTTTAGATATCCGTACAAACGAGGTATCGCCTCCCTAACAACTACTATATGGAACCTTAATAACTCAAACCCACTATGCACAATCAAATGGTAAATCATTGAATAACAAAACCCTACAACCCTATATCTCTAAGAGAAATCATGTACCACGGAGAAACTCAAAATACTACAGGCTATCAACAACGCATCTACACGTGCTGGTCAAAAAAATAGAACATATGTATAAAACTGTAAAAATCATTCCGTTTGAGATAATTTTCGGCTTATAAATTGTGTAGGCGAAATATTCTATATGTAAATAACAATTACAACTATTGTTAATCATTTGTCATATTTGCATATGTCAGACTTTATTGTCACAGAGTAGTTTATTGTCACATTGGGAAATTCAGCGTTTCAATTTAATAGAATATTATTCGTTGAGTAATCTTAAACTCAAAGAAATTATGTGTTTAAAAAGATTTTGCAAGTAATTTAATCATAATCTCTCATTATGGGTCGCTCTAAAGACATATCTTTGTTTGAGAAGCAGCGAATGTTCGATTTGCGGGAAGTAGGAAAGACGCACATGGAAATCGCAACCAAGGTCGGATGTTCAAAATCGGTAGTGACCAAAGTGCTCCAGAAAGATGTTAAGGTTGTTTCCTACAGCAATTGCAAGAAATGCGGACGAAAGAAAAGCACCACTGAAAGACAAGACCGGGCACTGGACAAGGTGGCAAAGAAAAGTCGATTCCAGTCAACAAGCCACATTACTAAAAGTGGAAACAGGCTTCTGGTGCCGACGTTTCACGAAGCACTACCTACCGAAGGCTCCGGCAACTGGGATACCAAAATCGTATAGCTGCCACCAAACCGCTTCTTAACAAAAATCAGATGTTGAAGAGGCTACGATGGGCAACTGCTCATCAAACCTGGACTACAGACGAATGGCGGCGTGTGATCTTTTCAGATGAGTCTCAATTTTGTATTTCCTTCGGCGACCAAGGGCCACGTGTTTGGCGAAGATCCACGGAACGGTATAACCAAGAATGCGTCAAGAAGTCTGTGAAGTTCCCGCAGTCTTGCATGGTTTTGGGCTGTATGAGTGCTAAGGGTGTTGGTAATTTCTGCTTCATCAAAGGAAATGTAAACGCAACAGTGTACCAAGATATCATGGAAGCTAATTTACTGTAAGTGCTAGATAATCAGTTTGACAGTGACGCCACATACATCATTTTTCAACATGACTTGGCACCGACACACTCTGCCAAGTCCCCAACTTCCTGGCTCCGAGAACAATCGATCCCTGTTCTTGAATGGCCGGCGAACTCGCCAGATTTTAACGTTATTGAAGCCTTGTGGGATCAGATGAAGAGGAAGCTTCGCAAAGAAAAACCTACTACCTTTGCAGCCATGACGATTGCAATACAGAACACATGGGATTCGGTGTCTACTCGGTGTGAGAAGCTTGTTGATTCCATACCCGGCGAATTGATGCTGTTATCAAGGCAAAAGGTGCTGCTACTAAATATTGATTAATTTTTATCTGTATTTAAGTTAATAAAAAAAACTATTTTGTTTTCTTAGCTGTCTTGTTCTATTATTTTGAAACGCGAAATATTGAAAAACTGACATTGCAATTGATATGAAAAAAAGTTTCTATCGTAAACCAACTATTTCAGTTAGTTTAGCATTATAGGAATATTTTAGCACCAATTACATCTCACAGATTGTCCTCAATAAGAATGAGAGATTATGATTAAATTACTTGCAAAATCTTTTTAAACACATAAATCTTTTGAGTTTGAGATTACTCAACGAATAATGTTCTATTAAATTGAAACGTTGAATTTCCTAATGTGACAATAAACTACTCTGTGACAATCAAGTCTGATATATGCAAATATGACAAATGATTAAAAATAGTTGTAATTGTTATTTACATATAGAATATTTCGTCTACACAATTTAAAAGCCAAAAATTATCTCAAACGGAATGATTTTTACAGTTTTATACATATGTTCTATTTTTTTGACCAGCACGAGTATAAATGCATCAATGTATAATCAGAGATTTTCAAACTGTTCTTCCACAGGAAAAAAATTCTGATGGTTATAAATGGCTCGATAGTAGAAATACGAAACATACATCAGAATCACACAAACCTATACTACCACCAAAAAAACTATGACAGATCAAAAGGTGTAGAGCATAAAAGCCTTATCCATACACACTAACCATCACCAATGAAATAACTTATATATCTACTCCCCAAATCTATCCCCTCTCTATATTAGTTATCACTAAAACAACCACTATACTGCTATACATCTCTAACAACCTACTCCATAAACTTATAGCACTCCCAAACACCACAAAACCAAAATAAAAATAATAAAACAAATAAAAGAAAATAACAGATAAATAAAGAACAACTTCATATAAAACAGAGAAAATAATTTCCCAAGTATACATAGGGTCACTCACCACGCCCAGACCAACCCCACTATATGTGTATAATCCGGAATTGAACACACAGCCTTATATTAGCAGGGCTAGTCGCCGTTGCCCGGGGCCATAAAAAACAAAATGGAAGTTAAAAAGCATGTGTAACTTCTTTATATTAAAACCTCTATCTATCTCCCTTTCTCTCTTTAGCCATTTATTTATCTTTCTCCCTTTCTTTTTTAATACTGTAATGTTAGTAAGGAGGCATTCACAGAACTACCAAAAGTACTGTAGAAATAAAAGTATGAAGAGAAATGATGGTGATAATGATTATTGATCACAGAACTACCAAAAGTACTGTGAAAATAAAAGTATGAAGAGAAATGATGGTGATAATGATTATTGATCCCGGACAATGCCGAGTAGAACTAATAGTCCCGGGCAATACCTAATTCCTTGTTCTCCCAAATTTCACAATAATCTAAAGATAAATGATGTTGAAAAAGACAATAGTCTGATGAGATGTAATATATACTAGTTACCAAAAGTGATACTGTAATCTTACAATTTTTTATCCTAGACAATAGCGAATGAAACGCAGATACATATTCCTAATTGACAATAATAATAAAATTCATTATTTACTATAAGAAACTTAAAACCCCAAATAGAAAAAATCAATGTTATTTATACGTTTAAATGCCTTTTGGGAGAATGTAACTCCCATAATAATAAAGCTAAAAGCTACATTGATTTTATAACAACTACCCTATTCCCGCTGCTTCACCATGCATCTTGTAAACTCTAGCTCAATTTACCAACATTTACAACAACATAACTGTCCTCCCTAAACTAAAATAATACATTCCGAAACTAATAAAAAATAGATATACAGCAATCTGAAATTAATAACATCACATATGAAACCAGTGGCAACATTTTTAAAATGCTTAACGTAATACGATTTTATTCTGGGATGCCACTCCAGCGTCACTGAATTTTAATCGTCAACGTCTTTCCTGGAACAATGCTAAAATGTTTCTCCACTTTCTTTTAAAATATTATCTTCTATCTTCAGCTTTTTTGTTCTTTCGCTTTTAACAACTGAGGATGATTTGACGAAGAATTGAAAACGTTCGTGAAACATATGGGACATTTAATATTTTTTTTGATTTTAATACTTTTGAAAAATTGAAAAAATAAAAAAGAATTCTGTTATTTTTAAATGAGAAGAAGCTGCCTAAATACACACACACACACACAATATATATATATATATATATATATATATATATATATATATATATATATATATATATATATGTATATACACACACATTTCCAAAGTAAATATTAATTATTTTTACCTAAAGACATTGATGTTTCTTGCTTACGCAATCTTCTGTGTAGGAGGACACACACCCGGTTTTTATAAATCCCCACCGATTCGTAGTCGGGTGTCTTTCCCCTCGGCCGGCGTCAACTCGCATGACAATTGTTATAAAATAAATTCACGAATTGATGCCATGATCTCAAAAACGGACGCAGACTAATGCGAAAATAAAAAGTACACCAACATTCATATATCTTAATTTTTATACATGTGATAATAATATATTTATGTGTTTGTGTGTGATTAATAAACGTGTTCAAATGATATCTTGGTTTTCCTACATTATATTTAGGAGTTTTAATGCGAAACACATGCTCGGAAGATGCCACCAGCAGTCGCACCAGCAGCAACCCTACCGACCTCTACCCCTCGTTCCAACTCAATCAAAAATAAGGCAACAGCGAAATGACGGCGTCCAGTCAAATGTTCTAGTCAATCATTCTTTATTTTCTTTGTCTGCTTCTTCTCTTGATTTCGTCTTTTCTTTCATCTTCTTATGTAGGTCCTTTTTCATTTTCTTCGTCTTAAAAAAAAATCATTCATTCATTCATTCATCATCATCTATTTCTTTTTCTCTAGTTTATTTTTCTTCGTTTGTTTGCTTTCATTCATTATTTTTCTTCTTCTTCTTCTTCTTCTTCTTCTTCTTCTTCTTCTTCTTCTTCTTCTTCTTCTTCTTAATAATAATAATAATAATAATAATAATAATAATAATAATAATAATAATAATAATAATAATAATAATATTGCTTAACAAAAACAAGAGAATTGCTTAATCATTGATATGGACCTTCGACACCAGAGAGCAGAAGAAAGAACACGAAAAAATCAATAAATATCGAGACTTAAAATGGAAATTATGGAAATGTAAAGCAGTCAATGTTATTCCCGTTGTAATTGGAACGCTTGAACCACAACGAAAAGCCAGCACGAATAGCCATTCAACAAACAGATTGACGAGACAATTTCGTTTCCAATTCTGCAAAAGGCTTGCCTATTAGGAACGGCGAAAGCGTTAAGGTACAGCTTGAATGTCTAAAGTCCAGAGAACTGACTTGATGTTCAAAAAGACAAATCCAACTAAAAACATCCAAAAGTTGAAACTACTATGATATAATAATATTATTCTTATTCTCGCAAAACAAATAAATAAATGAAATAAGACGAAACAAAAATGTAAACCTCCTCGGCCAATAAGAAGACAAACAGACATACAAAAAATCGCACAAACAAATGTTTATGATTCTTTTTCCGTAGTAAAATGTTCCACATTTAGAAGCAGAGATTGGGTCTGTTAGCATTAGCGTGGTTAATGGCACACGATTGGGAACATGGCAGAACAATGTGGTCGGTTGAATCTCTAATAGGACGGAGCAGCAGGGAGAATTAGAGTAATCGATTACTGACGAGTCGGTGTGCTGCCAGGTTTTTGACCGTCTCTTAAACGGTGACGTTGTGCACGTGGCACAGATAATGCAATAAAGAAGTACTGGATGCGACTGTCATAGCCGATTCCCACTCTTTCTGCCATCGCTCCTGTCTCCCAATCTCCATCCCTTCCAGCTTCCGAGGAAAGAGTATTGGAGTGGGGAAGTAGCGGAGGGAGTGAAGATGAAAAAGAAGCGGGGAAGCGGGGTGAGGGGCGGTCCGGTTTACAAACGGAAAGATGGATTGACTGTTGAGTCAAAAGTCATAATTCATCTCGGGAATCAACGTGGTTTCATTTCGTTTTAATGAGACTTGCATTGTCACAAGTTCCTCACTCTCTCTACACCGACCATCACTATAGCTGGTCCATCAGGGTTAAGGTGGGTTAACATGGCCAAAGGAGGAACCTTCGTCAATGTATGCTTGTGTGTGTGTTTCAAGGGAAAATAAAAAGAGGGAGAAGGAGCAGTTGCACACTCAAGCGTGTGTGTGTATAGGTAGAAGAGAAAAGATAGAATAAATGAAACAAGAAAGACACGTTTGGGAGAATGTGAGATGATTTTGAAACTGCATTTCAATAAAAAAAGAGAAAGACGGATGAATCGATTGATAGAGATACATACATGTAGATTGAGCGAGACACCACACACACACACACACACACACACACACACACACACATATATATATATATATATATATATATATATATATATATATATATATAGTAGGCTATGAAAATATATTTATGGCAATTAAGCTACACAGAGGCTCCCGGCAAAAATAACTCCATGCATTTTAGCCTGAAGATCCCCCCCCCCCCCCCGGGATGAAACACAGGAACCTCTGTGTAGCTTAAATGCCATAAATATATTTTCATAGCTTACTACCTAGCTCTACTTATTATCGAGAACTGTTGAAGTAAATACTGAAAATTGATACATAAAAAATTATATCTCATTATAAAATTTTATGTGATACATGAAATAGTAATACATATATATATATATATATATATATATATTAAATAATCCACAGACACGTGTTTCGTCGTTATACGGCTCATCAGCGTTGTTTAACCTAGCGAGATTCGAAACCAGGACACCAGAGTCTGAAGCCTGAGTCTGAAGCCTGAGTCTGTAGAAAATTATATTAAAAAAAATATGTCGGGTTTCACATTATTAAGGAGAATATTATTCTCAACTAGCATTTAGGTAGAGTGCTTTTCGTTCAAAAGTATCGCAAACAAAATTAATAAATAAATGACATTTATTTCATATATATATATATATATATATATACATTGTATTATTCAACCAATCAACTTTTCGTTTTTTTTCTTCATTTAGACTACTCATTCTCCTTTTTATCTTTAACTTAAAGAGTACAAATCTATTATATCGTCATCCATAGTTTTTCAGCCGAACTGTCGTCTGATAAAACCTTTTTGTGGATGTTTGGTAAATTTGATATTCTGTAAATGTGCATTTTAAAATTATTTCAGCTAACTAGAATCTTTTCACGCCAATAAACTATGTGCAGCTTAAATGCCATAAATGCATGTTCATACTTTACTATATACACACACACACACACATATATATATATATATATGTATGTGTGTGTGTGTGTGTGTGTGTGTGTGTGTACCTCGCACATGAGTTGCCCCATTTCCGTTATTTTTCATCAGTCTATTCATTTCCGACCATAAACGCAGGGCGTTTGAAATATTGAATTATATTACTCAGGAAGGATAAAATGAATTCCTGAGCAGAACAGTTTTGCACCATTTTAATGTCTGCTTGCAATAATTACAATCAAGATATAATTCTACTAAATTTTATGTTTAGAATCTTTATTCCAATTTTGATAAACATCCATTACAAAAAATTATTAAGATAGACGTAGAAAGAAAAATATATTAAGATAGACGTAGGAAGAGAAAATTAAGATAGACGTAGAAAGAAAAAAATATTAAGATAGATGTAGAAAGAAAATAATATTAAGATAGACGTAGAATAAAAAAAATGATTAAGATAGACTTGGAAAGAACAAATTATTAAGATAGACGTTAAAGGAAAAAATATTAAGATAGACGTAGAAAGAACAAAATATTAAGATAGACGTAGTAAGAAAACATTATTAAGATAGATGTAGAACGAAAAAATATTAAGATTAAGATAACCGTAGAAAGATAAAATATTAAGATAGACGTGGTAAGAAAAATAATTTAGGAAGACGTAGAAAGAAAAAATGATTAAGATAGACACTGATGTAGAAAGAAAAATTAAGATAGACGTAGAAAGTTAAAATATGAAGACACTGACGTAAAATGAAAACATTATAAAGAAAGACGTAGAACGAAAAAAAATATTAAGATAGACGTAGAAAGAAAAATTATTAAGATAGACGTAGAAAGAATAAATTATTATAATAGACGTATAAAGAAAAAATTAAGATAGACGTAGAAAGCAAAATTATTATAAAGATAGACTTGGAAAGAAAATATTAATATAGACGTAGAAAAAAAATGATTAAGATAGACGTAGAAAGAAAAAATTATTAAGATAGACCTAGAAAGAAAAAATTCAGATAGACGTGGAAAGAAAAAAATAAGATAAACGTAGAAAGAAAAAATTATTAAGATAGACGTAGAAAGAAAAATGTATATAGACGTAGAAATAAAAAATTATTAAGATAGACGTAGAAAGAAAAAAAAATTAAGATAGACGTAAAAAAAAGTTGAGATAGACGTAGAAAGAAAAAATATTAAGATAGACGTAGAAAGAAAAAACTATTAAGATAGACGTAGAAAGAAAAAATTATTAAGATAGACGTAGAAAGAAAACATTATTAAGATAAACGTAGAAAGAAAAAATATTAAGATAGACGTAGAAAGAAAAAATTATTACAATAGACGTAGAAAGAAAAACATATTCAGATAGACGTAGAAAGATGAAACTAAGATAGACGTAGAAAAAAATATTACGATAGACGTAACAATAAAAATATTAAGATAGACGCAGAAAGAAAACAATATTAAGATACACGTAGAAATATATAAATATGTGGATAGACGTAGAAAGAAAAAATATTAAGATAGACGTAGAAAGAAAAAAATATTAAGATAGACGTAGAAAGAAAAAATATTAAGATAGACGTAGAAAGAAAAAACAACATAGACGTAGAACTAAAAAATATTAAGATAGAGGTAGAGAGAAAAATATATTAAGATAGACGTAGAAAGAAAAACTTATTAAGATAGGCGTAGAAAGAAAAAATATTGAGATAGACGTAGAAAGAAAAAACTAATGTAGACGTAGAAAAAAATATTACGATAGACGTAAAAATAAAAAATATTAAGATAGACGGAGAAAGAAAAAATATTAAGATAGACGTAGAAAGAAACAATTATTAAGATAGACGTAGAAAGAAAAACTTATTAAGATAGACGTAGAAAGAAAAAATATTGAGATAGACGTAGAAAGAAAAAACTAATGTAGACGTAGAAAAAAATATTACGATAGACGTAAAAATAAAAAATATTAAGATAGACGTAGAAAGAAAAAATATTGAGATAGACGTAGAAAGACAAATGATTAAGATGGACGTAGAAAGAAAAAAACATGGACGACGAAATAAAAAAATTATTAAGATAGAGGTAGAAATAAAAATATATTAAGATAGACGTAGAAAGAAAAAATTAAGATACACGTGGAATGAAAAAAATATAAAGATAGATGTAGAAAGAAAAAGATATTAAGATAGCCATAGAAAGAAAAAATATTAAGATAGACGTAGAAACAAAAAATTATTAAGATAGACGTAGAAAGAAAAATTATTAAGATAGACGTAGAAAGAAAAAATTATTCAGATAGACGTGGAAAGAAAAAATTATTAAGATAGATGTAGAACGAACAAAGTATTAAGATTATATAGCCGTGGAAAGAAAAAATATTAAGATAGACGTGGAAAGAAAAATTATTTAGGTAGACGTAGAAAGAAAACATGATTAAGATAGACACTGACGTAGAAAGAAAAAATTAAGATAGACGTAGAAAGAAAAAATATGAAGACACTGACGTAGAATGAAAACATTATTAAGATAGACGTATTACGAAAAAATATTAAGATAGACGTATAAAGACAAAATTATTAAGATAGACGTAGAAAGAAAAAATTATTAAGATAGACGTAGAAAGAAAAAATTATAGACACTGACGTAGAAAGAAAAAATTAAGATAGATGTAGACAGAAAAAATTATTAAAATATACACTGACGTAGAAAAAAAAATTAAGATAGACTTAGAAAGAAAAAATATTAAAATAGACGTATAACGACAAATCTATTAAGATAGACGTAGAAAGAAAAATTATTAAGATAGACGTGGAAATAAAAAATTATTTAGATAGACACTGACGTAGAAAGACAAAATTTAGATTGACGTAGAAAGACAAAAATATTAAGATATTCGTAGAATAAAAAATGATTAAGATAGACACTGACGTAGAAAGAAAAAATTAAGATAGACGTAGAAAGAAAAAACTATTAAGATAGACGTAGGAAGAAAAAAATATTAAGATAGACGTAGAAAGTAAAAATATGAAGACACTGACGTAGAATGAAAACATTATTAAGAAAGACGTAGAACGAAAAAAATATTAAGATATACGTATAAAGACTAAATTATTAAGATAGACGTAGAAAGAAAAAATTATTAAGATAGACGTAGAAAGAAAAAATTATTAAGATAGACGTAGAAAGAACAATTATTAAGATAGACGTAGAAAGAAAAAAATGTTAAGTGTCAAAACTTGATCTCATTAACAATCCATTTAAAGTCGGAAGAATAAAAACAATTTTCATTTCGTTGCGCGTGTACCAGAATAGAAAAGGTTAACACAATTTTTTAAAGTAAAGAAATATTAACCGTTATATAAACAAATCAAATTAAATCCATGTCATGAGACCTTTGCTACTTGTAACTCTCTGATCGAATGCTTTTTTATTTTCATCTCCACCTTCATATTAAGAACTTGATCCGACGAAGTTCAGCTAATTTCCAGTTAGAACTGAAAAATGCCTTGCCTGCAAATGTGCCGTAAAAATCAAGCTGAGTGATGTGAAGAAAATAATAGAAGTTAAACTTTTAAATTACGTTTTCAAAAAAAACCATAGAGGTTTAAAATCGAAATGAAGTGAAATAGTGTTCTTTTTTCTATATAGATGTTAACAAAAAAATTGAGACGGTACAAAGTTTGGTCGGCAATGTGATGTAAAATAGTTAGCATGGATCTAAATTTAAGTTTTGTTCGTTTGGTATTATTTTGCTGATCAATAAATCATAGAAGCCATTACGTTAGTTACAAACGTCATGTTTATAATGAGAGTTGGTTCAAAAAGTCGTCAGCGAGATTTATTCAGAATGGATTTAACGAGTTTCGCTTGTTTAAAATAGAACTCTGTAAATCAGGTTGGATTGAATTTGTTAACGGTCGCCTGTCCGAATGTTCTATTGATGTTGCGATGTTGTTTTAAGACTAAGTTCCAACTCGCACAAAAGACGCGTATAATATAACATTTAAAGTATTTGCATAACACACGAATAGAGGGAAAATACTGCGTTTAAAATACAAAATAACTCGGCGTCCAATAACAGTTTACTAAAAACTAGTAATGCCGTATATGTGTTCAAATTCTCAATGAGAGAAATAATCATTTATTAAAAAATTGAATGGCATATATAGATAATACAAAAATTTAAATTGAATGGCGAATTATTTATATTTATTTACGAAAACTGACGTAATTTTCCGACCAACACTAACATATTCAAATAAGCATTTCTTTCAAAATGAAATATCAGATTTGAAAACATGAAAAACGTTACGTTTTTATCAAGTTCACAATAAATAATTATTAGATTCATCAGCTTCCAAAATGCTGTGCCAACGTTGCCGTCTATGTTCGTTGACAATCCCTTAGCTGAATGCCATGTTGATATGCTGAGTGTTCGCACAAATACTGATTCAAATGGCTTATTTTAGTATTTTTTAAAACTAATCTAATTCAAAATAAGATAACATTTACTGTAAATTGTTATTAAATTAACAGTAAATGGTATCTTATTTTAAATTAGTAATGTAGAGGAGTGTAGAGGGAGGTATGCACTTCAAAATAAAAAGACCAACATCACCCAAATAAGCAAGCTGATTGGTCAATTTGAATAATAGAAAATAACGACATTATTCGCTATCCAGATAAAGCTGGTATTTATTTTTATTACGATTAAAATCAACAAAACATTAAACACGAGCGAAACTTCTTAATCTGCTTCCATTTAATCTGCGCGTTTAGCGCTGAAAAATGTGTCAAACTTAAGCGTAAGAGATTGATGGCTCGACGATGGACAGACAGAGCGTCTTATACAAGTGCGTAAACGAAACAGAATCACGAAAAGTAGAAGAAAAAAGGGCAGAATGGAGACGATAAGTAGTAGTTGAAGAAAGAGGGGAGAGGAAGAAGAAAAATAAGAAATAGGAAGAACAGGACGGCGAGGAGGGGAGGGATGAGAAAAATAGGAAGATGCATTATATATAGATATTATGTCGCCAGAGAGGAATCTAAATGACAATGAGACGATATAGCTAGATAGACGAAAAATAAGAGGAGAATGAGATGAAATAGAAGAAATAAATATAAGGAAAGGGAAGAGAGTTGGTGGAGGAGAAGACAACGGATAAGAAACAGACAAAGAAGAAGAAAACGTCCCAGAAAAAAAGATAAAGAAAATGGAAAGGTGATTGAGAAGAAAAGAAAAAGAAGAAGAAGAAAAAAAAGAAGAAGAAGAAAAAGAAGAAAAAGAAAAAACAGAAGAAGAAGAAAAAGACGAAAAAGAAAAAACAGAAGAGGAACAACAACAACAATAACAACAACAATTAGGAGAAAACTGAATAACGAAAGGGATGACACCGAGAAGAAAAAGAATGAGGACTGGAGAAAAGAAAGGAAGAACACCCAAACAAGAAGAAAAAGAAGAAAAGTAAAAAATGGAAGAGATGAAGACGAAAAGGAAGTCTGAATTAAGACTGGGAATAAGAATCTTGGAAAAATAAAAACGAAGAAGAAGACGAAAAAGAAGTAAGCTGCAGATATTTGGTTATTAAAACGCACTTGTTTTAAGTGTCTTTTTATTGTTGTTTGAAAGTTTCCAGCTGTTTTGAGGGGTTGGGTTTGGCGAGGGGCATCACTTATGTCGAGGGAGGGGCATGCGAATTTGGGTGAACAGAGAGCGGATGGAGTGAAGATATGGGTAGCGCTCCATTCCTAAACATTTTTGGCATAACCCCCCGGGGTGAAAGAACCATTTACGGTGTACTATCATCCTGGCCGCTCCGACAGGAAGGACAGAGGCACGAGGAAACCCCATGGATCTTTTCCGGAAGGCGAGAGGGTTTCGTTTTACATAAGAACGCGTGAGAGAATGAATACGCATGCGCATTACGTAGATCCGTTTTTTAATACGTCGAAAATGTCGGCCATGTTTAATGCTTTACGCAATGTATTGAATCTTTCGGAAAGATTTAGGCAGTCGCAAAGAGAATATCCAAAGTAAAAATCGGTCTGTAATTACACCAATTTTAGATTATTCAATGCTAAAACACAATATTTATTGTATTTTGGGTCATTGTTTAGTTTTTCAGCATAAGCCATTTGAGGGTATTTTAATGGCAACTTTAATCATTTCATAAATGTATTGATGCTCCAAATTCTCAATATTTTAAAATATTTATAGATTTATTGTTTTGCAGGTAAATTGTCTGCAAGCGATACATCACATATAAAATGAGGCATGCGTATATGTTTATATATTTTATGTACAGAATTTACTCCTAAACTAATTAATCGATATGAATTTTAGAACACAGCTGATAGACTTAAGGTGCCCAAATGTGGGCAATATTATGTTAATTCATTATAGATTTGCATTGTCATTAGACACCAATTAAGAAATATTTCCTGAATTTTAATTGTGTCTTAAAACCAATTGAAGTATTGGATTTTAAACATTTTCTACAATCAGAATCATATAATGGATTTTTGATCAAAGTTAGAATAAGGATTCTAGACATGTATTAATTTTAATCTTCGTAATGAGAGATAAAAGCGGTGCAAAACTGCTCTGTTCGGGGAATTAATTTTACGCGTCGTGGAACGAGTATTCCTCTAGTTCTATTTAATCCGTAGTTACTTCCTAATTAAGGCTTTATCACCGGATGTAGCTTAAGATCATACCCAGGAACGGTTTAGGGTAAGCAGATATTGTATAGTTTATAGGGTGGGGGGAAAGAAGAAGAAGAAGAAGAAGAAGAAGAAGAAGAAGCAGCAGCAGCAAATTAAAAAACAAATTAAATACAGTACACAAGGACTGGATTTCGGAATGAGTGTCACCTGAATTTCCCAAGAAAATCGAAGCCTATTGTAAACGATTTATTGATTGCCATGTTGTGTCTGATTTACGGTATATCAATGTTAATGGCAGAATAAAATACCTATTGTAAACGGTTTTTGTATAAGCTTGACTAAATGCCCATAACTAGGGATACTTCAAGGTGAAAATTTCTCAACCGAATTTAAAACGTGACAAATGAAACTTATTTTATTTAGTTGCATCATTTTTCGTACGAAAGCCACCCCTCCACACCACACGCACACATATATAATTGTATATATGTATATATATATATATATATATATATATATATATATATATATATATATATATATATATATATATATATATCGACGGCATCCTCTTACTAACGGAAAACTGAGCTAACTTAACATTAATCAAAAATATATTTAACAGTAACTGTATTACATTTAAAATACGAAATACATATCAATAATAAAATTCCTTTCCTTGAAATAGAAATGGAAGCCGATACAGAAAAGTCATCTGTACAAAACATCTACAAGAAAGGATTTAAGCCTACTTAATTTAAAAAGCGAATTATTTACCAAACCAGAAATAACTAATCTAATAACGATATATTCTATACGGCACTTGTCGACATTAAACACACCCTAATTAATAACTTCCCAAACCACATCGTCAATCAGCAGATCAAATACTCCCTAGCTGCCATAACAAACAACAATAATATTAATAATATTAATTTATTTTATTGTAATCAAAACCACGAAAATTATTAAAACTACGAAAAAATAATTAAAATCATCATATCTACACATATATCCCCTATTGACAATAGCTCAAAACTCCGATTAACCATATATTACAAGAACATCTAAAACTTACGAATACAAAATAACTCGGCGTCCAATAACAGTTTACTAAAAACTAGTAATGCCGTATATGTGTTCAAATTCTCAATGAGAGAATGTGTTTCTAAAAATAGTACATATATTGGCATGGCTAGAGACAGTATCTCTCGGCGCCTAACACGCCATATAACCTTCCCTCACAGCTCCATCTACCAACATCTAATAGCACCCGACATTTCGAAAAAGACTACCATATAAACTAAAAACATTGCCAAGTTCGCTGCGTCAAATTGTAGCCTTCGCCTTCACATAATCGAATCATTATTCATCGAACACGTACACAAACTATAAACAAAGCTCAATACGAGGATGGACAGAATATATTAAGATGTTTTTAAAACGTTCTTAATCGACTTTCATAATAAATTCACAGGTTTTAATTTGAAATATTCTCATGTGCCGAACAACGACCCATGCAAGTCGAAAACGTTTTAATTTAAAATCTCATCACGTGCCGAACAACGACCCATGCAAGTCGAAAACATTTTAATTTGAAATCACATCTCGCGTTCCGAACAACGACCCATGCAAGTCGAAAACGTTTTAATTTGAAATCTCATCATGTGCCGAACAACGACCCATGCAAGTCGAAAACGTTTTAATTTAAAATCTCATCATGTGCCGAACAACGCCCCATGCAATTCGAAAACGTTTTAATTTGAAATCTCATCATGTGCCGAACAACGACCCATGCAAGTCGAAAACGTTTTAATTTGAAATCTAATCATGTGCCGAACAACGACCCATGCAAGTCGAAAACGTTTTAATTTGAAATCTCATCATGTGCCGAACAACGACCCATGCAAGTCGAAAACGTTTTAATTTAAAATCTCATCATGTGCCGAACAACGACCCATGCAAGTCGAAAACGTTTTAATTTGAAATCTAATCATGTGCCGAACAACGACCCATGCAAGTCGAAAACGTTTTAATTTAAAATCTCATCATGTGCCGGACAACGCCCCATGCAATTCGAAAACGTTTTAATTTGAAATCTAATCATGTGCCGAACAACGACCCATGCAAGTCGAAAACGTTTTAATTTGAAATCTAATCATGTGCCGAACAACGACCCATGCAAGTCGAAAACGTTTTAATTTGAAATCCCATCATGTGCCAAACAACGACCCATGCAATTCGAAAACGTTTTAATTTAAAATCTCATCATGTGCCGGACAACGCCCCATGCAATTCGAAAACGTTTTAATTTGAAATCTCATCATGTGCCGAACAACGACCCATGCAATTCGAAAACGTTGTAATTTAAAATCTCATCATGTGCCAAAGAACGACCCATGCAAGTCGAAAACGTTTTAATTTGAAATCTCATCATGTGCCGAACAACGACCCATGCAAGTCGAAAACGTTTTAATTTGAAATCTCATCATGTGCGTAACAACGACCCATGCAAGTCGAAAACGTTTTAATTTGAAATCTCATCATGTGCCGAACTACGACCCATGCAAGTCGAAGACGTTTTAATTTGTAAATCTTATCATGTGCCGAACAACGACCCATGCAAGTCGAAAACGTTTTAATTTGAAATCTCATCATGTGCCGAACAACGACCCATGCAAGTCGAAAACGTTTTAATTTGAAATCTAATCATGTGCCGAACAACGACCCATGCAAGTCGAAAACGTTTTAATTTGAAATCTCATCATGTGCCGGACAACGCCCCATGCAATTCGAAAACGTTTTAATTTAAAATCTCATCATGTGCCGAACAACGACCCATGCAAGTCGAAAACGTTTTAATTTGAAATCTAATCATGTGCCGAACAACGACCCATGCAAGTCGAAAACGTTTTAATTTAAAATCTCATCATGTGCCGGACAACGCCCCATGCAATTCGAAAACGTTTTAATTTGAAATCTAATCATGTGCCGAACAACGACCCATGCAAGTCGAAAACGTTTTAATTTGAAATCTAATCATGTGCCGAACAACGACCCATGCAAGTCGAAAACGTTTTAATTTGAAATCCCATCATGTGCCAAACAACGACCCATGCAATTCGAAAACGTTTTAATTTAAAATCTCATCATGTGCCGGACAACGCCCCATGCAATTCGAAAACGTTTTAATTTGAAATCTCATCATGTGCCGAACAACGACCCATGCAATTCGAAAACGTTGTAATTTAAAATCTCATCATGTGCCAAAGAACGACCCATGCAAGTCGAAAACGTTTTAATTTGAAATCTCATCATGTGCCGAACAACGACCCATGCAAGTCGAAAACGTTTTAATTTGAAATCTCATCATGTGCGTAACAACGACCCATGCAAGTCGAAAACGTTTTAATTTGAAATCTCATCATGTGCCGAACTACGACCCATGCAAGTCGAAGACGTTTTAATTTGTAAATCTTATCATGTGCCGAACAACGACCCATGCAAGTCGAAAACGTTTTAATTTGAAATCTCATCATGTGTCGAACAACGACCCATGCAAGTCGAAAACATTTTAATTTGTAAATCTCATCATGTGCCGAACAACGACCCATGCAAGTCGAAAACGTTTGCAAATATGTCGACTTCCTATTTACACTGAAGCACAACATTAAGTCGTTGGTTTACCAGCTTGAAAAATAGGATCAGAAAAAGAACAGAAACTTTCACGTTTATTTAATCAAACACACACACACACACACACACACACACACACACACACACACATATATATATATATATATATATATATATATATATATATATATATATATATATATATATATATATATATATACATGCTCGAAACCACGTCGTCTGTAGGTCAAATAGTATTTCATATTTATTCATAAATATCAGTATAAAGCGCCTTTAAGTAAATTAAAGTTGAGCACCGTTCAGAGATATTAAATATTAGACATTTACGAAGTAAGGCTCCGAGTTAGTTAAGTCCTTTAGTCTGTCTTTATGTTAATACTGTAATCGGCATAAATATAACTTAACTTCTCTGTATAATGAGATCATTCTTCATGGTCATGATGATAGAGTAAAAGCATGCGGAGTCAAATATGGTTTTGTGAATCGGGTTCGCGCCTCATGGCTATTTGAAATTATCACTTATCTGCACTGCTCAGAGCAAGAGTTCGAAATGACGTTGTCTGTAGGTAAATATAATTTAATGACTGTTTATAAATATTATATATATATATATATATATATATATATGTGTGTGTGTATGTCAAATGAAAAAAGGAAAGCCAAAAACTATGTGATTTATGTATTCATCAAGGTTTTGTCTTAATTGAAGAAAGCAATGTAGAAAAATCATGCAGGATATAAATTTTGTATTCGTCAGAAAGTGTCAGACTTCGGCATGATTGTTGGCGTGAGCAAGCAGAAAATGAAAAACATGATTTTGGTTGTAGCGTTATCAGCAGTGACCTGTCTCCTTCAAAGGACACGAGATGAATGGGATTGATGGCTTCGACTTATTAGTTTATGGCTACTTTAGCTAGGAAATGTGTCGGGGTCAATAAATGTAAAAGAATTAATATGACACCCCCTTCTCTCTTTATGCCAAAACTTTTATTTTCAATCATATTTTGCGTTTCAAAATCAGTTTTAAAAATCTCAACGTCTCGACTTTTTTATTGTATTTGTTTGTCTTTCCCTCCTTTTTTTTTCTTTTTTTCTTTTTCCTCTTTCTACTCCTAGTTTAGAATAAACGGTATATTCATACCCCCCCCCCCGTTCTCCACATCTACTACCAGCCAAGCTTGGCTGTGACTTATTTTTACCTCAACAAACTTCCTAGCTAAAATAGCCACAAACCCCACTCATCTCGCGTCCGTTGAAGGTGAAAGAGGAAACGTCACTGCTGATAATGCTACAACCAAAATCATGTTTTTTATTCTCTGCTTGTTCACTCAACAACCATGCCGAAGTCTAGACACTTTCTGACAAATGAAAATTAATATTCTGTATGATCTTTCTACATTGCTTTCGCTATCTTGAGGAAGTCTTCCAATAAAGACGAAACTTTTATGAATACATACATCACATAGTTTTTGGCTTTCCTTTTATAATTTTACGTTACGTCGGATCATTTTATATCTACTTTTCTTCATATATATATATATATGCGCAAGTTTTTTCCACTTATCCTTACTGTTTAACATCAAAACGAGTTATGCTTACTTAATTCTGTGATACAACATAACATTTTTGAAATACCATATATATATATATATATATATATATATATATATATATATATATATATATATATATATATATAATTTTATGTATCCACATAAAATGATATAAGTTGATATACCCTTTTATGTATCAATATTCAGTATTTACTTCTACGTGAGTAGAGCTAGATAGAAAGTTATGAAAATATATTTATGGTAATTAAGCAACACAGAGGCTTCCGCGTTTCATCCCCGTAGGGAATCGTCAAGCTAAAATGCATGGAGTTTGTGTTGCCGGGTGTTTTATAGACTAACCACCATTTGTATATACACATAGTGTTTAGCATAGCTAGTTAACAAATTAGATTCTTTGTTATTCTTTTAGCCAATCATTGGGCTTATCACAAACAAAGGTTCGGTTGATTTTACTTCCTGCCCTATTGTTCTGTTTTCTATAGGGTGGCCCATCCCTGTTTCGTTTTTATGTCAAAATAATGGGTGACCTTATTTTAACACGTGCTTGCTTGTATTTGTATTTCAGGTTTTATTTTAGTTATCTATTTATTTGTTCATTTATTTATGTATTTATTTATCATGTATCGTTAACCTAAGGTAAACTTTATTCTGTGTAAGCAGTTTTTTTGCTATTTAACTTATACAGTTTAATAGGTTTTGGGGGGTCGATAAAGTTTAGGATTTCAAATTTCTCATTCAGACATAATCTACATGGGTCGTCTAAGTTTCTACATGTATTGACCCCTCTTATTATTTTCTATTCAATTATTGGTTAACGTTTTGGTTAGACATTTATTTTGCATTGGACAAAGTGTAAGAGTTATACAGTTACAGCTTTGCTCTTCATTACTAACTTTTAAATTTCTATTTTGGTTATTACTATTTCTAGTGCTTATATTTTTTTTCTTTTTAGTGTTATGTTGGTCACGTTTTTACGCAATTTGTTATTTTTACTTGTCTACTGTCTTTTAGTATTTTGTTTTGTGTGCCTTAATTATTATTTCTAAGCTTTTGCAGCAGCTGTAGGACCGTTTTGGATTATATTTTATTGATTATGTTATGCAGGGGATTGGTTGCGGGGAAGTGTTCTTCATTGAGATTTAGGAATTTCTTGCCCAGTTTAGTTTTTAGCATCTGATTATAGAGCGGTGTGTACCAGATTATATTTCTTTTTCTTTTTTATTTAATTATAGTTATTGGTGTCTTGTTTCTTATATTTAATTTCGATATTATGGTACCACATATTTTTAGATCTGTATTGTAAATGTTGCTTGATTTTAAAAAAATATTTTCGTTGCTAAAGTTATTGCTAAGCTTATGTTCGATAGAATTAGGGATCTTTTTATAGATGATGGGGGGTGATTAGACTTTGTGTTTAAGTTTAAAGTTACATCTGAAAAGTGAGTTATTTTTTTGTTAGCCAGTACTTCGACTCTTAGTACTCATTTTTTCATTTCCAAATGTATAATTTTCAACCATTAAAGCGGACGCTCATCAATAATCGAATAGAAAATAATACGACAGACCAGTACATATATAAATTTAGACGACCCGTGTAGATAAAGTCTGAATGAGAAATTTGAAATCCTAAAGATTAAAGACCCCCAAAATCTATTAAACTGTAGAAGTGAAATAGCAAACAACTGCTTACACAGAATAACATTTACCTTACGTAAACAATACATGATAAATAAATAAATAAATGAAAAAAATAAATAAACAAAAAACTAAACCAAACTAAAACCTAAAATAGAAATACAAGCAAGCACGTGTAAAAATAAGGTCACCAATTATTTCGACACAACAAAGAAACAGGGATGGGTTACTATATTGCAAATATAACAATAGGATAGGAAGCCTCTGTGTAGCTTAATTCCCATAAATATATCATCATAACTTACTATATATATATATATATATATATATATATATATATATATATATATATATATATATATATATATATATATATATAATAAGGAGAATATTTTGAAAATATATTTTGAAAACCTGGACAACGCATTTATTTTATGTTTTTATAAAATAAATTATTTATTTACTTAAAAAACTTGTACTTTCGGTGATATACCCCAAAAGTATGAACATATTTTTTCCTCTTTTTTTTCGTTTAATCCTTCTTGATTGAGACATATTTATCGCAGTCAAGTTGAAATTCGTCTTGATGTTATCGACGATTAATGTTGATATGCCGCTGTGTGTAGCACGCGGTTACGTGAATAAGGTAGAATGAAAAGTCACACTTGGAAGCGTTGCTGAAATGGCAATAATAAGGAGAATATTTTGAAAACATATTTTGAAAACCTGGACAAAGCATTTATTTATGTTTTTTTTAAATAAATTATTTATTTACTTTAAAAACTTGACTGCGATAAATATGTCTCAATCAAGAAGGATTAAGAAAAAACATAAATAAATGCGTTGTCCGGGTTTTCAGAATATTTTTCAAAATATTCTCAATATTGTTGCCATTTCAGCAACGCTTCCAAGTGTGACTTTTCATTCTACCTTATTCACGTAACCGCGTGCTACACACATCTACGTCGCCGCTTCTAACTAACATCCGATCCAAGTAAGTACTTGAATTGTAAAGCGACAATATTAGTATACGTCCACATCTCCCGCTCCGAGAGATTTAGACGAAATATGTCGACAAGATCATAATCATGAGGCCATCAGGTCAGACTGCTTTCACAACTATCCAACCTGCTACCCGCCACAATATTATCAATTTTGGGATCAAGGATCGCATTCCAATCCCCCATTAAAACCCATGAGAAACCCCTCGAACCGCCGAAAAAAGGAAACGCTCACGCCAGCAGAATTCAGCACATACAATGCAATAATCCGAAACGCACTGTTATCAACATCAGCATCGACTACGACCAGCTGTCCTTCCGCTTCCACATGAACAACGCTCACTGTCGCAGACAGGATGCGTCTCACTGGCAGAGAGATACCGCGACTATGGATATCGCCATATGCTAATAAGACATCAAAATCATTAGTGAGCACATGACAATCCCCATATGGACGGAAGTGGGTATCCTGAATCGATACACTTATCTACCTTAAAGGCCACAAGTTCCCCTCAGCACGCGAGTAGCTCTGCTTCGGGATCTTATGCTGTTCACATTCCAACTAGCTAGGTACAAGGCCATCATCACTGCATCTAGTCAGTGTCTATCACCAATTCACACGTAAACCGTCCATCTCGCACCGCGCTTCTAACGTCGAAAAGAAAAGGTTATCCCTGATAATAAGAGGGAGGAACATAAAGAGGGAGCATACCTTTACATTTGACTTCTAGATGCTTCAGACTGTGATAATCTTATTCGAATAGTTCAATGTTCGGGATCGCTGTCTTGGATTCCTCCAACATTCGACATAGTGCCTTTGTGCGATTACCTCTGTCTCGTCGGTGAAAGTGGTAATTAAAGGGGACTCTCTGAAATTTGGGGATCTTGTACTTCCTTGTCATAGACGTGTGTGAAAACATGCAGCGTTTTAAGTGACTTTCTCTGTTTTGGGGTTATATGCAGATGATCTGCTTCGAAGATCCGATCCCCCAACACAGAGGGGAGCTTTCTATCTCTTTCCTGTCTTATTGAAGGATGAGAGAGTGAAGGCATCGTAATGGCTTCCCGTTCTTCTTCTGATCCCATGTCTCAGGATTGAGAACGAGGACAGGCTGGGGGGGGGGTTGAAAAAAGAGGGGCATTCTGCTCAGCCGAAGGGTTGGGGATTGGCGGTGAGTGCGGCTTGCGTTAAGCGTGATATCAAACGTCTCCGTTTGCTCTTTTTTATCTCGGGGGGAGGGGGAGTTTACTTTTTTATTTTGATGGAACTGGGGGAGCTATTTGCTGGTTTTCTCCCCTTTTTAAGAACTGTGTTCCAACCTGACGTTGTGGGTGCTGAGGGTACTGCTGCTTCAACTAATACTACTGCTGGTGATGCCAGTACTGGTGTTTCTGTTGACACTGCTGTTTTCTTCTGCACTGGGGCCGCAGGAGAGGACTTTTCTGGATTTTTTTGGAGGCAGGCCTTGACCATAAGCTGCAGTTGCTGGCGTCACTGGAACTGGGTTTCTTGGTTGCTGACTAGTCGGGATTGAGGAATCTGTGAAAAGTAACGCTGGCGATCCAACATCTCCGACATCACCCGGAGCTAATGACATGTTAACAACCCCTTTTCTTGTTCTAGGCCTGGTTGGTCTTAATGGTAAGGGTTCTGGCTCATCACTATGTGACGAAAAAGAATCCAATGGCCTGCGGTTGAGGGCCTGGAGCGGAGAGTCTGCGCTTCCAGGTATTTTCAGCTAGTCAGATGGCCCGGTTCGGATTCTTGGTATTTGGTTCGGACCGGGCCTCCAGCTCCATAATAATTAGTCGGAAGTACAGTCAAAGGTCGAATCGTCGGTAAGGATTTGGATCCGAAGGAAACTTTCTTTAAAGGGTAGAGCAGAGGCGTGCGCCACTTAGTACTTCCTCTCATCCTTTACCGACTGGATGTACTGGATAAGAGAAAACCGTATGTGCGCAGAGTTGTCTGTAGTAAACATTCGAGCGAGGGAGGCTTGGGAATGCCTGATTTGGCAAGTCATATACATGCCGAAAAATTGACCTTCCTGGGTCGCACTTTGTTAGAGGATACTCCGTGGGTCCCTGTGGTTGAGAACACCTTTCCCAACCTAATACCCGACCCTTTATTAGAAAGCCGTCGGAGGCCGAGTGGAGAATCAAAGTCCTTTCACCGAATGCCGAGCCGCACTTAAAGCACTGCTAGGGACCAGGTCCCTTGCAGAGCCTCGGAATGAACTATATAGGGAAATAGTGGAGGGTACCGCTTCGGATCGGCTTGGAGAGCGGCTGATATGGTTAGAGGAGGAGATCCGCTCTCAGTGGAGTTGGGCGCCAGGCAGGGTTATCTCAACAATGCTAAGTATTCTCTGACCTGGCGACTGGTCAGGAACGCACAGCCCCTCTTTGCCAAACTACGCTGAGATGGTTTAATGGTCAATCCCTTATGCCCACGCTGTGAAGACAGAAAAGAAGAAACGGTCAAGCACGTTTTCTTCACTTGCAGCAAAGTTCGGCGACTCTTGGAGTATGTCAGAAAGGTAGCGGCTCGCATCCTTAATGTAGCGTCCTTAATGTTGGTCCTTAATGTAGCGTCCGTTGTCTACAATGTAGCCACGTCGTGGTCTAGGCAGACAAGAATGTTTTTTCTTGCTATCTTAGCCGTAGCCAGACAAGTGACGTAGGTTACACGTCTCCATGAGGTTCATGAGTTTGGATCTGTTTCCGATTGGGATCTGGTTGTTTACATTAAACATCAACTTAAAGTGAAGATCAGATGCGATTAGAAAACATTACATCGCATGGAGTTCAATAGTTTATGCATCCGACGAGGAGCTAGCTACGAGTACGTGTTCCCTGCATAAGCATGGCACACGCGGTCCTGGGTTCTACGGAACCATCCCTTAAAATTGGTTATTTAGAAAGACTTTTAGCTAGTGGAATACATGAGTTCTGATCCTGTTTTATTTTTGAGTAATAAAGAGCTTCCAAAGATGCCCACTCTAATGGCTAGCCGCAAATACCTTTTTAATCTTGGAGGACACCATCCATTCTCATATTCCATTCCTTCTCTGTCTTATTTTTTATGTCCATCTCAACTCCCACTCCCATTTAGAGACTGACCTGCTTGGTTTCCAGTTTGACCGGAAATATAGTGGGCGGTCTGGCACTTAGCCAAGCATTTTATTTGATTCTTCATTTTTCCTTCTTTTTGGGTGTTTGTTGATTGTCTCACTCCCCATCATCACTCATGCATATTTATTATTGTAAATAAAAACTCATTGAAAGTATTGATGATATCTTAAGTAGGACTTAAGTCATGGAGTATATGCAGTATCATACTGATAGTGTCTGGCTTAGAGAAGGCAAACTTGGTTCTTAGCCCCCCCCCCCAACATAAGACGCGGAAGTAGGGGGAGATGAAAAAAGGAAGAAAACGCGGTAGTATCGTACAAAAGAGTCTACAGTTTACAGCGACGCCCCTATTGTGCAAAAGAGTCGACAGTCTACGACGGTGTCTATTGTACAAAAGATTCGAAAGTTTACGGCAGCGCTCCTATTGTACAAAATAGCTGACAGTTTACAGCGACGCCCATATTGTACAAAAGAGTCGACAGTTTACAGCGGCGCCCCTATTTTACAAAAGAGTCGAAGTTTACGGCGGCACCTTATTTCTTTACATGGCGGACAGTGGCATACACTGGCGGACACTGGCAGGCAGTGTCTACTAAAATGTAAAAATGTTTAAAAATACTGACTCATTTCCTGTTTTGAATTATGAGTTGGCGATTTCTATATATGGCTGAAACTGGCAGGGAGTGGAAAGTAGTGTCTAATCAAATGTAAAATTTAGAAACTGAATTATTAGTTGGCGATTTTTTACAGGGCGAATACTGGCGGATATTAGCAGTTAGTAGCGGGCAGCGTCTACTAAAAATGCTGACTCATTTCCTGTTTTGATTTTTAAATATTGATTTCCCCAGAATTAGTGACTAGTAAAACGTGGAGATAGAAGGAAAATAAGAAAGAAAGAAGAAACTGGGAGTAGGAGGGAAGATGAATGAAAGAAAAAACCATGGGAGTAGGAGGGAAAGAAGAAAAAAGGTGAGAGTGTGATGGAAAGAAGAAAGAAAGGAAGAAATGGTTGGAGCAGGTGGAAAAAAGACAGTAGCTCACCCTTCCAGAAGTGTTTGGTTTTTTAAATCACCACAAGTACTTGTTTCTTACCCCCACTTCCCTATGACGTCATTTTCTAGATTAGTTGTAGGAATGACGCGGGTATCAATTGAAAGCCTGGGAGAGTCGACCGCCTCCTTCTTTCCTAGAACTGACTCACATCGACATAATGAAGGACGGTACCAGTATTTCCCCAAAATTATCGTCTATTTATGTTGAATTTCTCCCCCTCCCGTATCATTTCCGGTTGAGTTTTATGAATGGCATGGGTACAAAGGTAAACTCTGGGAGAGTTGAACCTCCTCCTTCTTCCTAGAACTCGACTCGGAGCGACATAATCAAGTACGGTAACTATATTTCCCCAGAATTATCGGCTAATAATTTTGAATTTCTTCCACTCTCTCTCTCTCTGATTTCATTTCCGTTGAGTTTTCGGGAATAGCTTGCAATGTTTTCCAAATTAGTAGACTATATTATTGTTTTTCTCCAAATTAGTACATAAAACATTAGAAAATGGAAGAAAAAGCGACCCCCATTGAATAAACGTTGACCTTTAAAAAATACATATTTATTTATAATTATGAGATGTTATGCGACCGGAAGCTGTCCGATTCAGAAGATGTTAACTTTACGTTGTTCTGTCAAGTGTATCGGAAGCCTTTTAACGGACATACAAAAAACAAATAAACAAACAAACACCACTTGTTTATATTATACTAGCAGGGCTACCGGCGTTGCCCGGGACCACAAAAAAAAACAGAGTAGCGTGTGTAACTTCGATCCATCTTCCTCTCTAGCCGTCTTTTTTCTTTCCCTCTACCCCTTTTTTCGTTTCTCTCTACAATCCTCTCTTTCTCTTTAGCCCACCCAATGCTTCTGTTTTAATGTGTTGAAAAAATAATAATTTAATTCGTTTTTGTTCAGAAAAAGTGCGGATGTTGATTGAGAAACACTTGAAAACAATCTTCCGTGTTGAGATCCATCCCACAGGCTAATTTCTACACTTTCCCAGTCTTTATCTCATTCGCTTGAGGCGCCTTACCGGCAAATACCGAAGCTTCTTGCCGGAGGCGTCCTTACCGGCGAATGACGAAGCTTTTTGCCTGATACACCCTTACTGGCGAATGCTTATACACTCTCAGACACTTTCACAGTCTTTTGCCTGAGGCAGTTAATGCCGAAATTCTCCCAAACTTTTGCTGAGGCGCCTCTACCGGTTAATGTCAACATCCCTTTACCTTATGCGAAAAAGAAGAAAAAAGAAGAAAAAAGACATGGTCTTCTCTAAATCGTCACCAATTTAGTACTGGCCAGTATATGCGTTTCTTAACTTTGATTACAAATGCCGTCATGTCTGTGGGTAGGAGTTAGAAATCGGCCTACCTCTCATAGTGACGTCACGTGCACAAGAATGAGTTAGCAAAATTACTACATATATGTATTTATTTGCAAATTACTACATAACAATGTTGAATTTGCGAAAACCGGCCCAGTTGCCCCTAAAGGAATAAATATATTTTTCTGAATGTTCGATATTATTTGTCCGAAATGACGCTGTTTAAGAAAATATCAACTTTATGAAGCCTTGTTGAGTATCTTGGGAGCCTTAACTGAACATACAAACAAACAAACAAGCAAACAGACGTTTGTCTTTTATATAGGCGATATATATATATATATATATATATATATATATATATATATATATATATATATTTATTTATTTAAAAAAATAAAAGCGGAATTTTAGTCTCCAAAAATTTAGTCACTAGTGCTCTTTCGTCCAGCATCTCATCGGAAGAAATCGTTGGAATACAACATGTAAAATTAAATTCACGAGAAAGAACAATAATGGGGAAATTAAATTAAATTTAATGGAATGAATCAGGTGAAAAACTTTTAAAAGGCAGGTTAGTTTTAAAGGCAAAAAATGACCAACTAACTTCCCCCAAAAAGAATGAGTGATCTTATAAAATCGTTCTGCAGGCAAAGAGCGACTGATTCCAAGATTTTTAAATGAGAGGTTGAATGCGCCCTGTGTCAGAACTTAAACCACTCTATTTTATACTTATTAACACAGCATGAATTTACAAGTAAATGCTGGCCTATAGAATATTCAAAAGCTAAAAAGGAGATATGGTACAAGGAAGCAGGTCTACCCTGTCTAATTTTAGATGGGATATGCTGGTTTATTCGAGTCTCCACATGAATTTCATCTGCTTAATATAATCAGCATCAGATTATTTCACAGTGCATGTACTACATTTTAGTAGATTTAGAACTTGAGTCGATCACAGATGACAATACGCCATTTCAGCCATGCTACATTGATTTCGATAAGAATGCTGCAGTCGCCGCTGATAGCCGATATTTTGAGGGTTGGGGGCATCGTAAACTCAAATTAAAAAATCTCATTTCAAACTGAAATAATTTGATAAAACTCTGATACATAATTTTGGTTTGTTCTCTGGAACCTTTAAGACAAAAACTCGATTCGAAATTATTTCTTATAGTTGTGAACTGCATAAAACGTGATGTGCTGTTGAGAAACGATGTCATAATTCAAACTTCGTTGTTATTACAATAATCATAAAGCAAAAAATATTAAACACAAGCTCCGACTAGAGGAAGTCAATTACGTCATCTAAAAAACAAGATGGGGATTTAAGAATTCGTATATAATTCGTATGAAATAAGTGTTCACCTATATTTGATCCCTCTTTTACTTAAAAGTGACAAAGTAAGAGATAATCTATCTCAAGCATTTTAAAGATTTTTGTCAACAATTTAATAGGTCCCACACTGTCTGCCAAGCTTCACCCCTGCCCCATCGCCGCAATTTTGCTTCTCTGTGCTTATTTTCCAAATACCTCAATAGAATGCGCTCTAATTAACTTGCTGCTCAGGTGCCCTCTCGACGTAAATACTTCCGATCAACCCGATACTCAGCTTCATTCACACTCCTCTACTGTTGAGATCCTCAGATGTCGGAAGGCTTTCTTCTCTAATAGTTGCTTTTCTCGAACTGCTAGCTTTTTGAATTCCCCTCTCCTGCTATCTGTTTCCCTGGATGTACTAACATACAGAAATTTAAATGCAATGTGAACAAACATCTCGCTAAACAACTCCCCATTTAGGATTCCCCTATGGATATGGCCTCAAATTCACGATAGACCCTTACGCCTTAGTGGAACTGTGTCTTGTTTGGATAAATGAAAGTAAAACAACTATAATGTTCTCTATTGCTTTATCTATGTATGCATTTCTATGCATGTCATGTGTTAAGTATCATCTTTCAGATAACGATTGAAAATAGTTTAACGAACGTCTAGAAACTATAACCACCGATTGTCCTGACATATAGCACCCTTCCTCACAGTCCAATATTGCAACATGAAATGGAATAAGTATGTAGAACATGTTTCCAAGGTGGCTGCAAAAAAGGTAGAACACTTCTCACACTTGCTACAAAGCCACCACTCGCCCGTGCATGCAGTACTGTTGCCACATCTGAGCTGGTGCACTAACTACTAGCCACTAATTATAAAGCTGGGCAGGGGCAAAATAGAATTTCTAACCAAATAGGTTACGCACTGTTTGTCAAACTTCCGCCCCTGTCGCATCGCTGCAGTGATGCATCCCTGTGTCTGTTTTACAAGTACTTCCACGGAATGTGCTCCGATGAACTTACTGCACACGTACTTCCTAAACGAAAATACCTTCGACTAGCTTCTAAATCGCATCCCTTAAATGTAGAGGCACTTAGATTCCGGTAATTTTCTATTCTGATATCTTCTTTCCTCAGACTGTTTATCTTTTGAATTCCCATCCTGCTTCTTGTTTCTCCGACAGTACTAACATGCAGAAATTCAAATGTAATGGAAAGAAACATCTTGCTGTGCCAGATTTTTCTTCTAAATGACTGGCTCCTACCACAGTAGCCGCTTACGCTTCAATGGCAATATGTCCCGTTTGACGTGATTAAAAGTAAATCAAATAAATTCAAAATAAAATAATTTATCAACCGGATAATTATTATTTAGTTGCGATCAGTGAAAGAGTATTATAATTAACTAGCGGTTACCCGTCGCCCGGAGTTGCCCAGGATAAATGGAAAAGAATGAAGTAAAATGTGTAAATTGCCGACCTAACGCAAATAGGTCACAACGGATAGTTTTAATGTAAGAAAAATGTCGCATTTGAATTGTGAAAACAAACATACAAATTGCCACAGTGTAGAAGGATATCTCCAGTGTAAAAGGATATCTTCTTCAATGACCGCTTCTACAGAATTTGAATCGAACATAACCAAACTGACTGTTGCCGAACTAAACTTAAAATTTAGATTAAGATTAGTTTAGGGTTATTTTAGTGCCCCGCCCCCCCCCCAAAAAAAAACAGTTCGGTTCAAATTCTGTAGAAGTACAAAGTTTATTTTTGTAAATAAATAAAACGTACACTTATTTTCATATTTCTATTTTTGAGTCCTGTTTTTGTTTTGTTTTTAAGCGAATTGTTATTGCTATTTTGTTTTTAATTTAAGTTTATTTGAATGAAAATTAAATTGATATTATAAGTAATAAAGATTTTAATAAATCATTAAAACGGCAAGAAGCGATTTTATTAAGTCATTTTATTTTAAAAATATGTAGACAGATACCTATAATAAATTACGAAATATTATTTAAATCACTCCTGACCACCTTGTAATCATTACGTGTGCAAGAATAGGACGGCTTCTTGCTGGCTGGCGGCAACATGGAACAAGTTTGTATTTTACTTCAGGTTGTAAATGGAAAGTTTTCTTTGTACTTGTATAAATGAGGTGGGAAGTAAATATGTAATTACTTACGGTACTTACGAGTAATTTATATTTCATCAAATTAAGTTATGAAAATATCAAAGCGTTCAACGTTATTATGTTGTTGATTAGTGATTGCTCATTGACTAGTTTGCGAATTCTGAAACCGGTGTTTCTGTTTTTTGTTTATTGTGAAATAATAGGTACGCTACGCTAAGCGGTGTTTTTAGTTTTGTGGGAGGACTTAATTGTTAGCGGGAATATAATTTGCTACCCTCTCTTTGGTTTACGAAGTTGGGAGAGACTTACAGTTAGGAATAATAATAATAATAATAATAATAATGTTTTTAGAATAGGTTTTAAAATAATTTTCATTTTCTGGAAGCACGTTCGAAGTTAGTAAACGACTTAACTTATGTGTTTCGATGTGTGTGATGCATTATTTTATAGTCTACTTCGAACTGATTTGTGTGGGGAAAACGTACTAACTTTATATAGAAGATTAAAGCGTATTATAATTAAATAAATAGTATTATAATTAATTAAATAGTATTATAATTAAATAAAGAGTATTATAATTAATTAAATAAAGACAGGCAAAACCGACAAAACTGTGTATTTTTAATCCTGATAAAATATCGGATTAAGTTCACGAAATTTGTTTCGACAAATCCAGCTTTAATAAAAATAGTAAAAGTGTCAACGCCTAAAAATAAAAGAATTAGATTCTTTTTCGTATAAAATATACATAAATAATTGAACCCTTCGCGAATTGACACAAGAATATAGAATTTAATTGGACTTCAAAACAACAGCTTGCGTTTGAATATTTATAAACGGCTGTGGCAAATAAACCTGTCGCAGAGATTTGTTTACCTTTCAAATGATATTACAATTACTATGGATTGCAAGCGAGCATGTCATAACTGCAATGAGGTCACAAGAATGCCACCCAGTAATGCACTTTTATAGAAAATTGGCATCGGCTCGATCAAATTATTCAAATGTTGAAAAAGACGCTTTAGCAAGTTTATGGGGCACAAGTAGGTAGGCAGGCAGGCAGGCAGGCAGGCAGGCAGGCAGGCAGGCAGGCATTTTCAGCCGATATTCAGTCACTAGTCTCTATATATCGTTTTCTCATACGTAAAGAACTATCGAAAGTTCCATCTTTGAGAATCTTAAGAACATAAGGTTCATAGATTTTGATTATGATATTGAAAATGCGAACGGGGACATTAGTCCGCCACATGTCGAGATTTTCGTTAAAGATGCACATAAAGAAGATATAAATACAGAGTATGAAGATTTACTTTGGATTAGAACTGATGTTCTACGCTTGAATTGACGAGCTTCTGACACCTTAAGGAGGAATAAATTGACTTTACAACGATGAGGGAATAAGGTTCATTTAACTTAGGTTATCCTATAAGAGAACATTTGTTCCACCGACATCGATAAAACAACAGGAAGGTGAACGCGTAGGAAACGACAGAAACTATTAGTCAGTTAGAAAAAAAGTCAAGAGGTCTCAGAAAGATTTAGAATTTGAAGACACATATGCACAGTTGGAAACGCTAAAGTATCAAACATGGCGAAAAGAAAATCAAAAATGGCATTGGACAAATGAAAATTTAAAAAAGTTGCCTGACCAATGTCAAAGGATTTCAGAATATATTGTGATGTCTTAATATACAGTATCTCTCTTCCATCTCTTCCTCTCTGTATACCTCCTTCCTCTTTCCCTTTCTCTCTATTCAGTTTCTCTGTCCGTTTTCTCTACTTTTTCCCTTTTCTATTATTTAAAAAAAAAGTAGCAGCATATCGTAATATATTGTGATGTTATAAAGACCCACTCCCTCGCTTCCTATATCTCTGTTTTCTCTCCCCCTCTCTGTATTTCTCACTCTTACCCTTCTTCTCATCTTCCTGTAACTGTCGCTCCCTTCCCAGTCTCACTTCTTTCTATCTTTCCTCTTTTCCTATATTTTTATCTTTAAATTATTTACATCATTTCATTTCTCTCACCACTTCTCCTATCATTCGCGTTTTATTAACATTCTTCGACTTACCCTTACATTTGCACAGTGACAAGTAAACGAATATAGAAGTGGTCGACCGTGGTCGAGGGCGACCCGAAGGCTCCCTTTTCATTAGCTACTACACTAATGGGTATGGGAGGGCGCCACTCCTTTACTTTAAAATGCTGAAATTTTTAATGGCGCAGTTAGCTTGACGAATTTCTTTGATATAATGAAACACACAAATATTTTATTTTATTACTATGTTCTACTCATAATCTGAGCACTGTTGAAGTAAATACGGAGACAAAAAATAAATACGTAACGTATTATAATAAAAATGCATATGTGAAAGAGTAATATATATATATATATATATATATATATATATATATATATATATATATATATATATATATATATATATATAGAGAGAGAGAGAGAGAGAGAGAGAGAGATTTGTTTTTATCTCCATACATATACGTTTCATTCTCTCGGGAAGCGTCAGTGTAGAGATAATAATTCATACCGAAACCACGTAACACGAGTCATGTTATAATCCAAATTCCAACCCCCTTAACCTAGTCGGCCACTATGAACAATTTGATAAATCGGCGAGAGTTTAAACCTGTTATAGGCAGCTGTCATTAAGAGTGTCTAACTACTGAAGGAACATGCATTAAAGCTAAGATGACGGCTGTATTAATACTAATCACTACAGTGTCCAGCCTAGATTGAGGGCGACAAATAATTATAAATATTTTTATCTACATACTTATATATATATATATATATATATATATATATATATATATATATATATATATATATATCGATAAACCAAAGTCATGTAGCCCCACCTCCAGGATTTCCCTTATGCACCACTGAAAATTTCAGGATTAACAGGCAATCAATAACCTTTCCATAAACTGCGTGAACATTAAAACCGAGGTCTTCAAAAATGTCCCCACAAACGAAAATTTCTGCTGGCCCAACGGACTAACAACGAAAATACATAACTCACTAATAAAAACATAAGACCAATGATAAATATGACATAGCCAACCACTCCAAGACCTTTCCAAAAATGTATTTTTTTATATATGAAAAAACACCCTCATAGATATTGTACATGCCACAACCACAGTCACATCCTCCTACAAACCCCAATATAGCCTACACTCATACATCCCTTTAACCTTATCTATCACAAATATAACAGTAGATTCCCCATTAAATTAAAAAAATATCTAACATGATAAATACATGAATCTCTCTAATTAAACGCCTAGACACATAACTATCAAACCCCATTAAATTAAAAGAAATTATAGATGACTAAGACTTAACTTCTTTCCGTCTCACACATACACTCATACACATTATTAGATAAAGCAAACAGAATTAACTAAATACAAAAACCCAACACAAATGCATATTGCAATGATAGTTAATACGTTAGATATCACTTAGATACACCCTTTCGTCGATAAAGATATACCATCCTCCGACATTCAGCCACTACATAGCAATTAATCAACTCAAATATAGACCCCATAATATACTTAAAAATACAAAACAATACAAAACTATGAATAAATAAACAAATAAAAAATAAAATAAAACACTTAATAGATCCCACCCAGAGCGTAATCAATAAACTACGCTACACAGTTACCCCTAAAATAAACACACATTTGAAGACGTAAAAACGGCAACATCCATCATTAATATTTCAATTATTTGAATAAAACGTAATTACGATTAACACCTGACATGGTGCTTCCTTCAAAAGTGACGCTTCATCAATGCACCGTTTAACGGTGAATTCAAACGCAAAAAACACTTTGTTTTCGTTTCGAGACTCTTGAAAGCTTTTTATGGACTATAAACAAATATAAAAGTACAACTTTTTAAAATGCAACTTAAAATAAAATACCAAACTATAAATAAATATATAATAAAATAAAACACCTAATAAAATAAAATAAAACTTCAAAAAATGCAAAAATAAATAAAAATAAATATAATAAAACACTTAATAAATACCACCCAATATATAACTCCGATCCGGAACCTTCTTCAAAAGGGACGCTTCAGCAATGCACCGTATGACAGTGAACCCAAACGCCATTTCCCCCTGTTGTTTTGATTTCGAGACGCTGAGGATTCCTTTATTGACTATAGACGATTTTTTAAAATTAAAAATCTGTCCATCTGGATGAAACCGCGATACGACTCTGAAATATGTAACGTATAGTTTTAAAAATAAATTATTTGTATTTACATCCATCATAAATAATTATATTATTTGAATAAAACATAATTACGATAAATATATTAATAAATATTTAATAAATATATTAATATATGTGTATATATTAATATATAACCCCGACCCGGTGCTTCCTTCAAAAGGGACGCTCCATCAATGCACCGTTAGACGGTGAATTCAAACGCCATTTGTTTTCGTTTCGAGACGCTGAAAACTTCTTATGGACTATAGATAAGTTTTAAAATACAACTTTTTAAAATGCAACTTTAAATAAAATACTAAACTATAAATAAATAAATTAATAAATAAATAAATGATAAAATAAAACACCTAATAAAATAATACTTTTAAAAGATACAAAAATATAAATAAATAAAAATAAATAAATATAATAAAATACTTAATAAATACCACCCAATATATAACTCTGACCTTGGTGCCTTCTTCAAAAGGGACGCTTCATCAATGCACCGTTTAACGGTGAACCCAAACGCCATCCCCCTGTTGTTTTGATTTCGAGACGCTGAGGATTCCTTTATTGACTATAGATGATTTTTTTTAATTAAAAAGTCTGTCTATCTAGATAAAACCGTGGTACGACTCTGAAATATATTACGTATAATTTTTAAAATAAATTATCTGTATTAAACTCTCACTTTTCTGCAATCGAACACTTTATTGATTTCTTTTCAACATAACCTGAAACACCCACACACACTATATATATATATATATATATATATATATATATATATATATATATATATATATATATATATATATATATTACATATATCATACACCTACGGTAGTAGGTGCATACTATTCTTTTGATCACTCGCAGCACGATTTAAATCTTTGTCACTTATTGATTTTTGAATTAAATTTGTGTTTTTGTAGGCCCCCATAAAAGCTACATTTTGGTATAAAAAATATTGAAATTTGTGCAGTAGAAAAACAGATACATAAAAAAGGAGAGTAACGCCTCCGATCAGCTTCAACTTGATTTTTCTTTTATATTTTAAGAGAAATGTATATGTTTCCTTATCTAATATGATAGAAAAAGATATGAGGAATCTAATGGTGTTAGTTGCATTCTACAAAAAAATGTACTAAAACAAAATGCAAGGTAAAATGTTATGAAAAGAAAATTTAAGAACGCGTCCGATCAGGCTCAAATCAATTTTTATTTTTTATTTAAAAAAGAAAACTGTATTGTATTTAACCGTAAATGACAGAAACATACATGCGGAATTCAATGATCAAAACCACATCCAAATATATCAACAAGAAAAAAAAGATAGAAGAATTTTTGTAAAACAAATGTGGTCATAATTTGATTCCAATATGTTACCTAACTGTGCGAAAAATAAAACAAAAGTTTTGACGGTAATTCAACTTCAGCGATTTTCAATACCACCACTTTTTCTTTGCCCTTCTCTCTGCAATCCAATTCGCTTCTGTTGCTCCCCAGCTGTCCTCTTCATTCATATCAACTGATCTCCACATATGCAAATCAGACTTCACTATAAAAAATTGCACTCATGAAGAGAAGCCCTTCTTTACCCTGCAGACACGACATGTGAACCACCTCATCCTCTTTTCTGCTGACAAGTGTTCCTCTTCATTGTCACACTCCCCTCTTATCGTATGATCACAAAAGTGACAGGTGGTGTCTGGTCGCTTTATCCTAGTACTTCTCCGTAGTGGGATAGTTATTTCTTCCTCTCTTACATCAGATGTACCAGGACCTGAATTGGCAATGGAATAAGGCAGCTCAAGCAAAGAACGTCCGTCTTCTTCCTCACTTTCAGACACAGAACTACTACTACTTGTATCGGAATCTGGTTCTCTCCATTCACTATTCTATGATGATGTGTCATTATTGTCGTCCACTACCCGTGCTAAACTAAGACGTGGGCGCACGTCTCCTACATGTCGAGGCGTGCCATTGACGACCACCGACTGTGGACTTATCACTCCTGTGACACGACCTGGTCTAAATTTCGACGGGCAACTTCCTTGTTGATATTTCACCCAAACTGTGTCCCCTTCTTTATAAAGTGTAGAGATCCCATGGTGATTCGGATGGGGCAGAACATTGACCCCTTCACTCTGATCTGGTATGAGTACAACAGATTAGCAGGTGCTGATGAAGCGGACACATCATCTTTGGGGGTAACGTTGTACCAATACACAGCCTCCATAACAGGGCAGCTCTTTCGTGCAGCAATCCGCTTCACTGTCCTATGACACCTTTCTATAATACCATTTCCGGATGACCTGTATGCACAGCGTGGTCGGAAGTTTACACTCCACTCGTTCATGAACTGCCTGAATGTTTTACTGCAAAAGGCAGTGTCATTATCAGCCAGAATCTCGGTTGGAAGGCCACGTTAAAAAAACACTCATTCTAATTGCCGGATAACATGTGCAGTGTCCTGTCGTTGTAGTGGACGCCAGATTGAAAACCGCGTGGGTCCACAATCGATCAGTGTCAAAAAATGGCAACCGTTGTTCCATACATCCTGCACACTGAGCCCTCCCTTTTCCATTGCACTGCAGCTGGGTCTATTGTCTCGCATTCCTCACAATTCCGAATAACTGCCTTTACTGCCATTTTAGACATAGACGGGTCGATTCTACGCACACAATATAATGTTTGCCTGATTCCAGGGTGCCCACTATGTCGATCAATTTCGTCCAGTTGTGTTCGGTTCAGGTTCCCTGTCGCACACACTTACTGTGTTGGTTCAATCTCTCTTTTCATACCATTGAGCCACCGCTGTGGAACTCTCGTCAGGGAGTCTGCTCGGTTCTGGTCAGATCTTACCAGTGCTATATCAACCGAAATGTCGTACTCTTTCACGAGTGAGATTATCGTGCCCTATCTCCGCCTTATGAGCATCTCACTTACGGCCTTTGTGTTCAACTGAAACTTTCCCGTGAGGGCATTGGTAACACAGTGGTACACACACATATTGTCTGTTTTAATGTGTAACACATTGGCCTTCCACTTGAGCGCGAGGTTTAAGTACGGCATTCAGCTCTGCCCCATTTATATGTTAGATATCCTTTGTTGGTCGCAACCAGCATGCATCCTCGATGATGGCTCCATTGGAGTCAAGAGCTACGCTCACAGCAAGATAGCCTGCGTCCACTCACACATCCAGTTCCTTTTCCTCGGACGGGATCTGATTGCGGTACACGGGCAAGTGTATCTGCTATCATACACTCCAGCGGAGCATCGCTAACCTCGTCATCCCAGTCGTTTGTGACAGTTGTAGCGTGACGTTTAATAAAGCCTGTTGCCACTCGAATCCATCCACACACGGGAAAGTGCCCCACCTGTTTGCCACACATGGAGAAGATACATCGTCGTGTCATAGTTCTTGGCGCATCCAGAGTACTGCTTCCACACCGCCATCGCAGTCGGCCATTCTCTGCCCAAACTTCTAATCCCAGCACTCGTGCCCCATTTTTCAGTTTTTCTGGGTCCTTACTAGTGAGTCCGTACAGGTCCAGATTCTTCCTTACGGATTCTGCCGACGCCACTTCCTCATTAATATATATGTCATCAATATACATCGATGTTACTCTCCTTATCTTCTCATCCTGAGTTAACACAGCCTCGAGCACAGCTCTATTACAATGAGGTGCCACATTTAATCCAAACCCTAACCGGGTTAGACAATATCTTTGTCTTTTAAATATCACTGTCTGATACGGCCAGAGGGATCTCTCAGCATGGATCTGTAGGCATGCCTTCCTGAGGTCCAGAATGGATACATTCGTTCCTTCCTGTTTCTATTCTCACATTTTCTCTGCGCAAATATCTGCATCGCCAGTGAATGCATCAACATAGGTGTTTAATTCACGATAGTCCATCACAGGACGCACCTTATTTTTATTGGCCAGCAGCACAGCCATCAGTGGTATTAGTCCCTTGGGTGGGCCAAACTCCTCCTGATTATATGGCAGCAATCAACCGTTCCTTATCCTGCTCTAATTCATTAGACATTGGGTATTCAGAAATCCGAGTTTCCAGTTTCTCTGGTGCACGACCCGCTGACAATTTCCATGCTGCAACTCACACTCTCTTCAAATTTTGTAACAAAATCAGCTTCGTTAAAACAAAGCGCTTCACAGATAGGTTGTGCCTCCCCAAACTCCACATTTCAATATTGTGTGATACGAACACCACCGAGTGCCTTAATGGCGTCAATGCCAAGTAAGATATCGAAATCAAGAGGTTTCTCATGCATAATCAGCACGTCGATTGTGGCAACGTTACTTGTCTCTGTATGAATCCTAATAGTGCCATTTCCGCAGCAGACCTGCGTAGCGCCGGTTAATGTAGTTACCACCATCTTCCGCTTTGACCAAAACTGGCATAATTTTGCACTCAAGATAGAACGTGAGCACACAGTGTCGAGGAGAGTCAAGCATGGTGCACCATCAACATAAGTGGTAATGACAGGTAGCGCCAAGTTCACATTCTGACTGGGGAATAGACTGGCGCTGATGTCACGTCCCTAACTTCATTTCCCGGACAATCTCTTACTAGATTACCAGCCTTGTTACACCGATAACATCGTTGACGAGTGGTCTGCCTCCTTTGTATGTAGTCTCTCACGAAATGATTAAGGCCATTGCATTTGTAACATGTATAATCAGATCCTCCATGTTCACAGGTGGTTGAGTGATTCGGGCAGGCTGTGTTGCAGTCACGACTGGTTCCCCCACTTGAGCATTGTCTTTCACCAAGCTCGAGCCAACAGATCTTCTAAATCATATCGTCCACCCTAGAGGAGGACCGCAACAGCCTTTTCACAGGGTGTGGAAGCCCTCGCGCAAACACACACACCAGCACAGCATCTAGTATTCCTTCAAATAGCGATGACAACTTCCGCAGATCTGCCAAATACACGTGTACAGTCTCACCCGGACGCAACACACTAGCCTTGAACTTCTCATACGAAACGGCTGTCTATTTAGAGACAATATCTTTTAAAATTTGTGAACAAGAACCTAATAGTCGAACTTGGGAAACTGGATGGAATTTGGAACTCAACCCTGTAGATTGTTCTCATTCCGTCAGCCCTGATCCGATGGAAGTTCTAATTAATTAATTATTATGCTATTCTTAGTTATTAGTAGTATTAGTTATTAGAAATACTATAACCTTCAACCCTTAGAAGACTCTCTTTTTTATAACTGATTCTTAATACACGCCTTTATCCAAAGGTTAAAGGTTCAATCCGTACCAAAGGCGATAATAGATAAGAATAACATAATAATGAATTAACACTTCTACCAGGTTATAGGCGACCGAACGAGAACAATCTACTCTCGTGAATTAACTAAAGGGTTCAGTCTGAAATTCCATATAGGTCCCCGAGTTTGACATAATGATTTCCAAGCCGAAACGCCGTGAAAATAATAACCAATTCGAGAATTATAAATTCTCATGTAAAAAAATTTCGAAACATTTTTTTTTATTGTTCAACATTTTTGAACTAACTAATTATGGCAAACTATTATTTTAGTCACGAAAATTATTAAAAATGAAATTAGTTATGACATCATATTCAAACAAGTTGTGCGCGAGAGATGGTGTCAAACAGATGTATTTCTTTTTGCAAGGCCTTTAAATCTTCGTCTTTATTTAATATACGGCTAAACTTAGTGATCTTTAGTCAACTAATAATATTATTCAATGGTAAACATGTAAGTAAAAACTAAATTTAATACAAAGTTCACAGTTTTTGTCTTGATTTTATCAGAGAGTGGCCATTTTTAGCACGATACGGCCCTGAATTCTACGCTTTATCATATTCAAGAATATGGTAGACGCTATATAAACACAGCACACGCAAACACTGCATTCCACCAGCATACCAAGAATAGGAGACTCGTTGCTGTGGGAGGCGACAGTTTCCGCTGCCTTTGTGCCGCTGGCCTGAATCGTGCACAAGAAGCAAACACCAAATAGGTGTAACTGTGAATATCACAGCTCCATCCACGGCTTTTAAATTTTTTACATGTATTTTGGGGATGGCTACCGACATTAAACATAAGGATTGTTTAATGTACACGTAAAAAAGAAGGAATTAAAGAAAAACGAATTATTATTTTGAATTGTATCGATAATATTGTGCAGAAATAACTTGGGTTGATGCAGTTCTATAGTTTCTATACACACTCTGCCACTAATTACGATACCCATGTATAGTTGAGAAACACACACACAAACAAGAATAACCAATTCGAACAAAATGGCGACGATAATCAAAACATACTGATGTATTTTTCCACGTTTTTAAATGACCATTTCAAACTAATGGTTATTTTACTTATACGAATAAGTATAAGTAAAATTATTCCTTTTTTCATTACAGAAAATACGAAACAGAAGTTTTTCTTTCTTTCTTTAATCCATGCACACCATGACGTAATCATCATTCACGTTAGCACATGTAATATCAAAATATCAGGGTAATATTTCAATGTCTTTTTCGTTTTGGGGCGTCTGATTACCAACTACGTTATGACCGGTTTTAAAACATTGAATGGGATAATTTGGTTCAGTTAAAGTAAGACTCATAAGAATAAGCAATACATTTTTTCAAACTCAAAACTTTATTAAGACCAACTGAACATTCAGTCTAATTGCTGGGGGATATTAATGTGTTTGTTTTATTCTTATTTCGGCAATTTTACTTTCGTAAAACTAAAGATTCTGCTTATATAGGCTATTACGTGTGAACATTCAAAATATTTCGGAAGACTGAAATACCATTTATTTAAATAAATTTAAGTAAATCTTTACTATCAAACGGTCATAGTTTACCCCCCAAATTTTGTCACAACTGCATTTTAGCCATTCGAGCGAATTTATTTGTTTTTTATTTTTGAACAATTGCATTAGAGACAAGGGCAGACAATCACGGACTTTTCAATATGAATTGGGATAAACAATGTCAATCGTCAATAACATCTCAGAAATAATATTGTGTTTCTTTGGTTAAAGAGCAACGAAGGAATCGTTTTGTTAAATCCTATTTCAGTCACGTACATTATTCAGAGTGAAGTAGATTTAGGCATTATTTTCAAAACCTTTTAATCGACAGTGGCATTTTGTGTGTTTTCACTTCTTTCTTAATGTGTAACATAAGTGCTATCAAACGTAATACAATTTACTTTTATACTGACCTGCATAGTTTTAAACTTCTGAAAGTGTTTAATTTTTTTAAAATTTCAATGTAAGATTTCGTCGATATCCACTCCTACTCCAAAATAGGCGATCTATGAGTTACTATTGATATTTCATTCATTAAATACAGTTAAAAATTGACTTACAGCTAACTAAGTCTCCGACTGGCAACACCCCCGCATTTAGAGTTATTGGTAGGGTAGTGGCATTCATGTGTAGTATGGTTAACAGAATATACAAAAAATACGGATATTGTTTCTGCACTTCATTTTAGTGTAGGAAAAAGTTCCCCCAAAATACACCACAAAATAGAAATATTATAGTAATATACGTTTATTTAACACACACATGCATACCTACAGCATCAAACCATATTACTTCTAAATGGACCGGAAGTAAGTGCTTATTTTAGGGTAATCAATACAGGAAACTGATCCCCACTCTAAAAGCTAAACAAATTATTTTTTGTGAAAAGCCATTATCAGCTGATATTTTTTCACAGTTAAATCATTCTTTCATATCCTCCACCCCGAGCAACGCCGATACTTGGGTCCTGCTAGTTAATAAGAATACAGTACACTTTGGGAAAAAAACTGGAACAGCTATTTCTTAGCAATTGGACATTTTTGTGGCAAAGTTGTATTGGTCTTTACTTTTAGTCTTCATTTGAAGCATTTTCATTAACATAACAATATTTCGGTATATTTTTATATTTCAAATAGTATTCAATAACATAATAATTTTTAAATTTAAAACTAAAAGAGTATTTTAAAAATCTTTTTTAAATTTAAAAACTTAAAAAAAAAACTATCATTACGCCTGAATCAAGATTTAGAAAAGATCATTTTAGTTCCGGTCCATGTTTCTAGAAGTTCATTCTACGACAATGAAAAATGAAAAGAATCGAAATTTGGCAAAATAAATTTAAAATGTTATTTCTCCAAACATTGGCAAAGAAAAAATAGCAAAAAAAGGAGTAAGAAATATAGAATTTTTTTAAAATTTAAAATTGTTATTTTGTTTATTGGGTGGGATCAGTCATTTGAGTGGACTTATTTCTCCTATATTTTAACTTATTTGCTGAGAATTATTTTTAATATTCTTTCAATGTCTAAAAAAGTGGATTACAGGGAGAAATGCAGACGCATGTAAAGAAACATACTTAAATTAAAAATAATAGAACAGTAAAAGACAAGTTATAGCACCTGGATAAGTAAAACTTCTTACTATATTGAAGCTAAAGTCTAAATTTAGGGAAAAATTAAATTATAAAACTGATAATTATTTATTTTCATTTTTATAATCTAATTTTTTTCCAAATTTAGACTTTGGCTACAATATTTTGGTGATATTTTTTTAATTGCTCTTTAATGCTTATATATTTTTTAATTAAAGTTTTGTTGTGCTTCAATGTAGTCTTTTTGTATACTTTGCATAGAATTGAATAAACGTTTGTGCATTTTGAGACGTTAAGTGTTAGACGTCAATTAATAAAGATTTCCCAAGTTTCAAGTTTCTTTTTAAATATTTAAAAAGGTTTTTAGGGGGCATTATGTGGCCACAGCCTTCCATTTAAACATTCAAATATTTCTGATTTGTATTAAATTAGATCCATAGTCTTTCTTTGAATTTGAATTTCTTCTTTAGAATCCTTAAATGTTAAACATTTTCAAAATCAAAATCACATAATGGATTCTGATCAAAATTGGAATAAGGATTCTCTACACAAGGTTTAATCGCATTATGTGTTCATTTTAGTTTTTGTAAGGTGAAATATAAGTGGTACAAAACTGTTATTTTTGAAGAAATAATTTTATGCGTCCTGGGACGAATATTTCTCTAGTATATAACGCTGAGTTGTATACCTGAGACTTTTGTCATATGTTTTAAACGCATCAGATACATGCTAAAATATCCATCAGTTTTGGGAGTAAGTTTTGTTAAAAACACTCTATTTAATTGCTTTAATTAGCTGTAATTCGTAATAACGCATATAAGGACATATCGTTTACTAACTTTCTATCTATCGCTTTCACATTCGCTCAATATATGTTGCGTGCCCACCTCTATTATTCTATACAGTGTCGATTACTTTCGCTCGCTCTCTCTCTCCCTCTTTACTCTTTATCTCTCCCTCTCTGTCTCACACACACATACAAGCACACGTACACACTCTGTTTATTAACAGTTGAAGGTAATATAGTAAGGGAAATAATAAAACTATTGGAATAGTCTATTATAAACAAAATAGGGTATACTCACATGCAGTAATACTATTAAACTTGTAGTTAGATAGGAAAAAAGAAATAGAATATTACAAGTTAGTCCTATACAAGTATATGCTAGTATTTAATGTCGACGTTCGCTCAAAAGTATTTCTCTATGTTTGTCAATAAAAGAGAAAGACGACGGATTAATAAAAAACAAATTAAGTCAGAAAGTTAAAAAAATACCCTTTCTTGTTCTTTCTTTTATCTACCTCCGCTGTCGAGAGGCTTATATCTCCTCTCTCAAAAATATCGACAGCAGTTAAAACATTTTAGCTTGAAAAAATTATAGAACGTACAGAAATATCAATATTTATAGTAAAATAAAAACTTATCTAAGGTCTACGAAATATTAAAAATGATTGCATTGAATTTCTTGGAAAATAACTTATTTGAATTATATTATTTACGTTTTTGTAGTACGATTGTCTAATGGCACGCACAAGAAGGGTTTGATGTTCAATTGATATAGTAATTTGAAGATATTTTCTCCCAGTTTTTCACAGTTATAAAAAACCTTGTCAACCACCGATTGTCATGGCCGATAGCACCCTTCGTGAAAGCCCAACGTTCGAACTGCTCGGCCTGACATTATCAGGCAACATAAAATGGAATAAGTACATAGAATATGTTGCCATTTCTGCTGCAAATAAGGTAGGCCCCCTCTACCGGCTCACCTGTCAGTATCCTATATCTTTAGAAAGCCACCGTTCGCCCGTGCATTGAGTATTGTTTTTAAATCTGGGCTGGTGCACCAACCATTAGCTTTCCCCTCCTCGACAGTGTGCACAAAATAATTTATAACCTAATAGGTCCTGCACTATCTGCCAAGTTCCAGACTCTGTAGCATTGCCGCAGAGTTGCATACTCTTTCTTGTTTTATAAGTACTTCCACGTAATGTGCTCCGATAACTTATTGCACTTGTACTCCCTAAACAAAAGTACCCCCGCAACACCAGACTAGCTGCTAAATCCCACCCCTTAACTGTAGCGGCCCCTAGATGCCGAAGATTTTTTTACTCTGATAGCTTATGAAACAATGACTTGTGTTCCTTTTTCTCCCGGGCAACACGTTTTCCTTCTTTCAACCGTATTATCCAATCACATGTGAACTTCGAGACGTTCTCTCTACCACTGCCGTCAACCCCAAAAACACCGCCTTTTATTTAGCGCTCATGCAGCACCTGATTTGCATAATGCCACCCCAAAAGACACCGCCTTTCATTTAGTCTTTTTTGCCGCACCTGATTTGCATAATGCAACCCTCACTTTATTTCCCTCCAGACCCGCGTGATAGCTGCTACACCCCCCCCTGATCTCTTGATCACACATGATGTAGGGTGGTGGTGACCTTTTTATTTGTGAGCTTCTTCGAAGTGGGACATGTATCTCAGTTTCTGCTTCTGAGTCGTCCGATGAAGTTTCCGCGGTTTCATTCTCGTTGGGATCACTGGCGCTGCACATTAATAGTTCATCGCCAGACGCCCTATTACTTTCCCCAGTAGTTGAATGGTCCGCTCCCAAAGCAGGGCGGAGATCGCGTATGTGTCGTGGAATTCCATCAACCAGGACTGATTGCTGACTGACTATGTCTGTCACTCGTCCACGTTTGAATTTAGTGGTACATCGACAGCCTGGCGGTTTCACCCAGACATGATCTCCCACATCATATGGCTCGTCCATCTCCTCATTGTCAAGTGACTGCACAATGTCGATACCTTTTACCCGAGTCCGGTATGTGTAGATGGCATTCGCGGGTGCGGTTGCCGGGGACATGCCATCCTTCGACGTAACATTGTACCAGTATGTTGCTTCCGCAACAGAACACTTCTTCCTGGCAGCAATCCTCTTTATGCTGCGATGGCTTCTTTCCGCGATACCATTGCCTGATGGTACGTAAGCGCATCGCAACCGCAATTGAACTCCCCATTCAAATAAAAAAATCTTACTCGCTGGCTGCAAAATGCTGGGTCGTTATCGGCCAAAATCTCATGTGGTGCACCCCTTTCATAAAAGACGGACAATAGTTGTCGAATAACGCTTGCCGAATCTTGGCGTGCAATTGGTCGCCAAACTGCAAAACGGGTTGGTCCACAGTCGATGAGAGTAAGGAAGTGGTATGACGGGACCAATGTTACGCTGACTACCAGGTCATACTCGCAGACCAGACTCTTTAACGTGTCTAACCTTCGTCTTATCAACATCTCACTTGCTGCCTTAGTGCGTATTCTTACTTTCCTAGTCAACGTGTCGGACACCCAGTTATAGACGCAAAGGGAGTCAGTATGCAAGTGCAATCTCTTTGTTTGCCACTGTAGTGCTAGGTTAACGCCCTTCATCACAGCATCTAACTCAGCAAGATTGATGTGCTGGGCGGTGTTTGCAGGCCGTAACCAGCAGGCATCCTCCAACATGGCTCCATCCTTCTCCAACAGGACTCCCAATGCTAGTGAACTAGCGTCAACCCATACATTCATTTCTTCTCCATTGACACACCACTGTCCTCGAGGCAGATCCTCGTGCGTCGTTCTCTCAACACTTTCTGCAATCATTCGGGTGAGGAGGGCATCGCTTGTTTGATCATCCCACCCTTTGGTTACCGCATTCGCCCTGCGTTTTATTACACCCACTGCCACACGCAGCCAACCACACACTGGCAGGTGCCCCACAAGTTTTCCGCACAAGGAAAAAATGGTCCTTCTTGTGAGAACTTCAGGGATGCCGGAAATCACATTTCATCGTCTCCATCGCAGGGTGCCATCCTCCCATCTGACTTCCAGGCCAAGTACGCGTGCTCCGTCCGTAAGCCGCTCTGGGTCTTTGCACGTTAGGCCAAACTCTGACAATTTTGCGCGTACGTGCATTGCCGACTTGACATCTTCATTGATGTAAATGTCGTCAAGGTACGCCGATGTTGCCTTTTTGACGGTCTCTTCCTGAGATAACACAGCACTAACGATGGTCTTCATAATCTGCGGTGCCACATTCAACCCAAAACCAAGTCTAGTTAGGCAGTATCTCTTGCCGCGAAATACTACCGTCTGGAATGGCCATAAAGTTTTGTCGACCCTCACCTGCAGATAGGCCTTCCTTAGATCGAGCAATGATACATTGTTGTACCACTGCCATTAAAGGGAAAAGACCCTTTGGAGGTCCAAGCTCTTGGTTGGGTTACGGGATCAACCAGCCATCTTTGATCCAGGCGTCAAGCTCTTGTTCATATTCGGCTCTAACGTTCGCAGTCACGGGGTATTCTGTGACGCCATTCCGTAACTTGATTGGTACTTTATCGTCCGTCCATTTCCACGACTCAGTCCAGATCTTTCGGCGTTGATCAAACTCCACCTTGAAGTCTGGTCGATCAATACAAAGTGCGGCATACACCGTGCCTTAGGGAATTTCACAGTCCCAGCTGGTGTAATGAGCACACCACCCAGTGCCTTAATAGCGTCATATCCGAGCAGTAACTAGGACATTTACCTCAGCGGATACACCAGAGTCTGTGCAAATCTTTACCAATGCTACTCCACAGCATGCCTGTGTCTCGCCATTTATTTTGGTTATTTTAATGCTCATCTGAGCAAAGCGTTTGGTTGACATGTACTCTGATGATTGGTTGCACCTCGTTTACATCTTGTCTGGGAGCAGAGCGGCGCTGACATCTTGTCCCCTGACTCGTTTCCCGAACAGCTTGAGGCCATGTGTCCGATCCCGTCACACTGGAAGCACCGTATGCGCCCAGTCTTCTAGCCATGCAATTCCTTGCAATGTGACCACTTCGCCCACAACGGAAACAATTTACATTGGCATGCGAGTCCGTCCTCTGCGCCGACTGCGTGGCCATTACGACATGCTCATCAAGTTCCGTTTCATCCCTGATGGTAGCACGGGCACGCTCAAGTAGCTGTTCTATCGGATGCCTTCAAAAGTTGCAAATAGCTTGAAACAATGACTTGTGTTCCTTTTTCTCCCGGGCAACACGTTTTTCCTTCTTTCAACCGTATTATCAAACCGCATGTGAACTTCGAGACGTTCTCTATACCACTGCCGTCAACCCAAAAAACACCGCCTTTTATTTAGCGTTCATGCCGCACCTGATTTGCATAATGCCACCCCAAAAGACACCGCCTTTCATTTAGTCTTTTTTGCCGCACCTGATTTGCATAATGCAACCCTCACTTTCTTTCCCTCCGGACCCGCGTGATGACTGCTACAGCTTATCTTTTGAATTTTCTTCCGGCTCTCTGTTTCCCCGACTATACCATTATGCAAACATTTGAATATAATGTGAACAAACATCTTTCTGTTATCACCAAGATAAATATAACCTCTATCACAGTAGCCTTTTATGATTCAGTAAAACATTTTTTGTTTGAGGCAAATAAAATAAAATAAAAACTTATGTAAAAACTGCAGCCTCACGCTAAAAATGGAAGAATTAAAAGAGACAACAAATTCAGTAATAACAATTCTGAAGATGTGGGGAGGAGGCAAGCCTAGCAAACTGAATCACTTCTAAAAATTGAACAGGAAGTTTTGTATACGATTGATTTATGGATTAATTTGTTTTGTAAATGTATATTTTTTAATAAATAATCTCTACTCAAACTGGATAGATGATCTTCAACAAAGAAGATAACTAATAACATTACTTCTTGTTACGGTTAATACATTTCCCTTTTAGACCGTTTCCCTGAAGGATACAAGATAGTCGTCTTTAAGTCCAATATCAACAAATACTTGTCATAAACTGTTCCTATAAGTAATCAAACTTTTTCATTCTATTTTTCAATTGCAACCATCTCATAATATTCTTCTTCATTCAACTCACAGACCATCTATCTCATCCTCGAGTGACGTTTCACCTTGAAATCTGGTTAATCATTAGTAATAAACATGGATACTGATATGGAATGACTCGGCATGTTGGAGTCCTGTCGAAATTATAGTAGAGTAGTACTATAAATCACTGACTCAATAGTTGGTTTTTGGGTTGGGTTAGGGTTGCTCGATTGTTGAGTTGTGGACTTGTTGGGTTGTTAAGTTTTACGGCATGTCATTATATATCGAAACCGTTGATGTTTTGTATATGACGATTAGTTTCTAGATTTATTTGTTTTGTTTGTAAAATTTAACCCATAGATCGGGTGTAGACAGTTACTGTCACTCTGGGGTTGAGTTGGCCTAAGAGGAGTGGTAACTAAAGTGTGATCCCACACACTACAAAGCATCCAAATTGGAACCCCACTACTGGATGCAGTTTATGGTCAAAGAGTGGTAAAAATGTTTTCGTAATAAATGGGGGTGTCATGAAAGGTTAAACTTATGTAGACAAGTGAAACTAACTTTCATTCAAGTTAAGATTCCACAAGAATTTGTTCAATGCTTTGTTTTAATCTGAAAATGCGGTGCTTAGTCGATAATATTCCGAAGAAGCTATTTATCTTCCTTCCACAGCGGTAAGATGTGACACAAGGTCGGGAAAGTCGGATTTGAAAAGCCAGCGCCCGAGAAGGTGAGCACTCTGGCCTACAAAAAATATTCCGAAGAAATAACAGCATGAATAATAATTTCGTAGTAGGGTTGGATTTGGATACGCCATGCACGACCGCTTCAAATTGAAAACGGGAAACGTATGGAAACTGAGACCCTTCCCCTTCGTCTTCATCCTTCTCTTCCCCCTCCTCTTCCTCTTTCTCATCCTCCTCCTCATCATCATCATCAGCAGCAACAGCGTAGTTAAATGGTTTATGTTCGCACTGCAAAGTACATGGACAAGGAGATGTGTTTGCTGTTGTTTGCTGAGACTTTCGTCGAACTAGCGGTTTTAGTCTATCTCGACATCACGAACAAACCGGAGATAAGAAAAGACAGGGCTAGAGACCCTTATCCCTCAAAATAAGCCCCCCCTCCTAGCCGACACTAACAACTTCGTTCATAATTCAGCATGATTGACTTGTCTGAGGTCAAGAGATAGGGCTAGTTTTAGGTAGCAATGGAGGGCTTGGGTAAATGAAGGTTGTAAGATGTTTGATAGGGTGGGATGGCTGTCCAGGGGTGAGGGGATTGTTCAGTCTTGGGTGCGGAGAGACAAAGATTGGCGGAGTAAGGTCGCCAAATGATAATTTAATCAAATAAATAAATGAAAAGGGAGATATATGTGATAAGTAAGTGGTAGGAATTATCCAATCACTCAGCATCAGGTAGAGAAGAGACTCGTTTATAATCTTTTTATTTGTCTTTGCTGCTTTGCTCCTCCACAAGTGGTCGGTTGAGAGTCACAGAACGGATGATGGGCTGGCGGCCATACGTATATCTGTTGGAAAAGTCAAACTTTTTCTTGTTCTTTTCTTCTTCTGGTTCGTGTTCTTGTTCTTGTTCTTTTTCTTTCTTTTATCGTTCACCTTTTTCTAATTCTTCTTTTTAAGCACCTTCTTTCCATTCTTCATTACGTTTATCTCTGATAATATTTATTCAGCTTCTCTATTTTATTCTTTTTCTTAATCTTGTATTTTTTCTTCCCAGTTATCCTTTTTCTCCTCTTTTCCTCCTCATTTTTCGTCGTCGTCTTCCTGATTTCTTCAAATTGTTGTTACCATTTTTATACGTTTATATCCTTGTGGAAGTCACATGAATGACCGGAAGTGCACTCTTCACTGCACGATATTCACGCGATAAATCGTGATTTGGCGCAAACCCAAATCACATGATCAGTGTGATTAACCAAGTCGTGACTTTTTCCAAAGGAGACAAGTTGTGATCTTGCGATTCTCCGCCAGGCGGCTTATGGCAGATACTCTACGGACTTCGGGAAAGGGTTATTTAGACTTGTCAATATATATTCAGTTCAATGTATAGCAGATGTTATATTCTTTTGTTCTGACGAAGAAACCTATATATATATATATATATATATATATATATATATATATATATATATATATATATATATATATATATATATATCCCTTTAGTTGATGTATCTCATTTATTCTGTGACCACACCAGCTAAATCCTCTCTAAATATTTACTCTCTTTTCCACTCTCTCTCTAATAAGTAAAGTACCGTCCGTCACATATTTGAAGTCAGCTAATTCTTCTCAAATTTGGGAAATATATTCCATGCATACGAACTGTGGGTGACATATCACCCTCATCATCCCATGTACTCAACCCTATCATGGTGTAATCCAATTGCTTTACTTGAAAAACATATAAACTTAAAAATATCTAATATGTCTACAAAACACCCACAGCTATTTATTTCAAATCTAAAATAATCATTCTAAGATACTTAATATTAAAAAATAATAATTGCAATTACATCGGATTACTCTTATCCTTCCTTTCTCATATATGTATGTATAATATATATATATATATATATATATATATATATATATATATATATATATTATATTTTACAACAAAAGCTTGCAAAAAAAAAATTAAATAAATGATTTATCATTTAAAGTCGCACCATGTGCTGGTTTTTCAAAATTTCACATAAATACATTTTAATGTGTGCTTCAAAAATGTTGTCAATTTCCTTATTCAAAAGACGCCAACCAGTGCTAAATATCGACCGGACTTCACTTTATCTAACGCCCCTTACAACTTGGCATGCTTTTCTGAAGAAGAAGAAACTATAAGACAGTCTCGCCTGACAAACTTGTTTTACAACGAAAGCTTGTAAAAAACCTAATCTGTTTACCTATTTCGATATATTCAACAAGGAATTCCTCCCATTTTCGGCAAAACATATTCCAATTCGTTCAAACAAAGCTTATTTCCACAAATTTGTTCAGTCAGTGAAGACATTCCTGATAAATGTAAGACAGAAAGCATTCCATAACTATTTGAACCTAAGAAGAAAATCGAATAACAAAACTTCTACGAGACATTTATCCTATCCTGATTTTTTTAAATCTAGACTTCCAATGAACACAAGAAGATTGAAAGATTAGCGGCATCTCGATATGGATTAAAAAACTAATTCCTACCGAGTCAAAATGAACACTTGAATGACTTTGAGAACGCCTTGATTTGCATCACTAAAATAATTAAATTAAAAAAACAAACTTTTTTAATCTAATCGTTAAAAAATTCATAAGCTTGCTAAAAATTAAACATACAATCATACAATCATTGTCTCAGCAGACAAAACGAAAAATTACTACAAATTAGATTACGTTGCTCATAAGAATTTAATATATAAATAACTTAATAACTCTTACGAAATTGCTCCCCGTCACAAACTTAACGGTATAAACAATGTAACTAAATCCTTACAGGCCTCTATGAATATCCTTAATTATACTAAAATTGTAACTCCAGCCGTTCCGAGATTTTCTCTTAAAGACCACAAAAGAAATTTTAAGGATAACACTTCAATTAGATTAATTTGCCCTTCTAAATCTGATCTAGGAATTAAGAAAATTCTAGATAGAATGATTGCTAACATAAAAGAAAAATACTTTTCTCTCATGGCATTCATCTGATTCAATAATTAATTGCTTCTTAAACCTTAACAACAAATCTAATTCAAATTTAATAACTTTTGATACAAATAACTATAACTCATCATACCCCCTATCCTTATTAATAAATCACTTATTTTAACCCTAACCCTAACCCTATCCCTATCCTTATAAATAAATAACTTATTTTAACCCTAACCATAACCCTATCCTTATAAATAAATCACTCATTTTAACCCTAACCCTAACCCTAACCATATCCTTATTAATAAATCACTTATTTTAACCCTAACCCTAACCCTAACCCTTTATCCTTATTAATAAATCACTTATTTTAACCCTAACCCTTACCCTAACCTACCCTTATTAATAAATCACTTATTTTAAACCTAACCCTAACCCTAACCCTAACACTATCCTTATTAATAAATCACTTATTTTAACCCTAACCCTAATCCTAACCCTTTATCCTTATAAATAAATCACTTATTTTAACCCTAACCCTAACCCTATCCCTTTATCCTTATTAATAAATCACTTATTTTAACCCTAATCCTAACCCTAACCCTATCCTTATTAATAAATCACTTATTTTAACCCTAACCCTAACCCTTTATCTTTATTAATAAATCACTTATTTTAACCCTAACCCTAACCCTAACCCTATCCTTATTAATAAATCACTTATTTTAACCCTAACCCTAACCATATCCTTATAAATAAATCACTAATTTTAACCCTTACCTTAACCCTAACCCTATCCTTATTAATAAATCACTTATTTTAACCTCAACCCTAACCCTAACCCTTTATCCTTATTAATAAATCACTTATTTTAACCCTAACCCTAACCCTTTATCCGTATTAATAAATCACTAATTTTAACCCTAACCCTAACCCTAACCCTTACCCTATCCTTATAAATAAATCACTTATTTAAACCCTAATCCTAACCCTATCCTTATTAATAACTCACTTATTTAACCCTAACCCTAACCTTAACCCTAGCTTTATTAATAAATTACTTATTTTAACCCTAACCATAACCCTAACCATAACCCTAACCCTATCCTTATTAATAAATCACTTATTTTAACCCTAACTTTAACCCTAACCCTTTATCCTTATTAATAAATCACTTATTTTAACCCTTACCCTTACCCTAACCCTTACCCTATCTTATTAATAAATCACTTATTTTAACCCTAACCCTATCCTTATTAATAAATCACTTATTTTAACCCTAACTTTAACCCTAACCCTTTATCCTTATTAATAAATCACTTATTTTAACCCTAACCCTAACCCTATCCTTATTAATAAATCACTTATTTTGACCCTAACCGTAACCCTATCTTTATTAATAAATCACTTATTTTAACCCTAACCCTAACCATCACCCTTTATCTTTATTAATAGATCACTTATTTTAACCCTAACCCTAACCCTATCTTTATTAATAAATCACTTATTTTAACCCTAACCCTAACCATTTATCCTTATTAATAAATCACTTATTTTAACCCTAACCCTATCCTTATTAATAATTCACTTATTTTACCCTAACTCTAACCCTAACCCTCTCCTTATTAATAAATTACTTATTTTAACCCTAACCCTAACCGTAACCCTTTATCCTTATAAATAAATCACTTATTTTTACCCTAACCTTAACCCTAACCCTTTATCTTTATTAATACATCACTTATTTTAACTCTAACCTTAACCCTAACCTTAACCCTAACCCTATCCTTATTAATAAATCACTTATTTTTACCCTAACCCTAACCCTATCCTTATTAATAAATCACTTATTTTAACTCTAACCTTAACCCTAACCCTATCCTTATTAATAAATCACTTATTTTAACTCTAACCTTAACCCTAACCCTATTCTTATTAATAAATCACTTATTTTAACCCTAACCATTTATCCTTATTAATAAATCACTTATTTTAACCCTAACCATAACCCTAACCCTATCCTTATTAATAAATCACTTATTATAACCCTAACCCTAACCCTATCCTTTTAAATAAATCACTTATTTTAGCTAAAAATAATTCTGATTTTACTGATCATGAAATTAAGCTAATTATATTGGCTAGGAGAAAGTCTAGACGAGGAAAGACACCCCTAATAATTATGACATTGTTCTGGGGAATCGGCCTTTGCACAAATTACTGACTTAGTATAATTATACTTATTGCATGAATTTAAATTTAAATATAAAACATACAAGCAACATTATCCAGAGATGACACCCTGTTTGTCCATAATGTTAGATTTAAAAGTTACAATAGAACTATTAAGAATTTGCATGCTTTTTTAGTTTCGGCCACTCTATCACTATTGACACATAGACAATATATCTTTTTTTTTTGCGTAACAGTTAATCTAAACTCTGAATCCTATAGCCCACATCATAAACCTAACCTAACATTGTTTTCTGTTTATAAACTTTTAACCACTCCAAATCAATCATAAAATCTATAGTCTCTTCAGTTTCTAACAGAATATCCAAACTTTCGGCTAATAAGTCAATTTTCGACCAAAATTCTCCTTTTTTCAATAATGTTTTACTTAATTCAGGATACTCTAAATAATAACATATAAACAAAATTCTCGTACCTAATGCCCTTTGAGCATAATCGCACATAATATGACACTAAAAGAAAAAGCTAAGAATAGAATAGCTGTTAATAGTAATAATTCCTGTAATAATATACCCCATAGTTCTATTAATAATGACAGACAGACAGACAACCCTTCAACAATCTAATTAGCATAAACGACTAAGGAGAAAAATAACATTTGGTTTAATCCTCCTATAATTATAAAGAACAACAAATATCCTAAGAATTTTTTTTTACATTATATAAATTATATTTAAGTATCCACATAGATATAGCACTATCTTGAATAAAAAACTGTACAATGCCCAACATAGCCCAAATAATAATAACTTCTAACAATAGGAAAAGTAAAATTGCTCAGAATCTAACTTCCCATTAACCCCTTTTAATAATTGTAACTGCTGAAGCTTTCGGCAATGCCGGCTCAATAATGACTATATGCACAAATATGTATCCCTGCATAGTAAATTAATTAATTCTCTAAACTAACACATACATAATACTAGTACATTTGCACTTTCTCCATTTCTATCTCAACTTAATTCACATGATTTGACTGGCAATTCAATTTATAAAATTTCCATCCAAATGACTCATCGTCAAACAATAACTCCTTCAAATAACTTAAACACAACTCTAATCAGCACATCAATATTCTCACTCAAAGTGGAGATAATACTTCAAATAACATACTTAATTAAACATTTTAGATAAAAAAATATCTCATGTTCAATAAATTGGTTTATCTTGAAGAAGTCTATGTCTTACGCTCCAGGTTCAAAATGGAGTCAATTATCTATTTCCGATGCTGTGAGAATAATTACTTCCGTTAAGAATAAAACTGTAATAGCTGAGGTCCTCTCGGCATATATACATCAAGAAAGATATAAATATAGCCAACTATTAACTCCACCTGATACTCCACCCTATCCAATAGTTGAGTGGGTTCGAGTGATGGAACGTGATTTTTAACTCATCAATATTAATCTTTAGGACTTATTTTTAATTTAATTTTTAGCAAGCCATAATTTACTTTTACTTACTTCCCTAAAATAATTATTTCCTTAAATTGTAAAATGACTCTAAATTTAGTGAAACAGTTGTGAGCAATCTTTGATAATTTGCCTTGCCCAATACTATCATTCACTTATAATTTACTTTAAAATCCATTATATTAGTTTTAATTCTACCATTAAAATATTTGTTAAATTCTCTATAATGCTAACATATTAAATATTTTTGAGATTTTTTTATCCGACATTCCACATATTTTTCAAATCTCTATAATGCCAATATCTAAAATAGCATACCCCCTGGATTATAATTAACCTAAATGCTATTCATTTTATCTTACAATATTTTTTTTAATATAATCATTTTAATAAATCCTTTAATTATATATTCGTAAATATACACATTTCTAATTTAGTCCCCCAAAATAAAAATAAAAATTATCGATGAACATGCATAGCTTGACAAGCAAATACCCTTTTTAATCCTTTTCTTAAAACTTGAATTTTTTAGATGCCAGTTATCTCCCTTTCACTGCTTTTGAATTTGCCTAAGATATTTTTTAATTGACTGTTTCTATTTTACTTTGAATCGAAATGCGTTAACCTAATATCTTCACTTACAATGTTTGAATATTTTATTTATAACCTAATATTTTGTTGTTAGTGATTTAATATAATATCTTTTACTTTACGTAATTCATGACACCTTTTTCTAATTCATAATACCCTGTTAAATCTGTAATATTGCAACCTTCTTTGCTTTAAAATATATATTTTAAGTTAATCTTTTAATTTTCTGTATTTTATTTTCGCTACTTTTACATATGATATCTTTGTGACGTTATTTCATTATGATATTTAGCTAAACTACAGACGCTATGAATATATATCACTTTCGTCTCTTAAATTTTTTATAATTCTAAATACTGGTTTATATGATTTTTATTTTTTATTTAATATATCTATTCTGTACTATTTATCTATGATAGTTTGTGACTTAAATTTCGTTAGTAATTATAATTTCTTTATTAATTTATGTATTTTTTCTTTTTTCTTTTCTGAAAATATATTTGATTCTTCTTTATACTTATTTATTCATTTTGATTTTAAATGTTACTCTTCTTCTATTTTTTCTGTCCTTATATTTTTTCTATAATAAGAAAGAAAAAATAGAAAAAGATATAAAGAAAGAAAAAAATATATGGTATTTTTTTCTTTCTTTATATCTTTTTCTATTATTTCTTTCTTATTATCTATGTTTCGTCTTTATATTTTTATATTTTATCTAAATTAGATTTACACTTTTAATTATTTCAGTTTAGTTTTTATGTTGGACAACCCTGTTCATATTTTTCGTTCTGCCAGGCAAACATGCAATGGAAATATATGTATTTATTTTTTGATTCCCTCTGGACACACACACACACACACACACACACACACACACACACACACACACACACACACACACACACACACACACACACACACACACACACACACACACGCACACGCACACGCACACACACACACATATATATATATATATATATATATAATGTATAGGTGTAGAATTATAACGATAATTATATTATCATTTACTTTTCACCCCTGGCCCTAATCTTATTTCTTTACTTATGCTTTGTTTTACTTTATATAACAGTTTCAAAGTTTATTGTTGCCGACAATACTTATAATCATATTTTCGGCTTCCCCATCCTCTGATGAGAAGAAATATTTTCTTTGAAAATCCATGGATTAAGGATATGAGGCTCCTTGCTCTGAACTTTTGATGTTTTTAATAAATATTGTATCTTTACAATGTTTTATTCTCATCTTTCACCTCTAATATATATATATATATATATATATATATATATATATATATATATATATATATATATATATATATATATATATATATTAGTTGTGAGTCATTTTATTATCAACTGACTTTTATTATGTTTTGGGAGGATTTTCTGAATCCTTTTATATTCTGGACTTTAAATTCTTATCACTTGAACTCTATGGATTACAACTCAATGTATACCATATATTTGCTTTTTCTATAATTTACATGGCCACATTATGTTTTTATCTTCCATTGAAGATATTTTTTGCTCAAAATTATTTTTATATTTTCAAATATATGTTAAACAGTAATATAAATTCTGTTTATTATTTTCATCTGATGAAAAGAGTTTATTTTAAAAAATCCATTGATTAAAGAAAAAAGTTTTATTTCATAGTTATTTTTTGAATACTCGATGAATTAATAAATATTGTATTTTTCCAATTTTTATTTTCATCATTCATTTTCTTATATTATTGCTCTATATTGTATATCAAGCATGGGCTTATAGGATATAAAATAAAGATATAATATTTATCTTCATTGTTTTATTTGTATATATGTATATATATATATATATATATATATATATATATATATATATATATATATATATGTATAACTATATAAAGTATTGTATTTAAAATCTATACATTACAGTGCAATATATATTGGGTGTACCGCGGTTTCATCGATATGACGCCTACTAAACGGTGCTGAAAAGTCGGTCTACCACTATACGCCGGTTTCTGATCGATGAACACCAGGTACAACCAACAGACACTGTAATATATAGTTTTTAAATGAAATATGTTACACACACACATATATATATATATTACGTACGTATGTATTACGATTTTCATAGTTTTATAGGAGAATAGTAAGAAATACGCACTTTATTTAGATGTGCGCATAAAGCACGTTCGCACACATCAATTCATAAATCCGTTCAAGCATCGCAATAAGAAGCTCTGTCCCACGCAACTTTAATTAGTCATCTTAAGGACATCTATTCGTGTGCTTCTAATCGTTGCAGTTTTAAACATCATCGGATACTGTGGATAACCTAACAGTCATCTCGGAACGCATTTACTGGTTAAAGTTGGTGAAGCCAGGGTGGTAGCGGTTGATATATTCAAGGCTTTTGACGTGGTCTGGAATGATGATCTTCTCATGAAAATTAATTCGTACGGTATGACTGGACGGATATTTAATATAATCAGATCCCTTTTTAGCCAAAAGAAAGATCCATGTTGTCCATGATGGTCGCACATCTAAACAACATGACATTAATGCGGGTGTGCCACAGGGATCGATCCTTGGACCGTTATTATTCCTGATCTTTGGGTAACGAACTCACTGATGCAATTGTCTCCGAGTTGGGTATATATGATGACGGCACTACGCACTATTTCCGACATGTATATCCAAGGCATTGGCTGAATCCTTCGAAAATGACCTCCAGTATTTAGTGGAATGGGGGCATAAATGGATGGAACATTTACTATTACTAAAACAAAGCTCCGTTCCTTCAACAATTATAAAACACCTTTTCAACCACCGATTGCTATGACTAATAGCACCCAACATGAGTGTTCATCATTCAAACTACTCGGCCTAACATTCGCAGATAACTTTAATTGGAATAAATAGATAGAAAACATTGCCAAATCTGCTGCAAGGAAGGTGGACTCTCTCTACCAAGCTAAAGAAATCTCAAACGTGCCAGTACCTTATATCTCTACTAAATCACTATTCGCCCATGCATGGAGTATTGTTGTCACATATGGGCTGGTGCACAAACCACTAGGCTCTCCCTCTTTGACATGGTCCAAAAGAGAGCCTTTAATCTAATATGCCCCACACTATGTAACAAGCTTAAGGCTCTGTCCCATCGCCGCAATGTTGCATCTCTGTGATTGTTTTACAAGTACTTTAATGGAATGTGCTCCGAGAAACTTGCTGCTATGGTGCCCCTCGACGTAAATACACTCGACTAACACAACAATCAGCTAAATCCCATTCATTCACTATTCACTGTTACTCCAATAGCTTATTTCTTTGAATAGCTAATCTTTGGAATTCCCTTCCTACTTCCTGTTTCCCTAACCGTACTACACAGCAGGCGTTTAAATGTAATGTGATAGAGCATCTCGTTGTACACCTCCCTAATTAAGGTGCCCCTAATTCACACTAGCCTCTTACGTCTCAGTGGCATTGTTCCTTACTTGGGGTGAACACAAGAAAAATAAGATGCATCCATTTAGTCTGTGCGTTTAGCGATGAAAAAAAAGATTTCAAACGTGAACTTGACGGACGGGGAGAAATGCGTGAAGGTAACTGTGACAAACCGATGAAGATACGATTTTAAATTTAAGCTTGACAGACCAATAAGCGGACAGAGCCGCTTATAGATATTCTTGGGCGCATCTAAAAAGAAATTTTTGTATCAACTGCACTTATCTTATTTCTTGTTCTTCCTCTTGGCAATCCCATCTGGATCCAATTGAATCAAGGGTACTAGAGTACTTGAATTACAACACACACGCATCTGGATGTGCGTGAGGTCAATGTACCCGGGATGAGAGGCAGTTCAGACTAATTAACTGGCGTGTGTCTGCTTACCTGTGTGTGTCCTCTCTGCGCCTGTGTGCGTCTGTATAGATACAACTACCATTATACACTCTTACACTGACAACTGAGCCATCGTGTTTTTCTGCACACCAGCAAAAACACATGCCCAGATACACACGTGCTCACGCGCATACACACTTATGTAGACGTGGTTATCGTTATATATATATATATATATATATATATATATATATATATATATATATATATATATATATATATATATATAATGCAAAGTTCCGAATACGTTCGTCGAACACTAGTCTTCTATCTGTGCCCGCTTCTAGGTACATATAGATCTTTTCCCCTTAATTACGTGACAGCTTCCGGTGGCCAAGTAGATAGGGCGACTGCTTGAAAATTCTAGGCTGACTCTGTGAACTGGGTTCGCGCCACCCGACCGTCTGAAATGGTTACTTTCCTGCACGGAGAGCAATAAGCTTGAAACGCTAGCGTGTGTAGGTATTAATAATTCAATATTTATTTATAATAAACCCCTTTAAGAAATTAAAGTTGACCACTCTCGGGGATGTTAAAGTTCCGAATACGTTTGTCGAATACTCTAGACTAGTCTTCTATCAGTGTCCACTTTTAGATACATATAGATCTTAATTTCCATTAATTACGTGACAGTTTCCGGTGGCCGAGTGGATATGGCGACTGGTTGCATATTCTAGGCTGACTCTGTAAAATATTATAATAAGCCCCTTATTAATTAATCTTATTAAATATATAGTTCAATCTTCTGATTAAAATTATTTAAATATATTCATATTTAGAACTATAACATACGTTTTATTTAAATAAAACGTATGTTATAGTTCTAAATATGAATTTATTTTTAGCCTTTCTTCATATATATATATATATATATATATATATATATATATATATATATACATATATATATATATATATATATATATATATAAATATATATATATATAGTGAGTGAATTTAATAACAAGCAGTACTACTAGCTTCTTTGCGAGATCTAACACAATTTGTTGTTGTTGTTGATCACTCTTTGCCGCTTGCTGTGAATAGCCGCCGACTTGGTATTAAAAAAGTTAAATTTCCCTTAAATTCCAAGCTAATTTCGGGTGGCCAACTGGTAAGTCTCTTGACTGCGAATCAGTGGTGATTTGTGATCGGAGTTCGCGCCCGCTGACCGTCGGGAATTAGCTTCCTGCACTGAAGATTGCGTAAGCATGAAACATCAATGCCTGACACAACAAAGGAAACAGGATACAGGCCAATCTATAGAAAACATAACAATAGAACAGGATATAGGAAGTAACACCAACAAGCCCTTTGTTCGTGGGAGGCCCAACGATTGGCTGAGAGAACATCAAAGAATCTGATTGGTTAACTAGCTAGCCGTGTATATAAACACACCCAGCAAAAATAACTCCATGCCTTTTAGCCTGAAGATTCCGCCCGGGGATGAAACGCGGGAGTCTCTCTGTAGCTTAATTGCCATAAATATATTTTCATAGCTTACTACCAAGCTCTACTTACGTATCAAGCACTGTTGAAGTAAATACTGAAAATTGATACATAAAAAAGTATATCTCCTTATAAAAATGTATGTGAATACATGAAATACTAATATATATATATATATATATATATATATATATATATATATATATATATATATATATATGACTTTAAGTAAGTTAACAACAAGTCGTTATTGATAGCGTAATGCAATACTCTAGACCTCGCCTATTGAGTATTCTTGACGGCTTGCTGATATTGCCGCTGAATTTGCCATCTAGACTTTAATCTACTTTCTAATTTCTACGGCAATGCGTGATGGACACAGCGTCATGCACTCCGACTGCTTCGTGTTGGTATTCAGACCGTGTGGCCGGTAAGGATTGTCTCCTTTCATATTGACAATTTCAGGTTTCGCATGAAACACATGTGTATGTGGGTTCATTTTAAAATATTATAAATAAATGATTATATATATATATATATATATATATTTAAGACTATCGCACACTCTTTGTTAGAGCTCTTAAATAAGGCGATATTTATGTTGCCGATTCCTACGGCTGATTTTCTCTCTGAGCCGAAAGTCATTACGAAGAAGAGACGAAATGCTATTTTTTTATATTTTACATTTATTCATCTCCCAAACAAGGCAAATCGCCACTGAAGCATAAAAGACCACTGTGGTAAGGAGTCAGATTTATAGAGGGTCAACCTGGGTGGCCAACTAGACAGCAAGATGTTTGTTTTCATTACATTTAAATTTCTGTATGTTGTACCATCGGGGAAACAGAGCAGGAAGAGAATTCCAAAGAAAGAAGCTAAAAAAGTAGAAAATCGGGAAGGGTACTATCGACCATAACAATTAGGTGTTGAAAATCTTTCCTGCAGTTGTTTATGGGGAAGACTTTCGTATTAGTATGAGTTAACGTGACTGCTAATTCTTAATTTCCGTGACGCGAGGAAATTTCTAGTTATCTCAGTATAACAACTTATTGTCACATGATTGTATATTTATAGTTGATTAATGGTGGTTGAAACGGTGGAATCCTTGCTGCCTATGTGCAATAGCAGCTGCACCGGTGAAGCATTGGCGAGAGTTAGGCTTGCTATGGAATTTTTGCGTAGAGACTTTTATATACTTATACATGGAGCCATTTCCTTATTTAGAGGTACTTCATCGCTTTTAAGCGGTCAAGCATATATACTGTAGACGTAAGGGGCTACTGAGAAAAAGGGTGAAAGTTTGGGAGGATCAACCTAAATTTGGAGCTGTGCAGCTAGATGTCTTTTAAATTTCTGCATGTAAGTACCGTCAGGAAAACAAGGAGCAGGGAAGTAATTCCAGAATCTAGCAGCACGAGAAAATAAGCTTTTGGAGTAGAAAGCTCTTCGGCATCTGGGGATCTCCACAGTAAATGGATGGGGTTTGCCAGATTGTCGGGCTGTTCTAGTGAATTTACGTCGTGGGGGCACCAAAGCAGCAAGTTCATCAGAGCAAAATCCATTGAAGTACTTGTGAAACAGGCACAAGGAAGCAACATTGCGGCGATAGGACAGGGGCTGATGATTGGTGGATAGTGAGGGACCTATTAAGTTGGCGACTCTTTTTTGTGACCTTGTCTAAGAGGGAGAGACTAGTGGATGATGCCCAACCCGATGTGGCAACAATACTCCATGCATGGGCGGATGGTGGTTTGTTGGGATTTAGAATAATGTCAGGTGTGAGAAGTTTACTAGCACGGTAGAGGGAGCCCACCTTCTTTGCAGCAGCCCTGGAAATGTCGTCAATGTATTTATTCCAATTCATGATATCTGTGAAAGTTAGGCCGAAGAGTTTGAATGATGAAATCTCAGGTAGGGTGTTATTTGCCATGACAATCGGTGGTTGAAGAGGTTTCTTGTAGTTATTGAAGGAAAGTAGCTTTGTCTTGCGGCATTAAAAGTTACCATCCATTTTTTACCCCTATCCACTACAGACTGAAGGTAATTTTCTATGGATTCAGTCATTGCCTCAGATATGTGCGCGTCGATTTGCCCACATGACGAGAGTAGAGCGTGGTGTCGTCAGCAAATATTTCTATCTCCGTCTCAATGACATCAGGGAGGTCATTTATGAAAATCAGGAACAGTAGATGGATCCCTGGGGTGCACCAGCATGTATGTTATGTTGCTTAGATGAACAGCCACCGAGAACAAACTGGATCTTTATTTTTGTTAGGAAGGATTTAATTATATTAAATATTTGTCCAGTAATACCATATGTGTGCAGTTTTAGGAGAAGTCCTTCATGCCAGACCTTGTCAAAGGCCTTGGATATATCAAGCGCTACCGCCCTAGCTTCACCTGCTTTGTCCAGTGTATGATATATGCGTTCAGAGATGCCCGTTAGGGTATCTGCGGTAGATCGTGCTTGTATAAATCCGTATTGATGATGAGAAAGAAGTTTAGCATTAACTAGGTGCCGGACTATCGCTAGATTGATTAATGATTCAAATATTTTAGCAAAGATCGGGAGTAGACTGATTGGGCAGTAGTTCTGAGGATCGGTTCTATTCACAGAATTCTTTAAGACTGGTACTACAGAAGCAATTTTCCAACTATCAAGGAAAAGGATTTAGCAAGGCATTTGTTGTATAGTTTGGAGAGGACAAAGACCAGCTTCACAGAGCACTTTTTTATTACAATTACTGGTATAAGATCAGGCCCACAGGCTTTGGAGGTGTCAAGTTTTTTTATGATGTCTCTGACCTGAGATCGGGTGATGACCAGATTCTCAAGTGTGGCTTCAGTCCGCAATGGGAATTTAGGGGGGCGGTGGTTTTCTGAGTCCAAATAGAGTTTGAAGCGAAACGCTGGGCAAGTAGTTCAGCCTTATCAGTTGTCGTGCAAACAACATCGTTGTGATTTGATAGCGGGTGAATTGTCGATTGTCCATTGTTCACCACACTATTGTAGATTTTCCAGAAATCACGAGTACCTAGTTTCTGTGACTGAATGCGTTTTTTGGTTATCTCTGTATACCTTTTCTTTGCTTCATCTATCACTACTTTGCAATCATTTCCTGCCTCTATAAATTTCTGTCTATTTGCAGTTGACTTATGGCGGCCGAGTTTTTGGAATGCCTTCTGCCTCTTAGCTATAGCAGCTGCACATTCTGAGGTGAATCATTGAGGAGAGTGGGGTTTGCTGAAGAATTTTCGCGTGGGGACATAAACATAAATACATGCTTTGACCCATTCGGTTAACTCATTTGCACACTGATCAGCAGGAAGTGAGAAAGTTTCACCCCATGGGGCGTCGTTGATGTAATCCCTGAGAGATTCAACGGCTCATCAGCTTTTGGACGAATCTTTAAGGTGATAAGTATCATTACCACAATGTGATCAAAGTTTCCGAGCAGGCTATGGGCATTCGCCAACAAAAGCCTCGGCTAGTGAGGTCAAGAAGTGAGGCTTGCTATTTCGCATGATCAGAAAAGCGGGCCGGAAAAGTGACAGTCTGTGAGTGGTCGTGAGCTGAGGAGAAATTAAACGTAGAGTTCTCAGCTGCATCAGTAACGCTGGATAATCCCAACCAGTCACGGTAGTGTGCATTAAAATCCCCAAATACATGTATTTGGCCATTCGAGTCGAGTGAGAGTGCTCTATCTAAGCTTTCAGAGACATAGTCAAGCAGGGCACAGTTCTGGGTCAAAGGAGAACAGTATAATAAATATAAGTAACTAACTCTGTTATGTAAAGTCAATCTAAAGCACATGTAGGCTTGGTCATCTGATTCTAACCTATATTCTCTAGTAAAGGGGAGGGTGTTCCGAACATAAACTCCTAGCCCGTGCATATGTTTGTCAGAGTCCTTACGGTAGGATGGAAGGTAATCAGTCATGTCAAAGTGGTGAGAGAAGATTGAGGATTTAAGGTTCGTTTCACTTAGTGCTAGGATATCCGGGGAGTTTGTCAGGAGAAAAGTTTCTACGTCGTTAATGTTGTTTCTAAATCCCCGGATATTTGTAAATGCGAGCCTCAAGGGCGGAGGCGAATTTTTTTTGTTGGGTATCTGGTTTAGGTTTTTTAAATTTTATTTCATAACCTCATGTTTGTTTTGAGATAGAGTGAGATGGGAAAAGTAGGTGGGTGTTTGGTGCCAATAAGCTTACACAACCAGTCCATTAGTCGTGACTTGGTCAATGAGAGTTGTGGCATCGGGAAAGCTCATCGGGGATAACTGTAGGGACCGTTTCCATGCGTAACATGGCACGTACAGTTACGCACGATATTATGCAACTGTTGATGGAGCAGCCGTTCTTAGCGCTACTTACGAGTTAGGGCTCATAACTACCAGTCAGAAACAGCAGCCAGACAAGCTGTCTAACCTGTATCCTCAACCTGTCGGAACAAGAGCGACCCAGATAGAGAGAAAGAGAGACGGCGTTCATTGCCCTAGTCAGGAAACAAGGTCAAGCACTAGGTTTCTTTAGAGGCGTCCCAGTGCTTGTACCTCTACGCCTTGCTAATAGACAGAGAAGGAATGCGAAGGTCGGGCGATAGGCAGAGCCCATCTACTCCTTAAGTAATTATATGTTTGCAAACCGGATACTTTGTTCGAGATTCCAGCTCTAGGAAAGTTGTCGATCCAGACTAATTAGGCCTCCTTCCCCAACGATTTGCTGCCAATACGTAAGTGGTTAGTAGCAAGGTTTTATTATCAGAGTTTTCTTTCTCTTAGATGGATGACCTGACAAGGTCTATGGTCCAACATTCCGAGAGAGGATAGCCTGCGCACGTGTTCACTGTACACTTATCAGAGAGAACAGAAATTTGAAGATATGTTTCCCTCTCACAAGTTAGTACAGATAAGAGATAGGCAGCCAGTAGTGTAACGACTGAGAAAAACTAGTTAACTATTTATACAATGAAGGCTACGGAGAAGATAGAGTGAATTGAAACTCAAAATTAAATTAAAAAACACAAGGTAAATACAAGTAAATTTGGTAACATGATTAGACATTAGTAAAAAATGCCAAATGTATTTAAGATAGTCAAAAGAACAGAAACTCAGCTGAAAACTTTGGTGAGTCTTTTTCATTTCAACAGCCATGTGGCATTAATTGAAGTCCGGCTACTTTGGAAATGACCCTTTCAAGAAAATGATATCATATACATCTAAAAGGAAGGTGAGAAGTGGAGAGTGTATATCAAGGGTAGCTGGAACTTTTTCCTATCATGTTTGGCTACCTACTTTTCAATTTTTGCCACATGTAGCTACAAGAACATCGAATTTTACAGCCAGTAGAGAGATACTAGTTTAGTATTTATAAAATGAAATAAAAAAAAAATTAAAAAAAAAAAAGTTTAAATATATAAGTAAAACTATATATATATATATATATATATATAAATATATAATTATTTAATAATAAATATTTAATTATTGTCATATGTCATCAGTGTGGAAGATAACTGTTCAGCCGGTCGCACGATTCAAACTCCAGACACGACTCAGCTTTAACTCATTTTCCGGCGCTCTACCAAAACGGCCAACTTCAGCAGCTAATCAACAAGCGAGAAATAAATCCTATGTTTGTCATGAAGTGTCTAAACAGTGTTCAACAGATCACGTTGTCAAGAACTTTGCATTTTAGTTTAGATTTGACAGCTTATTCTATTTTGTCTAAAAGAGCCTATCCGAAAGAGGGCTATCCATAATTATTTAATTGTAAATATTAAATTATTATCAACATACGTATACGTCTTTACGATGTTCAACAGAATATATATATATATATATATATATATATATATATATATATATATATATATATATATATATAGTGTCTCGGGGTATGTTTAAAAGAAATGAATGAAGATCTAGCGAGAGCTAAAATACAAATTATTTATTTAAAAACTATGCATTACAGTTTCTAGAGATGGACCATTGTTTCATTGACAAAGATAGACATTTACTGTTTAGAAAAAGCCCTTATAGTCGGCTTCAAATCATCAAGCTCCCACGAAACGAAGACAATCCGAAAAAAGAAAATAGAACGGACGGCGACGATCATCGTCTAAAGGCCTATCCGTATCAATGAAACCATGGTTCATCCCTAGAAACTTTAACCCATCGTTTTTAAATATATAATTTGCATATATATATTGAATCCTTCGACCAGTAGTAATTTACATTTCCTACACGGATGCTTGCATATAGCATGAACCACTAGTGTATGTCAGGTAAAATAATTAATATTTATAAAAATATTGTTATCGCTTCCTTAATACAAAGATGGGTCTCTGGGTGAATGTATAAAACAAGCAGTCATACTAACATGCTAAGCAACGTACCCTGACTGGCAAGTTAATATTCTGACTGCTGGCTGTCATTTGTCCGCCGTTTCATATTTATAGACCTTAAATCCCCTTCTTTTTTGCGTTTATTAATAGTGGCCTGGTGGTAAGACTGCCAAAGTGCTTTGTGGTTTGTTTCGAATCCTTAGATCGGTAGTAATTAACATTTTCTGCACGGATGATATCATATAGCATGACATACTAGGTAAAATAACAAATATTTATAAAAATATAGAATATGTATATATATATATATATATATATATATATATATATATATATATATATATATATATATATATAGGAAGTAACCATCTAAAAAGCAAATTTTATATAGTTTAGAACGATTAAAAAAGAATCAGTTTTCAAATGTAAAAGTGAGGCTCACTACGTTTCTAGAGGAGCTGAATAATAATAAATAAAGTATTACATTTAAAATTATACCATCCTATCATTTAATAAAAATTTAGGAGGGAAACACTTTTACACATTTTTCTATTGGTGCTGAAGGCAAATATTGGTAATCCATGTTATTTACAATACCCTTCATTAGAAAGCCGAAAAAAAGACACACCTGGAGGCAATCTGGAGAAAACTACACAGAAATGGCACATGGACGATCAGAGATTAAACAAAACTATTTGAAATCTCTGATCGTCCATGTGCCATTTTTCTAATAAACAATCAAACACAGAGAAAAGATCCAGAAAAACAGTCAAAACCAGCAACAAAAAAATAATAACTGCCAACATTTTATGGAGTTTATAGTCCTATAATTTAAGGTAACACATTGAAAAGCCGACTAACATCTATTCCCGAAACAAAAAGTAGAGACAGTTCTATTCAAGGGTGGCAATTAGATTAGTTACAATAACAAAGTGTTGTGAAGTTTTAGAAAATACTATTAAGCAGATTTCTAGTGCAAGTGTCATAGTACAACGAGATATATTCTGGTGAAACAGAAAAATGTCTACAGAATAAGATGCATATCTCTATTTGTATAAAGTAAGGTATATGTATACATTTATACATTTGTATGTGCTGAATTCACACCTAAACTAATGTACCGATCATTATGAATTTTGAAACATAGCTGCTATAAAGGGTTTCGGGCTATATTAAGCTCAATTTATTTTTACGCAAATGGGGTAAAACAGAGGTGGAATACTTTCATGAAAATTAACCTATTTCCGATTTTTCTTAATTTTTAAAACAGGTATTAGACATCAATTAATAAATGTTCCATAAATTTCAGTTTCAAAATATTTTAAAGGGGTTTAGGAGGTAAAATATGGACACATCCCCCAATTTGAAAATTTAAAATTTGCATTGTTCTATTGATTAAAATCAATAGTCAATAGATACTTATTTAACAAGATTCACTGAATCTCTTCCGAAGCTTAAGCCTTAAATTTTGAATATTTTCTAGAATAAAAAATCATGTGTTCAATTTTGATCAAAATTAGAATAAGATCCTAGATGTAAAGTTTAGTGTCATTTTATCTTGATTTTAATCTTCGTAGGGAGACATTAAAATGGTGCAAATGTGTTCTGTTCGGGGGGATTCATTTATTTTTTAGTCCTGTGACGGTGATTCGTCTGATTTTCTTTTAATAAGATAGCTAAATTGTAAAAAAAATATTGCAATTTAATTACACTAAAAATTGTATTATGAGTTTCTAACTTCGGAGTTTGAATTATTGTAATAATCTTGAACATGTCATTAAATGGGAAAATCAAATAATATTAGATGCACAATTAAAATAATTAATATGAAATAATATGATATGATTTGATTTTTTAAACTTTATGCTAGATAGTATTTTAACAATTAAATAGGAATAAATCACAATGATTAAATTACCCTTAATTTATATAATTTTACCTGTAAAAATAGAAAACCTATACAATTTCTCACACATACATGCATTTAAAAACCACATACACATACGTATAAAAATACAATATATACAAAATACAATATATACAAGATGCGGAAAGATACATATACATACACATATAATATATATGCATATAGATATATATTTACTTATTCTAAATTTTTATTATTACATCAACTTATGATAATTTATACCGAAAGCAATTCATCGGATTTACTTTTTTAAATCTGCATAGAAAACAAAAAGTCTTACCATAAAACATTATTTAAAAAAAAGTGTTCATTATTCACCCCAGAAGAAAATGTATGATCGTGAAAAATGTTCAGAGGATCAAACATCCAGGATGCAATTTAAAAATATCAGAAGTAAACTTTATGTATCAATACTTCCATCTTGAAATCATTTCAAGTTATTAAAGATTTAGGAAAGGAGAGATGGCTGAGTCAAATCGATCACAGTTGGAGAAAAATGCAAGGAAGATAATCTTATTATATCGAACAGTTGTTAAATTAAACGATGATTCTTTTCAAAATTAATTACATTTATAAATGTATTAGCCATAAATAAATGTGTCATAAAACAGATGCCAATTGTCAATAAAATTTAAAAAAATATATACTATAAAAATGAAATAAAATAATAAAATAATAAAAAGCCTAAATCCAAACAGAGTTTCTATTTAGCAAGAAGAACCTTGACACACGTATAACACCATTCATACGTTATAGTTAGATTATTAATAGACACATACATTCCAATTTGTAGATATATTTCGATTAGCCTAAACCGTCTATATTATAAAGCCTTCAGGTTATGCTAGTCGAAATCTAGTTAATTTATGGTAATTTTTGATTAATACTAATTAATTATTAATGTTTTGTTTAAGAACGATGTAACCTGAGGGGGTATTTTTATTTTTACTATAACTTGTTTAAATCAGTTTTGATCAATTCAAATTAGATTCGTACATATGTTCATGTCTTAAACTTGGATTCTTATCCCGAAAAACTGGGACACTTACAAATTAATAACAAATCAGATGCGGCAGATATAGAAGCACTGCTGATCATATTAATCCACCTATATAACCCAATGCAAGATTTTAAATTATGATCCGTTAAAATGCAATATATATATATATATATATATATATATATATATATATATATATATATATATATATATATATATATATATAACTAAATCAACACGTAGACAATATCATTTTACTTCGTTTTATAATCTTTTTTATATTAATGTTATTTTCCGGTTTGTCTGTACATCATTCAAACAAAGTTCTTCGTGTAAAGAAATGAATAAGAATTGCTAGCGCGTCGCGTCATAGCCGTACGTCACCTAGAGGCGTGTATTGTCTGCTCGTATGACACTTGAGATTTCAGGGCGAAACCCCCACAGCAGGGTCAGCTGACCGGAAGTTTTGACACGATACACCGGGTTGCGTGCTTTCACCCGGTAATTTACACCGCTCCCATCAAACAATGAAACCGACCACTTGATCAGTCATTTTATGTAGATTTATTTTTCATATTTTTCTCTTTTTCTTAAGCAAATCCTGGAAGATCGAAGGAAGGCGAGGAAAAGGTGTTCGTTTTTTGTCTGTTTCAACCTTTTTTGTGTCATGTAATGCAAACAAACAAGACCTATTGTAAACTATACATATTATACTATACATTATTAGTTCTTACCCACTAGGAGTTTTCACAAGAGTCATTACCCGTGATCGATCACTAGCATAAACAGGTTATGTTTCTTAGAGTCTGAGTGACAACATGTTTTCCTAGATTCCCAGTACTCTTTGCAAAAGCCGTTTAGTTTGCTGATAACAGCCATTGGATTTCTTGGGAATTTGAGTGACAATACACCCCTTCAGTATCCCATTACTCCCCGTGCTCTTTCAAGGAAGGTATAGATAGTGCTCGGGTTTTCTATCCTCTTCCACCCTTTCACAGCCATTTTGTGTAGTACGAACCGATTTTAGTGTCACTGCCCTTTTATGGGGAAGGGAAGAGGGATCCTTCGGACATATTATTACCTTGGAAGTTTCAGTCATCTTGGGTTTATGTAAGGTTCTTTTTATGATTGTAGTTCTGTTTACACAGCGTTATTCTATTTAAAATTACCTGTCGTCAATCGGTGTCATCTAGCCATATAAGTTGGTTTGGGCACTGAAGGATTTACCTTAATATTTCAACCGTACTTTCTATGGTATCAATCTTACTTTTGCTGGCAATTTTTTTTTTTCGGGCTTTCCAGGTTTTCTGTTTCTAGTGCTCCACAATTATTGGTATCACAGTATTCTTCATATTCCTTTCGGTTCTGTAGCAAACTCCATTTATTTGCTTAGATTTTTTCTGCTCCCTTTAGCTTCACCCTGTGAATTGCTGAGACGGCAAAGTCTACTCTTTGGCAGGGGTTTTGCTTCATTCTTGTTGACTCTTATCACGTTTAGTATTTTTGTTTGGATTACGTTGTCCGTCTGTATTTCCATGTTCCAGAGGATTTCATGTTCCAATACTTTCCCGGTTTGTACCTGCATCATGTGTTTGCATTTTCAACATGCACCCAGTTGCACAGTCCCCGTGGACTATCTTCCAGGACGAGATATCTCTACTTTTATATTTCTTTTGGGTGAGTTTGCATTCAATTACTGTTGTATCTTTTTTTCCGCTGAATGCATTTACTAGTTTTTTTCTGGACATTGTCTATATTAGTTTTTGTGTAGTTCGTTCTCATTGGCTTTTTTTCTGCGTCTGTCAGTATAGGTTCCGTTTCTCTACTCAAGTGTCCGTTCCGCAGGCATGCGCTATTTCGTTGGGCAGTCTTATAAATCGTCCATGTAGCTGCTCCTCTACCTGTTTTTATTTTCTCACCGTCGGATCTGTAGATAACTTAAATCTCTTGCTTTGTATATAATATATGCTTGTTTATCTACTTTATTAAACAATACCGCTTCAGATTTATATCAGCAGCAATGATACGGTGAATCTGTAATTAAGTAAATAATGGGATATATTTCCACTTCTGGTTATGGCATGGTCTGATTGCTTAGTTGTGATTTTTTAGACATTTTTTGGACACTGATTCAACGTCTTTTGAGCTCGACGCTGAAGAAATGATGGCTTCTCCTTGATAGCTGAAATGAAACATTTCTATTTTAATTGATTGACGCAGATGAATGATTTGAACAACTTGTTCGTTTATTCGGCTTTTTACTCGTTTGTTGGATAAAAGAAAGAGACACAAATCGGGCTAATTTATGCTGTTACATTTAAAATTGCGCAGGACCTGACTAAAAACTCTAAACTTTGTCATGCGACTCATACGATTTCTCACTTCCGCAGATATCAACCTTGACCTATTGACCCTTCGATTTCTAGCTCATAACGCTATGTTTCCATGGACACAATGGTCTGTCTCTTTAGTGTTGAGTATGAATGAGTAGATTTTAAAGAAAGGGACAATAGTGTTATGCTGAGTAATGTCACATTTTGCCTCGTCAACTTCTAACATTTGCAGACGCGAACGGAGCAGAATTTCATTAGTCGTACTGTTTTGCCACATCCCCAATAGGTTTATCAACGTAAGAGAAACTTTCTAATCAATACATTTAAAGAGAGTTGAGATTTGGACGTTGAAGAAGGAAGTTGACTCCCCCGCCAAAATTAAAATTCCTGGCAATTTGGTTAAAGTGAAGAGCTGCTGAAAGCCTCCACGCCAGTTCTCGCATACCAGAATATGCGACATACGTTTTAATGCAACAACATTGATGTTTTTTTAATATACTTCTTGAAATAACAATTCTCGATAACTACAGTAATTACAATTATGCAGACGTTTTATTATTTTTAGAAAAATACTTTGTAGATGACAACCAATGGTAGTCAGAGAATACATAACGGTAACCTACTTTCGATTCAACGGAAACGAGCGAAATTTCACGAATCGTTAATACATTACAGATTAGTGTATGCGTTTAGTTTTTGTAGTTTTCCCTTTATTTACGTTATTCTTTTATTCTTTTGTTTCTTTTTCGTTTACTATTTGCGCCATTTTACGTCATCCTCTAAATTTCATAAGGTGTTGCTGCTACCAATACCACTCTCACATTCCATGATTTATCTTTCCCTATTTCACTCCTCAACAACCTACCCCCTCACTATTTCCCTCGTCGTGATTTCTCGTCTCTTTCGCCCACCATTGAAACCATTCAATATGCAAACAAGCAAAATTATGAAATTTTTGTCAGCATTGCATAATGATAATTTAGTTAGATATTACTTATTATATTACGTTGATTATTGATATTACGTTATAATATATATATATATATATATATATATATATATATATATATATATATATATATATATATATATATATATATATATATTATGATTATATAGTTAGATATTACGCTCTCATAAATATAAACTGAATAAAAAAATATATTATGATAATATTGTTAGATATTATTATGAGCGCAACCAGTAACGACAATTTGAATATCCGAACCTGTTTCAATTAAGAATTGACAATATTACTGTATTTACACGTGCGAACTTAGCTTGCTGTGTTCGAATTCTTTTCTGGGACAACTTTTACTAATACACTTTTGTGTTACAAAATTTATAATGATCGGTTAATTAGTTTAAGAGTGACATACAAATATATAAACATATAAAAATATTTAACTTTATATATATATATATATATATATATATATATATATATATATATATACTCATTTTAAGATACGTCCACTCATTTCGATTAGAGTCAGTTGGTCGGTCGTTTGACCTGTTACGATTATGCTTGGCATACCACTTTCGTTGGTCTGTCAAGTCTAGGTTTGTAATATGAATTTCACGCAATAGTTTGAAATTGCATGTTTTAGATACTTCCAGAAATCTCTATAAAAGGTTCTGACCGTTCGTATGTCGGTCTGTCGATCTGTCCGTCTGGAACGCTTCACTTTGAAATAGTATTTTCATCGCTAAAGGCGCGAATTGAATGGACACATCTGAAGTATATAAGTTGTTCTTTCTTTCTGTTTGGGTGGGGACAAGACATGTACAAGACGTGATGAGTGAATCGTTCTAGACTTGTGATCGAGGCGAAGGGCGTAAACTCGTCAGCTGACAATTATTTTGTCTTTATTCCCTGTGACGTCCATTTCAAAACAGGGCCGACAAGAACGAAGGAAAATTAGGAATGATCACAATTATAGTGATTATCAAAACATCTGTTCGCTTTGCTGAGTGCTCGACTCTTTTCACAAAATAGTTGACGCTACCCTCAAAAAACATATACGCCATTTGAAATATCCTCTAAATTTTAACCATTGGTTAGTTCAAAAGATAACTATGAACGGATATTGTTAAGATGCCTCCATTCAATCCGCACGATTAGCGATAAAAATGCCATTTAAAATGTGAAAGTGAGAGATCGACGGAAATCCTATTTTCTACTTAAGGGTGACAAACCAACGGAAAATATATTTCGACTTGAGCGTGAAAGACAAACGAAAATGCTTATTTATGATTTAAGTAAGAAATCAAAGAGAATCCTATTGTAAATCATTAAATGTTATTTCAACTAAAAAGGTACAAACTAACAAAAATATTAGATCTTATCTGTAAAGAGGTAGAATTTTAATTCTTTTTTAATCATGAACATATCTGAATAGAGCGAGAATGTACAATTGGTCTAATGGATATCCTCTTTGACTATGTGATCGGCTACGCTGAGTCACAACCAAATCAGATCTATTGTGCTCAATAATGTACTATTGGGAAAGGTATTAACCCACAAATTTAATATACGTATGGCAAAAATCGAAACTTGTACTTCAATAATCGTATACAACGAACCGTTTGTAATCGGCATTGCAATTAGTAAAATTACCTGTCGACATTAAATGAACACTAAAAGGTTTCATTTGCCGTAAATTAAACAAATCAAATCAAACCAAATTCTCAAAAGAAAAAATAGGACTGGAATAAATCATATTGAAACTTGCTATTAAAAGTAAATAAAATTCGAAACTCTTTTTTTTTTGTATATACTAATGGGTCACCGCTTATAGGGGCCACTCGAGGATAAGAGTTAAATAGGTCGTCGGTTGGACGTTGAGTGCACCCACGCGATGATTTGAAATAACTGTGGAATGGGCAGAAGATTATTTAAGAGGGATTGAAAATCCAATAGGACGAATCAACAAGTATTTGTTTTCATTAGACTTAAAGACGACTATGTTGTAGTCGGCGGGGAAGAAGCTTCGTGGTATTTTGTTATACCGACGTGATGTTCTAGAAAAGAAGCTTTGTTCATGGAAGTTGCACTTAGTCTTTGATACAGAGAGAGAGAGAGAGAGAGAGAGAGAGAGAGAGAGAGAGAGAGAGAGAGAGAGAGAGAGAGTAAAGTCCTTTGCTGTGGTTGTATCCAGGCGGGTTATTGCTGTGAATGTTTTACAAGGTGGAAGACGAAGGATTAGAGCTCAGTCGAGCACTTACTATGAATATATCGAGAGAGGCGAGCAACATCTCTTCTGTTCGAAAGGGCTACAGAAGATTGCGAAGTCGGTTTTGTACCCTATCAAGGCAAGAAAGAGTGCCCCAGATATGACAACAGATATTTTAGGACGGATCTGGATTTTTATACAGGTAGAGCATTGTTGCAGGAGTGAGGTACTTTATGGAGCGATAGAATGATCCAACCATTTTTTCTAGCGACCGTCACAATAGTTTTGATGTAAGTCCTCAATTTCAGGTCTTGGGGAAGAGTCAGTCCTAGGAGCTTATCAGAGAAGGGAGTAAGTCATTCATTTCAACTGGGGAGAAATGAGGATAACAAATACGAAATTGTTTATCTATCTGTCATTTATGAAGTATCGGAGCATGGCGATTGTTTATAGGAACATATACATTAAAACTAAAATGCTCTCCATTGTGACATTGCTCGATGCTCTATGTAAATAGTGAACCTTGACTTTAGAACCACTAAAATAAAGGGACATAACTGTCTCTTATAAACCTTATATAAGAAATAATGTTGTTTTCTTTTTCTGTTTTGCAAGCGTTTTTCATCGAATAATGATATTTTCGATGCTCATCTATCAAGCGAACATTGTTCCATTCTCACTGTGTTATTTGGTTTTGTTTTATAATGGCGTCGTGTCTTTCCCCGCTTTACGTCTGATATGACACACACAATAAATATAGATTTTAACTGACAAAAAAAAAAAACGCAGAAAGAAAAATTAAACCTGCGAACGTTTTGAAGTCGGTCATGTCTGAAAGAAATAAACTTGTATGTATGTATGTTCCCTCTTCACGCTTTCCCCATCAAATGCAGATGAAAAGCGTATTTAATGATATATATTTTTTTATTTACTTTTCTCATACGTCGCAGGATGCTCGTGGTTATATTGTAGCAGGGATAAGTTACACGATGTCAGGAAAGAAGCACAATTGGAACACTTGTTTAACATCAAGCGTCTATTAATAAATGTCGGCGTTACAGATATAACGGCGACCGGGCATTTGGGTTAAAAAATCACCTTAACGGATTTCCGGATAAAAAAATTATTTTTCCGCACAGACACTCAAGCAGGACAGACAGGAAAAAGTCGTAGTCCCCAAAAATCCCGGTGAGTGGTCGCGTGATTTTAATTAAATAATGCGCGGGTCAAGACATCTCTTTCACCGTCTCTCCGTCTCCCCCCCCCCCCCCTCTCTCTCTCTCTCTCTGATGATTTCTTGTGATTGTCCACGCTCTGAACTAATAAATATTCTGCGTTCGAATTACGAACGCAGAATATTGAGATGACGAAGACGAAATGACTTACCGACAGGTGTGTATACTAATTTATACACGCATGAAAGCTATGTAACACTCATACACAGTTTAAAATGAAAGTTTTCTGCGAATTAAAAAAATAACAAAAAAAAATGTACGTTACACGAATGTACTGTATTTACATTCTCCCCAAGGGATCGTTTGATCACCGAGGGTTATTGATCCGTGATGAAAAGGAAGATGTCTACCGACATGAGTTGAGCTCATCGGTCGAAGATGATAGCGTAAGGTATCTTAGCCTCGTTTTGGATACACGTGGGGACATAAAGGGATCAAATAATCTCCTCTAGAAATACATTTGTTTCCTACACAGATCTAAAATAATATACCAATTTTAAATCATACTTTAGTTTTAGTTAAAAACAAAATAAACTAGAAAAATATTTTTTTACGTTTGTTCCCCCTAATCAAGGCATATTGTCACTGAAGCGTAAGGGTAAGTGATACGGACCAGATTTATATGGAGAACATTAGGGGGGAGTGGAGTTACATTTCTGCATGTTGTTACGGTCGGGTAAACAAGGAGCAGGAAGAGAAATACAAGGGCGAGCAGTCCGAGGAAAGAAGCTAGTAGACTGGAAAATCTTTCGGCATCAAGGGGCCTCTACAGTGATAAGGTATTTTTTCTGCTAGTCGGGTGTGTCATGGTTATTTACGTTAAGGGTACAGTGACTTTATCGGAGCACATTCTGTGTAAGTACTTGTAAAACAATCACAGAGATGCAACATTATGGTGATGCTATAGGTATTGGGGCCAGAGAGAGATATTCACTTTAAAATATGCGCCACTGCACCAGAGAGAGAGAGAGAAAGAGAGAGAGAGAGAGAGAGAGAGAGAGAGAGAGAGAGAGAGAGAGAGAGAGAGAGAGGGAGAGAGAGAGAGAGAGGGAGGGAGACGGAGAGAGAGAGACGACTTGGGCTACGCACTATTTAATTAACATTATGCGGCCACTCACTGGTGTTTTTTGGGGGACAGCGACTTTTTCCTTACTGCTTTGCTGCAGTGTCTGGCATGTAAAAGAAATAATTTCTATTTTTGCAGAAATCACGTGGTTACGTCACTTCTGTTCGATAAGGTTTATTTTTTAACCCAAATGCCTGGTCGTCGTTATATCTGTAACGCCGACATTAATAGACCCTTAATTTTATTATAAACAAGTGTTCTAATTGTCTGTATTTTCTGACATCGTGTAACTTATCCCTGCTACGATAAAACCAGTATGCGACGGGGGCTGCGGCTTGGTTAACAGTGCAGGACCTATTATGCCCGAGACACTTTTTGCACCTTCAGCAAAGGGGAGAGGCTAGCGGTCAGCGCACTAGCCTAGATGTGGCAACAAAACTCCAAAATAATAATCGTTGTCAAGAAATGCAGCTGTAGTCTGAGTGAAACCTAATCTTTTTTGTTTTAGGTTTTTAATTGCACAAACATTTTAATAGTCGATAAATAGAATTTATTTAGTGATAAGAGTTGATTTATAATTGATTTTTACTCTAATGATTTATTTATTTATTCAAGAGATTAATTTAGAATTGCTATTCAAATTTCAATTTAAAGAACCTTATTTTTAGTTGAGGTGCATAAGTGGACGATTTGAAACCCCCACGTAGATGGTGACTCCAGCTAGTATAAAAGTCCAATACTGTAATATGTGTACAATTATGTACAGTCAGTATTGAACTACCTCCACACGAGACGAAAGTTAAAACAACATTTTCTTCAGGAATACGAGCGCCTCAGACTCAACGAGTAGGTAATGCCTGGGAGAATCACTTTCCAATGTTATATGTCTCTTCACTAAGACTGAATGTTACACCGGGTCGTTTTAATATGAGAGCTCCATCTCCCCCACAATAAAAGGGGCATTCTGGACGCTCTACAAACTCTGTACTTCTGCAACACGCGGTCATTGGAAGTAGGGAGTTGTAGTTCTGTCGAAGTTACCGCATCATTTTTACTAATACGCTTTCTAAGATACGAATTTTTAAATCCTCCCTCCAGCTATGGATGAAATAGTAGACTAAACTAGACTCTCAAACCTTGTTTGTGCAACTAGGTTGGGAGAAGTAAAATTCCGAAATATATCATTCTTTTTCTGCTTATGACAGTATTATTTCCAGTCGTCTTAAACTTTTGCTCAAGCAATGCCAGTGCGGTGTGGATTGCGCAACTCTTGCTTCACAATAAACTTCCAATGCAGGAACTTTACAGGGCGTATCCATTGTCTCTCGTAACTGAACGGAAACTGCTTTCTTATAGGCGGTGAAAGAGGAACTGTAATACTTTTCGTTTGTTGATGTAATTTCCTGAACATTCTAGATGAGTGAGTTTTCATTACTCCAAGGTTCACTCGGAACCAGAATGATCAATCTGTCAGCATCCCATGCCCAGATAGAACCTATTGGTCACAAATTATTAATTTTAAAACTATACGAAAACAAATGAATCTCTGCATATCTGAAGATATTAAGAACTTCAAGCAGAAGAACTTTTTACTAAATTGATATAAATTAGCATAAAATAACCAAAAAGTGTTGATGTGCCGTTGAAAAGAATGACAGAAAAATTATTGGAATAACCAAACGGAATTTGACACTTCGAAAGAAATATTTAAAGAATTTGAAGCGGAAAACATTTGATTTCAGAAATTTTGTTTTGATTTTTCCGCCTCCTGTTCTCATCTTGGTTGTTATTTTCCATGTACGAGACACACATGAAAACACTCGGAGGTTACATCGGACGAAACGCTGTGAAAATAACATCAAAGATAAAGACAGTAGGCCGAATAATCAGAATAATACAGACAATTTTACTCAAATGACTGGATTTGGCATGAAGTAATGAAGTAATGAAGTAACATAAAAATTGTTGTTAAACATTTTAGACTTTTATAATGTTTGGATGGTTGCAGACAAACATTTTGCTAACAACAGCTATTCATGAAGGTTGTTAGCTTTTGGGGTAGCTATCTGCCCACTTATAACCATACATATTGTCAGCTGATAACATATGTGACAACAGTCGCCGGTGTTGGGGGGCACTTCAATGGAATAGTTGCAACAGACGTCACGCATCTATTTTACAATGTATAATTGTATTTTAAAAAGAATGTTTGAAATGACACTCATTGTGACCATTGTTCTTTTAAACAACGTATACAACAATGCCACTTTGTAAGACTTAATTTTTGCTTTATTTGATAATGGTGTTATCTTGAAATATTGGCTATATCAGACATCATGAACCTAAACAGCCCGCATCCGACACGCGGGCTGCACTTTGACTGATTTAGAATAAAAGTTCCCAACATTTATATTTTACCCACAAACGAACATAAAGTATTTGACGAGATTTTCGCAAGCTTCTTCTTATTCCGTAAAACAAAATCAACCAACCAAAAAGCTATGTGAAAACATGAAAAGGATGATGTGTAAGTGCGGCTACTTATATTCCACTGTCCTTTCTGATGCCAGAATGTAAAGCGAATTAATTTTTGATCATTTCCTTTTCGTGTTGAAATCTTAATTTTGCAAACTTCACTTTTCTCAGAAAAATATGTTCGAAAGTTTTGTCCGCTCTTCAAAGCTGATTAAAACAATACAACGCGCAATATTGAAAAATTGGTAAAAACATCGATTTCTTCATGCTTAACCGACACGGTGTACGAAATTTCTTCGTTTTTCCCTCATCTGTACGTTGTTGCACATGTGCGGTTTGCCAAAACGAAGCTCGGATTCGAACAGCGTTCAAGTGACCTGTTTTACATCAGATCTTATAAGCTGTCAACTTGGCGCTATAGTATCTAGAAAGAACCAATATCGAGAGGTCGACGGTTCGATACCCCCCCCCCCGACTCCCAATAATTTTTAAAACGAAGGGAGGGTGTGTGGGACGTCCGAGCAAGACAGAGATAGTACTTTTAATGATAGACATATGTTACGCTTTTGCCCCGAGCGACGGGTGACGGGGGGAGGGACGAGGGTGGAGAGGAGAGGAGTGGAGAGGTGCCGGCAGGGGTTAGGGTGGGGGCGGACATCGACGAGTACCCCTGCAAGTCGTATATACGGTTTTCATGGCGTAAAACCAACAACCAACCAATCATTCGAAAGTAACTCATTTTATTCCATGTTAATTAATGACATTTATGAAATCTACTAAGCGCGCTCCGAAGATAGGGCCAGCTGTATTGATTTTCAAATAAGACATAAATTGAAAAAAAAAGGAAGCAAAGAACGGATATTTTTAGAGGCGTCCATTTAATCTGCGCGATTGATGATGGAATTGTTATTTTTACGTGTGATAGACAGACAAGGCTTCTTAGAGAGATACTTGTAAAATAAAATGCGCGCATTTAAACTGCACGTTTTGCAAGTAAAACATCGCCTCAGTCTTTCTATGTAAGTTTTCTTTTTTTAAAAGCATATTTTAAAATAAAAGCAAATTTACATATACGCCGTTCCAAGGAAAACTTTTAGTCACTTCTTTGCGGGAGTGGGGCGACCTAATTAAAGTATCATAATAATAAATAAATAAATGAATTGTAGTCGAGGGAGATCCGAGGGCTCCCTTTTCATTGGCTACTACAGAGAGATGTAGTGGGTCGCGAGACTCCTTTCCCTAGACCACTCTACTTACCCTTGATCTGATAATGCTAAGTGTTTAGCAAGGAGGCATAAGTACCATTTTTGTGTCTTTGGTATGATTCAAGCGAGGATTGAACCCCGATCCTTTAGCTCATTCGCGAAAACTCTAATGATTATGCAAATGCGTTGTTGGTATTTTTCCCGTTAAAATGAAGGACGAAGACTGTAGTCCGTTGGAAGAAAAGTTGGTGGCATAAACACGTGATTAGACAAGAACAGAGATAACAAACAACTTGGGTAGATAAAGAACGGGTATTTATATAGATGAAAAAAGAGAAGAAAGAAATAGAATGTTGCTTGCAAAAGAAGTGCCTTTGCGGATTCATTGTAAATGCCAGTTGTCTTGTAACAGGATGCTGTGAAGAGTAGTTGCGAACATCAAAGGGGTTTCGCGCGTATTATACGCTAAAAAAGCATGTGTCCGCTCTCACCTGATACAGCAAAGAAGAACGATGTTAACGGCTGCGATGCTGGAGAAAAGAGACCGATATTTTCAAAAAAAGGCGCTCTCCTGGGTTTTCTGCGGAGATTGAAGCATTCGTCTGTGATTGGCGGATTTTCATCCAATCACAGGGCACTTAGAATACACTGCGCTTAATAAAAATTCCAATAGCGTCTCTATTTACTTTTTCACATCAGGAGAGTAGAGTTTGACACAAGATCGGTTTTTTAATGTAGGGGAATCCATCTCCCTCCCAAAGGGGCACTCCGTATTGGCACAACAATAAAATTGCCTCAGTTTAGAAGGATTTCTCTTACTCTGGCCGAGGACAGAACAGATGAAGTGTGATATCAGAAAAGATACTACACTTTACTCTTAGCCAAAAGACCAAGAAGTATTTTTAATATTATGACGTCCGACATCCAAACGACCGTTTATATCACATTTGGTATTTATTGCTATTAACAATAAAAGTAGTAGCAATACTAGGACTTCGGGCTAGGATAAAGTGAATTATCTGTTCTGTCTCAGGATGACATATTTCCATGCATTACTTCCTCCTTTCGGAAGCGGGATGAGTTTATCGCCTGAGGCATCCTCATTCGTTAGGTATTTTTGTTCCCATCCAGAGTGTCTCTATTCAGGGAGTTTGTATTTCCTCACATTTAAAGATGATCTTGGGTCAAACTTTGATCTCGTGGGGAGGCAAGTAACATTTTTTACTGGTTGTAGTAGGAGTATAACAATAGCAATTATGTTGGCACTCCTATGTTATATATATATAACAATAGTGTGTTTATTAATATGCAATATTAGTAGTAGGAGCATTTTGACTCTGCGTGACTCTTCCGGCATGCCAATGATTATTCGTTTCAAAGTTGGTGCAAATATGTCGAATAATTTTGAAATATGTAAACTTTTCTTCGTTTAGTAGCAGTAGTTGTCGTTATAGTAGAAGTGTTTAAATTTCCCATTCCTTATGACACATACAACAAGAATCTGATGTAATAAGTCTCGCATTGTCTGCCAAACTCCATCCCCTGTCACATCACCTCAGCGTCGCATTACTCTGCTTGTTTTACAAGTTCTTCCACGAAATGCTCTCTTTCTCCTCGACCGTAGCAACATGCAGACATTTAAATATAATGCAAACAAACATTTTGCTGCTCAATTCCCCACCTAGGTTGCCTCCCTATAAGTTTGGTTCCTATTACAATAGCCCGTTTACGATTCAGTGGCAATATGACTTATTTTGGGAACAAAAATAAAAAATAAATAAAAAAATATTACAAAATGATAAAACTCGTCAAAATCGTGTACAATTTCGAAAGTCATAAAAAAATCATGAAATTGTTAGATTTTTAAAGCAAGTTTTCTTTAAAAGGTTTTTAAAAGATGAAATATTTTCACATTTACACTAAATAGAATCACCGGTCCAGGACGCGTTCAAAATATTAAGACACCTTTAAAGGCAAGATTTCTCCAAAATGTCGGTGAAATATTTAAAACACTTATCAAGGCCAAAAGCAACTCGAGGGTTAGGATTAAGTAGACAGAAATTATTGTCAGCCGAAAGATGAGGAACACTATGGGAGTACTAACATTGACATTGGATTTGAAGACGAGCAAGTTACAACAAGGAAGCAGTCCCGCGGTAATGTTGTCCACAGATGGGAAGCTTTTGCAACGAAGATCTGTCCATGCAAATTCCGCCTAACGCTAGCCTTATTTGGTATTGTTCATAGCAGTCGAGGATACGTCATCGACAGTCAGTCCGGTCGTGTCTGCGTGATTTTTGAGTCTTACTTTTGTCGGGTTGAGGTATAGGTTATGTAGTTTTAAGAGGTTCACCCTCCCAAGCTTTACCTTCTCGCATTTTGATAAGAGATTAGTTTATTGTTAATCGCCTGAGGACCCCGCAACAGAGCTACTCAGACAGTTTTTGTGTACAAGAGTACACCTCTTCTTATGAACTGGCTTTTAAGCCGTATCTTCCGGTCTTATTCACATCTTCCCGCTTGAAACTGTGGGCTGAGAAAATGGGTTTTCATTTTGTGCTGTTAAAGAGTGACTTAGAATGAAGATGAACATTTGTTGGAACATTTAAGCATCAACTTTATGTCGTTGAATTTCTTTTCTTCTTCTTCTTTTTCTTCTTCTTCTTCTTCTTCTTCTTCTTCTTCTTCTTCTTTTTCTTCTTCTTCTTTTTCTTCTTCTTCTCACTCGATTTCCTTCACTCTCAATCTAAATTCTTTATTTTCTTGTCTATTTCTTTTCTAGCTCAGTGAAGCATAACACATCGACGAAGACGTCCTAATTGGTTGAACACCTCTTACCACTTTCACACAAACTTCACAGGTTGGGAACGTAATAGCGTTATAATTGATACCTGTGATGAAATACATTTGACCGAGCGTGGACAACCGAAAAGAAGAAGAAAAAAAAACATCGTGAATCCGAACTTAAATGCGCAAGATCATTAAAGGACATACACAACATTAAAATACACATACAAACACACAAACACACACGATGACGCACATAAGATGAGACACATACGTACGCACACACGCAAAAAAGAAAAAAAAAGCGGATAAAGGAACAAAAAGAAATAACACTTTGAAAATCCCACAAATAGAGGCGGGGCGTAATGTTTGAACAAACAGGGAAACTCGCCACTGGGGGTGGCGAACCGGTACGGGCGATGGTGTGGGTTAGGGTTATGTGCTGAAAAATCACTTCATTCTTTTCTCTTACACAAATAGGTGTACACACACACACACACACACACACACACACACACACACACACACACACACACACACACATATATATATATATATATGTATATATATATATGTGTGTGTGTGTGTGTGTGTGCGCACACATACATATTGACTACCTACTGCGGTTTTTCTTTTGTTTCAAATTCCATTTCATTTTACAATATTATTTACGAGTTTGCATAAATTCTCATAAAACTTCACGTTCCCAGGTCTTATAGCCTCAATTAGCAGTGTTACAAAGCCTGTTAATAGAGAATGTGGCTATTTATGTTCCTCGCCTATCTATCCGTGTTTGATCATGTCTTCTTGATCCATTTCTCTCGGACATGTAACTGGAAATTGCTCATACATGATGAAGGGGACGGCGTCTATTTAATCTTAACATACAACATCGGTCAAAAAATAATTCCAAACCGGAATTCGATTTCATTATTCACGTTTTGGAAATGTTATTAAGACATTAGGTTTTTGGAAAATATTTTTGAATCACTTTAAAAGTTGATTTACGTTACAACTTGGGCAGTGTTTTACATGCTTAATTATTGATGCTGTTTTTTATTACTCAACAGATCAATATTTATCAAAATTAATGATGTGTAATGATTGTCAGTTGAAAGATGTAGAAACTTATGACAGGATTCGGAAAGATTGATGGGATGGACCAAGATCGAATTACTGGCGGGGACGGTTCATAAAAGGAATCTGTTGACATTAGATTTGAAGACGACCATGAAAACAGGGAAGCAGTACGATAATTCCTTTCAGAATACAATGTTAAATCATATAAGATGTCAATAACAGAGATAAAAAGAAGAGAAGCGTATACTTTTCTTGTATCAGTTCAACAACGGTCTTAATGCTACCTAAACATTCAGCAATCGCAGCAGAGTGCAGGAAGAAGGGTCTACAAGTGATCCGACAGAAGTTGCTTTCACAACTTCTCTAGTAGAAAGAAAAGTCTTGAATATAAAAAAGGTTCAGGACGGTCAGATACTTTTGGCAATTGGCGTTTGAAAGACATTGTTGGAACAAAACCAACGCCAAAATGTCAGAAAAATATTTAAGTTACTTGATGTCAGTATTTCAACGGTGTTAGAGTTTCATGGTCAGATGAAACATCTCAAAGAAAAATGTATTTCGGAAAATAATTATCATTTTCTGAACAAGTGAATATTTTCAGCTAATGCCGGTGGCGACTTTTCAAAGAGTCCTGGAGAAGTTTTAAAGAAGTTCGTGAAGAAGGAGGAAATTTCGGGACTATTAAATGTAAGTCTACGTTTTTCTTTCTATTGTTTTCGACTAGCTTCAGATGGGGGTGAAGGGTCTACATGGATGTTTCTTCCATTCATATGAAACTTTTTGTTAACTCTCCTCTATGTCATGTTATTAAAAACAACAAATAAGATATCTTGATTCTTATATGTGAGGGCAGGTTATGCTCGCACAAAAAACTTGCCCATCACAAAAACTTGTCCATCACACCTAAGTAATCTTGTGTATTTGTCAGAAAACATTAAACTTCAACTGGTATGAGTATGGCCTTAATATTCATCCGGTGGTGAAGCTCCAACATTGGAGGTTTTGAACTATGGAGTTACTTTAAAAAAAAACTTAGTTCACCCCAAACAAGGCAGGTTGCAACTCTAGACTAAGGGGCTACAAATAATTAGGCTGCAAGTTTTGGGAATCATCCTAAATTGAGAGCCATGCAGCGAGATATTTGCTCGCATTAGTTTCACATTTCTGCATGTCGGTACAGTCGGGGAAACAGTAAGCAGGGAGTTCCAAAGGCCGGCAGCTCGAGGAAATGAATCTATTAGAGTAGAAGGCTCTCCGGCATCTGGGGACCTCCGCAGTGAATGGATGAGATGTAACCGATTTTCGGGTTAAGGTAGTGTATTTACGTCGAGGGGGCACAAGAACAGCAAGTTCCTCGGAGGGCATTCGATTGAAGCACTTGTAAAACCATCACAAGGATGCAGCATCGCGGCGATGAGACAGGGTCTGGAGCTTGATGGATAGTGAGAGAACTATTAGACTATATACTCTTTTTGGACCTTGTATAAGAGGGAGAGACTAGTGGATGATGCACCAGCCTATATGTGACAAAAATATTCTATGCATGGACGGATAGTGGCTTTGTAGAGATATAGGATACTGTCAGGTGTGAGAAGTTTACTAGCTCGGTAGAGGGCGCCCATCTTCTTTTCAGTAGCCTTGGCAATGTCGTCTATGTATTTGTTCCAATTCATGTTACCTGGGGATGTTAGGCCAAGAAGTTTAAACGTTGGACTCTCAGGTAGGGTGTTATTTACCATGGAAATCGGTGGTTGAAGAGGTTTCTTGTAGTTGTTGAAAGAAAGGAGCTTTGTCTTAGCAGCAGTAAATGTTACCATCTATTTATGACCCCATTCCACTACAGATTGGGGGTCACTTCCTAAGGATTCAGCCATTGCCTCGGATATGTGCGCGTCTTTTTTACCCAGACGACGAGAGTGGAGCGTGCAAATATACTCATCGCAGACACAATGTCATCAGGGAGGTATTTTGTGAACAAAAGGAACAATAAATGTTCAAGGATCGATCCCTCGTGCGCATCTGCATTTATGTCATCTGTTTGGATGAACGGTCATTGAGGACAACTTTTTGACGGGGATAGGAAAGATATAATTATATTAAATATTCGTACATATGAATTAATTTTTATGGGATAACCTTTATGCCATATCCTGTAAAAGGCTTTGGATATATCAAGCGCTACCGCTCTAGCTTCACCTGCCTTATCAAGTGTATGATATATGCGTTCAGAGATGACGGTTAGGATATTCGCAGTAGACTGTGTTTGCCGAAATCCATACTGATGGTCAGGAAGAAGTTTAGTATTAACGAGCTGATTGACTATCGCTAGATTGATTAAGGATTCAAAGATTTTAGCGAAGATCAGGAGTAGACTGATCGGGCAATACTTTTAAGAGTCAGTTCTATCTTCAGAATTCTTGGAAACTGGTACAACAAAGGCAATTTTCAAGCTATTAGGGAAGCAAGATTCAGCAAGGCATTTGTTGTAGAGTTTGGAGAAGATAGGGGCCAGATCAACAGAGTATTTCTTGATTACTATTACTAGTATACATGCTTTGGAAATGTCATGTTTTTTATGATGTCTTGGACATGAGATATGATGATGGTTAGGTCATCAAGTGTGGCTTCAGTTCGCAATCAGAATTTGAGAGGGAGTGGTTAGTGGAGTCCAAAGCAGAGTTTAAGACGAAACACTGAGCAAGTAATTCAGCCTTATCAGTTGCCGTGCAAACGACATCATTGTGGCTGGCTAGCTGGGAAATTGTTCACCATACTATTTAAGATGATCCAGAAATCACGAGAACCTAGTTTCTGTGACTAAATGCGTTTTCTGGTCATCTCTGTATACCATCTATTTGCTTCATCTATTACCGTCTTACAATGATTTCCTGACGCTATAAGTTTCTGTGTATTTGCAGTTGACTTATGGAGGTTTAATTTTCGGAGTGCTTGCTGCTGTTGAGATATAGCAACTGCACAGTTCGAGGTGAACCATTGTGGAAGGTAGTGGAGTTGCTGTAGAATTTACGCATAGAGACATTAGCTTCAATGCCTTCTTTTATCCATTCGGTTACCTCATCTGTGCACTGATCAGCAGGGAGAGCAAAAGTTTCACTTCATGGGGCGTCTCTGATGTGATCTATGATGGATTCCCAATCAGCTGTCTTGTAGTATCTCGTCGTTTTGAGCAACGGCTCATCACCTTTGATACGAGAGTTTAAGGTGATATCAGTCATTACTACAAAGTGATCAGCGTTATACGAGCAGGTTATGGGCATTCGTCGCACAAGGTTCGGACAGTGAGGTCAAGAACGGGTTATGAAGTGAGGCTTGCGTGTTCACACGATCAGGGAGGCGGGTCGGAAAAGTGAAAGGGAGTGCGTTATGGAGTAACTATACGTGGAGTTACCAGCTGCGTCCGTATAGTTGGAGAATCCAAGCCAGTTATGGTGATGTACTTTAAAATCCCCAAATACATGTATTTTGGCACTCGGGTCAAGGGAGAGGGGTGTATCTATGATTTCATAGACATAGTTAAGAAGGGTACAGTCTTGGGTCGAAAGAAAACGGTATAATAAATATAAGTAACTAATGCTGTGATGTAAGGTTAATCTAAATCACATGTCGTCATGATCATCTGATTCTAGCCCATGTTCTCTAATCAAGGGGAGGGTGTTTCGAACCTAGCCCGGGCCTATGTTTGTCAGAGTCTTTTCAATAGTATGTGAAATATTCAGTCATGTCAAAATAGTGTGAGAAGAGTGAGGATTGTAGGGTTGTTTCACTTAGTGCTAGGATATCTGGGGAGTTTATTAGGAGAAAGGTTTCTATGTCATTGATGTTGGTTCTTAGCCTCCGGATATTTTTGAATGCTAGCCTATTTCGGAGGCGAAGATTTTTTTTTTGTGGGTGTCAGGTTTAGCTTTGTTTCGTTTTCTTTGTATTGTCATTTTGGTTTTAGATAGAATGGGAAGGGAAAAGTTGGTGCTTGTCTGGTGCCAATAAGCTCACACAACCAAACCATTAGTCGAGACTTGATCCATGGGGGTTGTGGCCTCAGGAAAGCCCACCGAGAAAAACTGTGAGGCCAATTTCCATGTCGACATGGCACGTACAGTTACCCGCGATACTGTTGATGGAGCAGCGCTTTTAGCTCTACCTAAGAGTTTGGGCTCCTGCACTACAAGTCGGAACCAGCAGTAAGACAAGCTGTCTAATATGTGCCCTCAACCTGTCGGAAAAAGAGCGACCCAGACTAGTCATATTAAACTTAGTGACAAAAACTTTTCCCCAAGTTGCCCAGATAGAGAGAAAGAGAGGCGGCGTTTATTGCCATAGTCAGGAAACAAGGCCAATCACTGGGTGTCTTTGAGGTATCCCTTATTTATCATTACTTAAAGGTCCAATACGAACCGGAGTAATAGTATCTTTCAGAGCTTCAATTATGGGGTAAATAGACGCTACCGTCTTTAGACTATTTGTTTACAAAATATACGTCCACGAAACAAATTAATATACGGATGAATTCTATGAAAAGCGTATATACAGTTTTGACATAAAATGAACCAACCGACCGTTGACATACCCCACAACTGACTGGAGTACAAAATGATATTACAATTTAATAATATCTAACAGGTGTCATGTTAAACACACACACAACACAATGACACACACACACACACACACGCGCGCACGACCACGCACACACGCGAAGATACATACCTATATAATTTGGTATGCACGTCCAAATTCATATAAGAATAAATCATTAAAAAATAAATAAACTCTAAGTCTACTTCTAACATGGGGTCAGATGACTCATAAACATGTCAAATATAAACACAAGATATTTATGCTTCGCTGAAATTGTCGTTTGATTTATAAAAACACACCGACAATTACTCCGGACGCAGTGAACGTACGAGAAAAGTTATTTTCTTGTCAGAAAAGACCGCTGTTTATAAGCAGTAATCTTTACTGAAAAGTACACACACACACACACACACACACACACACACACACACACACACACACATATATATATATATATATATATATATATATATATATATATATATATACTTTTATCTATACAAACATTATTGGTTACATATGTGCATACATGTTTCGGTTGTACTCTTCAGAGTAAGGCAACCTTTGAGACCAAAGAAGACAAGAAATTGAGATTAATTTGGAAAACTTTCCCATTAAATAAATTCTTTTGGGAGATAAGATATGTTTATAATTTTCACCGGTCACGCTCATTATCGGATTACATTCTTTACTTTATCATTGTTATTACCAACCGTTCCTTCTATTTCTTTCTGTTTATGTTTTTATTAACCACTTAGCTTAGATTCCTTACTCCTGCATTTAACACTTCTATATTTTAATCTACGTACATACATTTTTAAGCATAAATATATGATGTTCATATAAAATACACCTGTGCACACAAATCTATAGATACACACGTACACACATAAACATACATATTTATACATATATAAAATACAACAACGTAAATATATACGCATATATCCATTCACGGAAGTACACATATATACACATATATACATATCTCTCTCTCTCTCTCTCTCTCTCTCTCTCTATATATATATATATATATATATATATATATATATATAAGCATACATACACACATTCACACACATACATACATACATGCATACAGCCCATCGATACATTTCTTTTTCCACAGATTAGTTTAGCAAATATATTACAATATCTATATACATATATGTGCTTCTTTTGTCATTTTCTAACGGTTTTTGAATTAACTCGTTCTAAACACGTGTGCAGACTTACACTCATGTATATTAATCACCATAGAATGTATCTCCATCCATACATACTCACACTCACTCATATATATATATATATATATATATATATATATATATATATATATATATATATATATATATATATATATATGTGTGTGTAAATGCTTGTACTGCTAACATTTCAGTTATACTTTCACATTCTGGTATACCATATACATATGTCTACATAAAACTACCTACCCACATATATAGACATGTTCATATAGCATATACATAACTACACACAGTGACATATAAATATGCCCATTAACCTACGCATACGTACACACGAAATAAATATAAAAATAAAAATATCAAACTATACAACTTTTACACCCGTATAAACATACCCATACATATAAGATATTAGTTCTAGTAACCATGTATATACGTACGCATACATCTGGACCCATTTGAGCCTTGTTTGCCTACATTTATCTACCGTAATACACATACACGCATGCATATATATATATATATATATATATATATATATATATATATAGAGAGAGAGAGAGAGATAGATACAGATATAGACGCACATACTGATGAATACACACACATACACATACATACACACACATACACACATATACATACATATATCCCATTGTTTATGTATGTATACATACCGTTATATATACATATATAACCTACATAACCATACACGCATGTATATACATATACACAATTACAGATACATGCACATACATATACACACAACATAAATATACATAAAACCATTATATATGCACGCAGACACATACACATACACATGTGTATACAGACATGTGTATGCATGTACACACACATACATATGCACATAATTATGGATATTCTATAATTAAAACTAAAGTGCTTATATCATTCATTATTGCTACTATCTATCTCAGTTCAATTTGTTTACATTTATACTTGCTTAAGTATTAATACAAGGAACTTACAAGATAAGTACAAGGCAAGCAAAGTAATTAGATTTAGCGTATTTAACTGCAATAATATTTAATATATAAGTGATAACTATGAGGAAGTACCAAAATTATATCATTAGTTATTTTGGATAATATAGATTACTTAAGTTCAAAAATTTGTAAAAATATATAAATGAATAGATAAATAAATAAAAAAAAAATTTAAAAAAATAAAAACTAAAAAAGATTAAAAAAAAAATTTAAAAAAAATAAAATTATAAAATATTAAAAAATGAAAACTAAAAACTAAAGAAGAATAAAACATTGAGTAGGCCTTATAACAACAATGAAGTAAAAGTCAATAAAGTCAAAATAATAATTAAATTAAAATGTGACATAATAGTGGTTATTCGTAATCTAAAGTCTGCTTAGTGTGTGTCCTTGAACTTTTTGCAGTTTAAACTCATTTCTTGTCTGACGTTGAGTAATTTTTCCCTACCTTTAAATTTTAAAACTCAAGTTTCTCCCATAGATTGTTTTTTGTCTAATCTATTAATTTCCAGAAGTATCGGGACAGCAAATATAGATAAAAAGCAGGTCAAGGAGTTGTAAGGATAGGTATTACATGCACAAATTATCTTTTAGAAATAAAAATAAGAAATTGATAGATGAGAAAAACAATAATTAGATGGAGCATAATAAGAAAAGCTAAAACATGTAGATCACTCAACTAAACCTGGTGTAGATGTATATACATGTGTGTATGTTTAGGTATGTTATATATGTATATATGACGGTATGTATATATACATATGTAGTGGTGTATATGTATGTATATGTATGTGTGTGTAAATATGTATGTGCATGTGTCTATGTATCGGTGTGTGCATGTGTATATATATGTATATATGTGTGTGTGTGTATATGTATGTGTGTGTATTATATATGTGTGTATATGTATGTGTGTGTATATGTATATATGTATACATGCGTGTTTGAGTATTATGGTGAAGAAATGTCGGCTAATAAGGCTCAAATGGGTCCAGATGTATGCGTACGTATGTATATGGATACTTGAACTAATATCTTATATGTATGGGCATGTTTATACAATTGTAAAAGTTGTATAGTTTTATATTTTTATTTTTATTTCGTGTGTATGTATGCGTAGGTTAATGGGCATATTTATAGGCAACTGTGTGTAGTTATGTAAATGCTGTATGAACATGTGGGTAGGTATTTTTATGTAGACATATTTATATGGTATACCAGTATGAGAGAGTATAAGTGAAATATAAGTAGTACAAGCATTTACACATGTATGTATAAATGTGAGTAGGTATGGATGGAGGTACATTCTTTGGTTATGCATATACATGACTGTAAGTCCGCACACGTGTTTAGAACGAAAAAACAACGAATCTATATGTATGCAGGCGTCTATGCCCGTCTGTGCATGTGTGTATGTATGTTTATATATATATATATGTGTATATATATATGGATATATATGTATATATGTGTATATATGTGTATATCCGTGTATGGATATATGCGTATATATTTGCGTATGTTTTATTTCATATATATATATATATATATATATATATATATATATATACTGTATATATGGACTAGGAAGGATACCTCCAATAATTTCGATATCACTATGGGAGCTTTGGACTCTGCCCAGGTTACTGACCTTGTAGGATTGGACTTATTAAGAGAATTAAAATTTGACTTCGGACATTTACACGGTGGGCTATACAGGGACGACGCACTTTTTGTTTCTAGGTAGAGATCGATGCAATACAACAACACCATTAAAAATCTACACAACTTCTTTAAAAACTTCGGATTAACTACCACTATAGAACCTGAAAAAATATCTAACTTCCTTGACTTAATATTAGACCTTAACTCCGAATCCTTTAGCCCCTACCACAAACCAAATGTAACCCCTTTCTTCGTACATAAGCTATCTACCCACCTAAAATCCATCATTAATTCAATAGTCCTTTCAGTCTCTAATAGAATTTCAAAGTTATCTGCTAATAAACATATCTTCGAACAAAATTCCAACTTCTACAATAGCGCATTACTTTATTCGGGTCACACTAATAAAATTAAATACGAAAATCATCCATTTATCCAGAAAAACAAACCTTTAAATGTAATTACACACAAAATGGCAATACAGAAGAAAAAGCGGACAAATACTACACTACCAAAACATATATAAATAGACCCACTAAAACTATCAATATTGACAAACTAGCTGACCCTCAAGAACATAATGAAAATAAAAGAATTATAAGAAAGAATAGTATTTGGTTTAATCCACCCTATAACTGCAATGTGAAAACAAATATCGCTAAGGAATTTTTCAAAGTTTTAGATAACTCATTCAAGCACCCGCATAAATACAGCACTATTTTAAATAAAAACTCTATTAAAATTTCCTACTCCACCATGCCCAATAAAGCACAAACCATCATCACATCTAATAACAAAAAATAAATCTGCTCAGCAACCAGCACCTACTATACACCCTACTAATAATTGTAACTGCCAGAAATCGAGAGAATGCCCGTTAAATGGCAATTGCATACAAAGTAACGTTATATATGCTTGTACTGTTAAAGAATCCCCCAAAACACCATTATGCAAACAGACACCAACATACTAATTCTCCCCTCACCCTATAGCTCTCCACTTCCCCAACTCCCTATACCAAACGACACCCTAAATAACACCTTTTACACTAACCAACAACCCCCGCTAACTAACAATAACTTCAAATTCTCTCATATTCTCCACCTAACAATTCCAACTTAACTTTGGTCCAGAACCTGAACATATAAACCAAACACATCCCCGATACTATAAATTACACACATACTATAATAAAAAACCCATACAAAATGCACACTTACATTAGGGCAAGTGCCTTCCCCATCAAGACTCGAATCTCAAACCATATCTACTGTTTCAAACACAATAATAACAATGCCACTAGCACCTCTCTATCCAATCTAATAAAAAGCCTTAACAGTAAATGCATTCCCTACTCCCTACATTGGGCAATATTAAAAAGGTCTTAATCCTACATTCCAGGATCTGTTTAGTGCCAACTATGTACATTAGAAACATTTATGATAGCTACAGTAGCTAAAAGCAAAAATATTATTAACTCTAAAAATGAACTTATCTCAAATAACAGGCACAAGCGAAAATTTAAATACATAAATTTGATTACTCCATCTGACACACCTCCTCCCAGCCAACAACCCCCTCTCTAACATTAGACTAATTCTTAAATTCTATAATTTGTAAATTTTTTAATTATTACCTTTTCCAACCGTACAAATAACCATCCCAATAACATAGCGTATCCTCATCTGTACACCTAATAACTATATTAACCCATAACACTTAATGTAAATTCAGAACTAATATTATTCTTCGCCACTCCATTAAATCTTCACCGCTTTTACTTCGACATTCTAATTCCTGTTCTCCTGTTTTCCAATTATTGGCCAACCCTCGTACGCACTCATCCATTGCTTTTTTTTTTATCTCCCTTGTATTCGATCCATCGACTCTGTATACGCTTCACTCTACCGACAATATTTTTCTCTTAGAATCCATTTCTCTCACCTGTAAACTACGCTCCCTGGTTACTCCTATAATTATTCATTTGCCCCTTAAAATCAATTTATAATTTAAACACACTAGTGCTTCACTTAAGTTACACAATTCAACCCAATACTACCCCATAATCCTTGTACTAGAAATCAATTGTTGCAAGCAGACTAATGCTGTTCCCAATCCTAACTTCAGTTATACGATAAAATTTCTTATTTAGTCATGCATTAATATTTAACTAACTGGGAATGCTTTAAAGTTTTTATACATCAAACACTGAAACACTAGTTTTTGTCCGAATTATTACATATTAAACACGTGCATTCCATATTTCCATTCATCTGAACCCTAATTTCCCAATTGGAACCCTTTTAAACTTTCTCAATTATATATAAGTTCGTTTTCAAATCCGTTTTAATTACGGGACCCCCCCTTTCAGAAATATTTACTTACGGACCTGAATTCACGTCTGTTTTCAGCTTATGATAACCCCACCCCAACTCGCACCGGTGTTACTGCTTACTAGCAATAACCAGTAACCAAACTAACCCTTCCCTTTCTCTTCTCCCAGCATCAGCCATAGTTCATTTAACTAACCCTATTACCCACCTTCTTTATTTTTTATCTGTATCCCTTCCCCTATTTACTTATTTGGCCTTGTCTCCAACCAAAGCTGCTTCTTTTCTTAGACTCGATCGAAGTAACTATTTAAATTCCCGACAGCCTGCGTTTAGTATACACAGTCCAATCTCAACTTCTGAAAAAAACTACTCTAATTCTCAGTCCACGGAAGTATTTTTGAAATGGCCCGAATTCTCAAAATTACTTCCGAATAACTTCGTTCCACCTACGATTTAACTAAACATCTTTCTATTGGATTTACTTAATTTTTTAACATTTTCAACGCTGACTTCACGAAACCCTTTTTTCCATCTCTAAATCTCCCTTCACCGGACACGTTATCAACGGACATTCACCAACTGGACATACCCCGTATTTTTTACACACACACTCTAACTCTCCATTACTTAATATTTTTTTCAAATTTTGAATTTTGGCTTTTCCACTGCCAACTTATCCATCTATGTAATTCCTCTGATGATAACATTTTAATCTTTGAAAAGCCTTGGCTCAAGGAAAGAGTAATAAACATGTTTTTTACTGAGTACTCGTTGCATTGAACAATCGAAGTTGAAATAGATTTGTCATTCGTACATGTTTATCCCTCTTCTTTCATTCATCTTCATAATTGCTCTATCTCGTATATTGAGTTTAAACCATTTCACTATAAGTTCTATCTACTAAACGTATACTTTTAGTTTCATATATATATATATATATATATATATATATATATATATATATATATATATATATATATATATATATAAAGTGAAGCCGGTCTATTTCTCGAGGTTCCGGATCGAAAGCTTTGAATATGAAAACTGGATATTGTATTCTGATTAGCCATGTTTTCTTGTGGATTGTGTCAGCGTAGTCTTCAGAATGATAAATTGTAATTTCAATTTTTTAGAAATCCGACTAAGAATTCTTTTCAGATGAAAGCCATCTATTTTATCTGCTGTGCATTTTAATTAAATGGACGCCAGCTCTATTATCATCCGTAAATGTACATAATAATAGTAAATACTACTAACAATACATTATTTTATTCGAATAGGCTATATTGCCGGTCCCGGCAAAATAACGATTCCTGCGTTATTTTGCCGTGACAGGCAATATAACGATTCCTGCGTTATTTTGCCGGTTCATGTATATTTAACTAAATTGTTAAACATACAGTGACGCCCGGCACAATAATGAGTCTTACGTTATGTTGCCGGCTCGTGTTTATTTAACTATAAATTACTTTTTTTTTTATTATTTAAATTATTTTTTTTGTATTATTTAAAACTTTATCAAACGAAATTTTATTTATAATTTAAAACTTTGCCTGATTGTTTTTTATTTGTTTTTTTTATTTAAAACTTTGCCTGATTGATTTTTTTTGTTTGGTTTTAATTAATCTTTGCCTGATTGATTTTTTGTATAATTTAAAACTTTATTAAGTGACAATATATTTTAAAATAACGATAAAATTAATTTTTACTTCCGGTTGATTCGATTAGGAGTGAACTCTTCAAAATTACGACTTATTTTATGATTTCATTGAAAGAACATTTTAAAATAGAAACTGTTTAAATCCAGTGATTTTCTGTATATTTTAACATTATCGAAGTTTTTCTTCATAAAGAAAATCAGAATTTTACATTCCTTTGTAAAGCACATTTTTAACAAGTAAATGTTACCAAAGGCAACATAAATTATTCTTCTACCTGTATAAGTTTATTTATTTATTTGATTGTTTATTTTTATAAAAAAAAAATCATTTATCAAAATAAATAATAAAATAAACAAATAAACTTATACAGGTAGGTAGAATAATAATTTATGTTGCCTTTGGTAACATTTATTTGTTGCTTATTTTTTCTTTATATATAACTTATATATAACTTAAGGAAAATTTCAATTACTTAAATCGAGAGCAGACTTAGTAATGTTGGGAAAATTTATCAACATTAATTCTATTATGAAAAGTAAGCAGATATTTCTTTAACCGACACAATAGGGCAGGTCGATTTTTTTTTATTTCTTTAACCGACACAACTGATGATGAAACCAAATTGTTTTTAAATATTTGCCCTTATTTATTTAATTACCTTTTCTTTCGCAAGGCCATAACAATTAGGTTTTTAAAAATAATGAATCGGCATAATAACGATCCCTTTACATTAGTAAATAATTATTGTGCCGGGCGTCACTGTATGTTTAACAATTTAGTTAAATATACATAAACCGGCAAAATAACGCAGGAATCGTTATTTTGCCGGGACCGGCAATATAACGCAGTAATCGTTATTTTGCCGGGACCGGCAATATAGCCTCTTCCTATTTTATTAATAACACTTAAATAATATATTATTTTCATATGGAAAAATATAGACAATAATTAGAAAATCTTTAGATTCTTTGAGATTTTGCCGTTGTATCGCGTGCCGTCACATTTCTCTTGTAACTGGGTTGTGAATAAGCGTTTATTCTATATCACACTGTCTCCGAACACTTCCAACATGGCCGCCTGTAGAAAGAGATAAACGGAATTATTTTTACTTAAATCATTTGCCCCAAAGCTGTCCATGGAAAATGCAAATTATATTTCCTGAGTAAAAAAAAATCATTAATTAATAATTAATTAATGAACACTTTAATTCATTTAAAAAAGAAAACAGTTTTTCGTAAATTAATTTTATTAACTATTTTTAGAAAGATTATTATGCTTAACTTTAAAGATATTTGTGTGAAAACAAAATTAAAAAGCTTTTAGTTAGCTAACAGTAGGAAAACATGTTTGCTTGTGTGTACGTTTTTGTTTTACAAAATTAACTATATTGTATGTATTATTTAACAAATTATTACAGATACATCTAGTAAAAAGCCAACAAAATACACATCTTACTTATCGGACTCATTTTAGGTTTAATTATAATTAAAAGAAGGAAACATGTTCTCAATCAAATAACAGAACTTATCCTTTACATTTTTGTTTTTTGCAAAAATTTCCTTTGTAAAATAACTGTAACAAAAACAAAATCCTTGTGCCTAATTTGTCAAACTATGTCATACATTTTAACAAATAATAATTCATAGTGTAGCATCTGTTCTGATAATATACTTTATATTTTCTGTCCTCGGACAGTTAAGGAGAACTCTTTCTAGACTGAACCATTTTAAATTTGTGTCCCAATACAGAGTGCATATTAAGAACACGCCTTGTGTCTAACTGTTCTCCCGTGCGTTGACAAGTAAATACGAACACACGCAATTAATAAAATACTCAACTAAATACCCCCATGAAATAAAATGCTACTGTTTTTAGGCCATTATATGTGAAAATCTTTAAAAACCTGGCAGAAAAAAAGAAGAAAACAAGTAACTTAGAATTTATATATACAGGGTGAGCCAAAAGTAGGTGGACAATAAAAACATTTATTTAGAGATCACTTATACGTACAATTACATGTAATAAAACAATTATATTAATGAAAATTAAATGTTATTTATCAACGCAAGTGTTCAAACTGTTTTCCTTCTTGATTTACACAGCTTTGAAGTCTGCCTCTTACTATACTCTAAATAAATGTTTTTTTTTACTGTCCACCTACTTTTGGCTCACCCTGTATAGTGTAAAGTACATAATAAACTTCTACAACAACAAAAAAAAACAATTCAAACTTTCAGATTGCATTAAAATATAAGTTGAAACAAAAATTAATTAAAAAAAATATGTTAGCAATTAATTTTTAATTTATAAAACACATTTAAAATTTCTTTAGAGTGTATTTTAGCTTACACCATCTCTTTTTTCGTCTCTTTTTCTTCTTCTTCTTCTTCTTCTTCTTCTTCTTCTTCTTCTTCTTCTTCTTCTTCTTCTTCTTCTTCTTCTTCCGCTTAATGTGAAGAGGTCATGTGACTTATCCTCCGCCCGGCGAGAAGAAAGAAAAAAAAACTAATAATTTTCTTAGGGAAGGGAGACGAGGAAGGGGAAATAATATAGGAGATAGCGAGCGCGCCAGAGAGAGAGAGAGGGTGAAGATCGTAGCATAGAGACTCGTATTTCATTATTTTGTTGCTCTTTTTGAAAAATGTTTTTAATAAAATTGCTCGAATTTCAAATTGAAGACAATTTATAACTAAAACTAAAAATACATATAATAATATTTAATATATATATAGTCTAAAATATGGTAAATCAGCTACACGGAAAGTCCTGCCACCCCTCCCCAAAGGCTTGTTTAAACAAACAAATTTAATGTAAGTAAAAACGGCTAAATAATTTAAGAAATGTATTTCAATAAATAAACGATCTATAATAACACTATATATAATGAGAAACAACTAAGAATATTTAAATAATTCGTTCAATTCTTCAATAGTGACACTTTGTGGCATGCCACAACCGGCCAGGGGATATTTGTTGCAACTCATTTCTTTCTTTGCTTACTCAGCACTTATTCGTCTCTGAGGTAGAGAAGAGGGGGTGATCTCGTGAAAGCATGTTGGCCCAAGATTCCGGCTAATCAGGAACCAACAAGTCAGCTTGACCACGTGTGATTTGACTCCCTAAAAAACAAGTCACGCACCCTCTTTTCTTTCTCTTTTTCTTCCACTTTCCGGCCAGACGCACACAGAGGAGATCGTCGACACCCCCCCCCCCCCCCAACTCGATCGAGGTGGTGGGAGAGGTAAAAGTAGGTAATCTCTTTTAATTCCTACCACAAATAACGAACTTTTCTTCAAGCACACATACCCATTAAAATTGCAACAAAAATCACTTTACATCAAACACGCTCGCATATACGCATACATACAAACATGGACATTTCACTCGTACACGTTCGTACAAATGGAACTTTTTCACTCTTTAAAAATGAACTCGGTAACTGATAGCCATACAAAATGGTTTAGTCAAATACATTGTTTTGTTTTAATATAAATGTTTTACTCTAATTATTGATTTTACAAAATGCCATTCTGGTGTGTTAGCTTTATTATTCCTTCGCTTTCTTTCTAAAATAACATCAGATATAATAATGTTTTCTTTCTTCCCTTTGTTTGTTTTAATCTGTTAATTATTATCCACATGTGGTCGGGCTACTTCGAACAATCTACACGTGGTCGGGCCACATCGAACAGTGGGAATTACATGCCGCTATAAAGGCATCTCTCCCATAACCTTTGGTCGGGGGACCCCACATGGGTTTAATCCTTTGTCCAAGAACAAACCTCCGGCCATAACTTTACATTTTTATGATTCAACTTAAATTGTATTTATTTTCATGAAATAAAGTTCCAATTTTTTCATTAGAATGCCTCGAATATCTTTGTTTTGTATCGCTGGCATTCATTTTTTAAAAATAAATTGTTTTTCTCAACAAATTATTTTTTGAATGTTTTATTTATATATTTTGAATATACATCGCTAGAATCTAATAGAATTTAACAGAATTTCCCTTATATTAAGAAAAGATCCGGTGAATTTTATGATCACAAGAGAAGAGAAATAGTTGCCACTTTTTCTTTGGAAGGGTGTTTTCGAATAGTCTGGTAAGCCGGAATAAATGTAGTTAATATGGAAAAAATACATATTTTCTAGAAACACGTTTGAGATAATTGGAATGAGAATCAGATTATCATATGAAGGTTTTGATTAACAGTCGTTAAAGTCGTTTTCCGATGCAACTTTGGTTATTATAAACCAAAGTTGCATCGGAAAACGACTTTACTTTTTTATAAAGATAATTTAATGACCAAACGATCTTTATATTTTTTTTAACAATTTTCCTGCGACGCCGGGTAATAGGTGTAGGTAATATTAGCTAACATATAAAAATATTATGTCGGAATTTACGAATTTATCATCGATAGCAAGTAATCAAAAAATATATATTTAGTTCAGACATCTTTCTCTCTTTTCCTTGGACCACGTTTTTTGCAAAAAATAAATAAATTTACAGCCATTCCTTTCAAACAATACTTATTCCAACTCGGAACTTGGCTAACGTAGCTATGTTTTATTTTTCACTTTTATCGTTGTAGCTGCTCACGTTCTCAATAACAAATTGTATATTTTTCTGTCTATAACAGCTTTGGCATAAACAGATAAATGTTTTTACAATAAATATTAAACTATATATTCCTTTAAAATATTCAAATATAATAATAGTAAGTATAAAACATTTAATTGAAAACAATTACTTAGAGCGCTGTTCTATAGTGATTATATAAGCGGTCATCGTTATACATTAGCTTTGTTATGTTCAAAATAATGGCAAAGTTTTCCCATGAAAAAAGAAATTTAAGTTTATTAAAGCGCGAGTACCTTTACTTTATTATCTTCTTCAAAATTGCTATATAGTAAACATGTTTAATTGCGTAGTTTTCAGACTCTGTAATCAGAAGTTTGATATTAAAAGATTGTAGCCAATAATGAAACATAGTGATTATTATATCATGGATGTGATGATCGTTCGGAGCTCGTAGAGCGTCATGGCAACATTACATTTGTTATATTTTTTCATGTTGTAGAAAGGGCTTCTTCCAATATTTTCAAGTGGTAGAATGATAAAATATGAGTCCTTATTTATGGATGATCAGGCCTATTGTCATACTACTGTAAACACACAAGGTTAGTTGCATCAAAATGGGATGAAATACCTTATGTGACTAAGTCAGTCGAGATATATGAATCCTATCGAACACTGTTCGGCCATATTAGAACGAAACTTAAAAAAAAACACATATTCAAAAGCAACACTTTTAGATTACTGCGCAAAACATGGCAAACAATCCCACAAGAAAATTTTCGCGAATAATTCGTTTGATTCAGCCATTAATGTTTCCAAAATGTTTTTAAAGTATTTTTTAAAGTTTCGTACTTTAAAAAAGTTTGGTACTTTTAAAAAATATTTGGTACTTTAAAAAAGTTTGGTACTTTTAAAAAAAGTTTGGAGCTTTTAAAAGTTTGGTACTTTTAAAAAGTTTGATACTTTTAAAAATAGTTTGGTACTTTTAAAAAGTTTGGTACTTTTAAAAAGAGTTTGGAGCTTTTAAAAGTTTGGTACTTTTACATTCTAAATGAGCTAAAGGATGACATTGCAAGCATTACAAGAATCGGGTGATTCCCCTCGGAAATGAAACACAAATGTTTCTCCGTAGCTTAATTGCCATAAATATATTTTCATACTACCACTAAGTCTAGTCATATATTCAGCACTGTTAAAGAAAATACAGAAACCAAAAATATAAGTAATATATTATTTTATATTATAAATATATATATGAAATAGTAATAAATTATATACATACATTCTCGCATATTTGGCCACTATAACAAATAAAACTAAGAAAATGTATGAATCAACCTATTTCATCGATTTTTGATTTGTTTAAATAGAATAACTTCTATTTTTATAACGATATTGTAAAATAAATATAACATTTGCTTAGAAAGTGTGTTTCTAGCATTACATTACCACAAAGATGGTATGCCATTAAACAAAATAACCGATTTCTTTATTATACGCAATATGGTTTCATCTGCTCGCTATCACTTCGCACATTGAAATCATGGTTTATACACATAATAGAATAGTGTTTGAAATCTTCATTATGATACGATTGAAAATAGCAATATCATTCAGATCTTTACTATAAAGGCCGTTGGCTGGAAGTTGTCACTCGAACTAATTCCAATATTGTGAATTCAGGGTTTGATGTCATTTTATGAAAATTAAAAATGAACCAATACACGTACACTCAGAGTTATTGCTTTAGATGCTTATCATAGTAACTTGTAATCATATAAAGCCAAACTAAAATATACGTAGGAACCTGCGAATTCTAAATATGCCAATGGTTTTTCTCAGAAATCGAGCTTTGCCAACCGGTACATTGACAGACGCCTTTGTTTTATTCATATAGACCCAAACGTGTATGTGCATAAGATTCATACTCTTTGTATAAAGAGAATAAATAAAACAAATAAATGAGGCTACCATCTCTTGCTTTTGGCTTGAATAATTTGGGTTCATTCAGTTCAAAGGGGTTAGGGTTAATACCTTCTCACCACGAAATAAAATGTTGAAATTTGATTAAATTCGCTTTTTAATCCCTTTGAAGAGAAAGTATACACGTTTTTTCTCTCTTTAGAGATAGCTGCAAGAAGAGTTGTCGCCGGTGTTTGTGGTTAGTGTTAGGGTTAGGGTTAGGGCCTGGGTTAATCCCATCGCGGGCGACTCAGCACGATCCTCATACAAAGCGGATCAAAAGTAAGCCAGCATTACAAGAATAAGGACGGCTTCATTCTTCAAAATACTCCATTAAATGTGCGCGTCTCACAATTACAATCCTATTCAGACCCTAAACCGACGCATATCAAGCCTCTTGTGGGGATGCGAGCACTCATCTAATAATAGCAAAATAACAGTGGGGCGAGACCAATTGGAATTTTCTTTAAATCGGAATTCGACCAAAGTAACTGGAACTTGTATTTGTTGACCGAATTCATCAACATCTTCATCCTCTCTTTTCTAGAAAAAACAAGCGAAGATTTCGTTCGTTTAATTGACACAATGGGAGTTTCTCAAAAGTGAGTTTCTAGTCAACGATTGTAGCACATATGCGGGATGCAAAAATGTAAATTGACCTTTTAAACAGAAAATAAAATTTGAATTTGAAGACGTTTGGGTGACGTCCTTCAGTTCTAATCACTGGAATATCTCACATAACGACATAACATTTGTAAGCTATTTATTTACTTTAGATTTTTGGAAAAAATGATAAACAAATCTAATCGACAAAACGTGCTTAGCAGATTTAACGAAATATGCACGAAAAACAAACTTATATGGTTGAGTATGTGTGTTCCCTATACCTTGGCGGGACATTGCTCGTTGACTGCGATTAATCGCTGAGATTCGCCCAGCTTAGCAAAAAAAAGCACATAGAACAGATGAATACTTCCCCACCCTATAATGTACAAGTAGATTTGCGTAAACCCCACTAGTATAACAGAACGCCAGTATTAAGTAATTAGCGAAAGTAATCACAAAAATAATAAAATAGCAAAATTAAAAACAATGACAATCTAACTTATCCGCTTGCTCTAAACACCTTGTAAAAATAAATCTCAACATAAACTGCCTCCAATATCCATTAAAATTTCCAAATCATTCGTTTTATCATTTTAATCACTGTCAATCCGGCCTGAAAATGTTTAGCCAATTACGGCTAGAGTCGAGACTTCTCTGCACTTATGTAGCCGAAATGTTGCTATAAAAATATGCTAAATATAAAGCTCTACTTGTTATTGAGCACACAGTGAGGATTGACGGGATTAGTTGCTATGAACCAAAAACTTACCAGGACTTGTTATATAAATATATACATTTTTATTTCCATTCTATATAATTTATTTCATATTTGAAATACTATATTATAATAATAATAATAATGATAATAATAATAATAACAGTTGTTTCTAATATTTTCATTTATACAAACACATATATATATATATATAATATTAAGTTTAAATAAATAATATTCAATTATTTTTAACTACATACGATAGCTTTTGCTCTCATCGGTGCAGGGATGATAATCTCGGACGGTTAGAACACCTGCCACAGAGTTAGCCTAGACTCCGTTAGCAAGCATTGTAACCATTAGGCCACGGGACATTACCACATTCAAGAAGGGAATTTAAGTTCTATTTAGGGCGGCATTTTAAACAAGGCTGACTGGAGATTCTGTAAACATTGTCGGAATATGCTTTATAGCTACGTGTCAGTCTGTTTTTTAACTTCCTTGAACAGGGCTCAACTTTAATCTTATTTAAGGGGCTTCTAATATTCATTTTAAACAAATAATATTAAAATATTTTACCTACATACGCTAGCGTTTCGAGCTTTCGCTCTCATCAATGCAGGAATGATAATCTCGGACGGTCGCACGGTCCGAACACCTGCCATAGAGTCAACCTAGACTCCGTAAGTAAGATATATATATATATATATATATATATATATATATATATATATATATATATATATATATTTGCATGTATGCACATATATAATAGATGTTATCTATCTACATTACAGTGAACATAGTGTGAAACAGTAATTCCGCCTTATATTACCTCCCTCTATACTATTTCATATTAAGTACTACTAATTAGTCTTAAATTGTAAAGTCTCAGCTTCAGACAATTATTATTACTATTGTTGTAATTATTATTATTATCATTATTATCATCATTACTATTAGTAGTATTAATTAATTAATTAGAATATTTTTTATGTAATTTTTAAATTTTTACTGAAGTACTAATAAGGTCTGCTCATTTATTAAGATTCAATTTACTTGAAATATATTGAGTGCTACCATCCTTCCTTACCCCTCCCCGTCTCTCTCTCTCTCTCTCTCTCTCTCTCGCTCTCTCTCTCGCTCTCTCTCAGTCTGTTTGTATCTATCGGAGAGTTGCCCGGTTCTCTGTATAGAATTCCCTCTTTTCCTTTTCTTCTGCCCTTCTCCCACCAATACTGTTCTACTCGAACTGTTTGCCACCCCATCTACTAAAATGGCTGACCTGGTGTCTCCACTGACAAACAATCGAATCGTTTCTAAGAGCCGATGTACGCCTCGCCCCCAGCTAATAATAAAAACTCCAGACGAAAACCGATGAAGTTTTTAATTTCCGTTTGTTCTATTGTAGATTTTTTTCTTCTTTTGTCTACCAAATATTTTCTTAAAGTTTTTCACCGTAAAAGTTCAATCTTTTATTATGGAAGACTCTACACCCACCCCCTCCACAGTTTTCTCTTGCTATAGTACATTCATTTTTTGATTATTTATTTTTTCGTTCTTTTATTCTTTTTGGATTCTTCTTTTCATCATCATTATTGTTTTAAAAAAATCCTCAAGTTCGAACCCAACTTACATAACCAGATAGCGCATGTCAATCGCAAAAAATGAAATTGAATAACACCGCGTAAATATTACGAGGGAACATTACGCAAAACCAATAGAACTGTAACTACCAGGGTAGATAAGTAAACTTTTCCTAAAAAGCAGTGACACCAGCATCGGTTGGTTTAACAGAAAATGGGCATGCAATGCCAGGGAGAATGGAAAGACTAAGGAGGAGAGCACAATGTAAAAGGCACGAAGAGTACTGGAATCTTGGGGAAGCTTGTGGCAGATCGATGAGACGAACAGGCATTGAGGAAAAGTCCTAGCCTGTTTAGCTACCCCTTTTCTTTCTGGGTTCGTTCGGCTTACTCTCTCCCTTTCTTTCTTTGTTTGACCCTTCTTCGCCTCTGAAGGGAGAAACTCGTGGAATCTCGCAGAATCACGTTGGCCGAAGGATTTCGGCCAGCTTGACCACGCGAGATTTGAAGTCGATAAAAGAACACGTTTTCTCTTCCTCTTCCTCTTTTCCTTCAGCATTTTTGAGAAGAACGCACCAAGAACTCTCGGCGATTCCCCCCCCCCCCACCAGCTCGAACGAGCTGTGTGGAGGAGGATGGGGAGAAAAAGGTAATCTTATTCACATCTTTCAATTCGATGAACATTTATTCACATCTTTCAATTTAACGAACATTTCTTCACACATGATCAATTACAAATTAGCCACACAAAAGACATTCACATGCTCGCATATATACGCTTACAAGTACGAACCTAAGAACTCTTTAAAATGTTTCAAATATTAAATAAATTGTTTTGTTACTAAAAATGTTATTCCTTTCCTTTTTTATTAACCATTATAAAAGGCCTATTCGTATATGTATAGCTTCCTAATTCCTTCGCTTTCTTTAAGGTAAGTTTAAATAATGTTTTCTTCCTTCATCTTGGTTGTCTTAAACTGTTTTATTTAATCCCCACGTGGTCCGATGGTGGAAGCCTAATAGTGTGATAACATGCAGTTATAAAGGCATCTATCACACTACCTATGGTTGGGGGATTCATTATCGCAAAACCATTTGTCCGAAATCCTTCGCGACTGTGGTTAAAATCCAAAAATCCATTGTTCTCCCTTTTGAATCTCCCGCCATAACAAACACTTCCACCCGGCCATAATTGGTGACCTCTTCGACGTTAACACGCTAACTAAATCCTTCTACGATAACATAAATACAAATCTTTCTGATTAAATTTTAAGATACAAATAAATAAAAAAATAAGATAACCATTTCTAGACTTAAAGACAAATAAATTTAAATATTAATCTTATTTAGCGAAGGAAACTTAGAATAGAATACGGCAGTAAGTAAAACAAAAAAAACAAACATTCATATACGAAGAAAATACAAGTCTACGAACTTAACAAAAAAAAAATGAGCGTCTCACATCACAAAAAAAAAAAAATTTCTTTCAACAACAAAAAAAAAATCCTTTTCATAAAACAAACAACAAAAATTTCTTTCAACAAAAAAAAAAAATCCTTTTCATAAAACAAACAACAAAATTCCTTTCAACAACAAAAAAAAAATCCTTTTTCATAGAACAAACAAAATCCCTTTCAACAACAACAACACCAAAAAAAAAATCCTTTTCACGAAGCAACGCGAGGAAAGAAAATCTTGAAAAACAAAAATCATTTCTAACGAAAAACACAAGAATATTTTTTACAAGAAAAAACTTCTTTCACAAAACAAATTTTAACGAAACAAACAAACAAACAAAAAAAAACATCCTTTCACTGAACAAAAAAAAAAAAGCGCTTTTCGCGAGACAAGGAGAGATGGGTCTACACAAAAAACAGGAATCTTCCCACGTGGCGCAAATATGCCGAACAATGAAAAATTCCTGCCAAACGCCATTTAAAAAAAAAAAAAAATGGAGCTACAATAGGCAAATACAAAAAAGAAAAACAAATTTTTTAATGAAAAATTAATGACGTCAACCCGACAACCAAAAAAAAATAATAATGATAGTCTTATCAGTCGAGGAACAATGGAAGCAACAAAAGGCGCCAAGCTTTGAATCTCCCAAGTCAAATACAGCTTCGTGTAAGAGATCTACAACCTGAGAAAACTTGTATCAGCCAAAGAATACTTGCATGAACGCGACCAAATTTCAACGCAAGCCTAAAGATTGTTTCCTAAAAATACCCAGCTTCGTCTAGAGACATTTCTTTCTCCTGATATTTCCTCAGCCCAAGAATCTCTAGGTGAACGCTAAGTTCCAGCAGAAAAATACACATCCGAAAGCTAAAACTACAAACAATACCAGCTTCGCGTGGCGGAAAATCCCAATGTGCACAAAAATTAAAATTTCGCCCGCGAACGCTAATTTTGCTGGAACACCCATATAACTTCAGCTTCATCCATCCCGGAATGAACGCTAAATCCTCGCTGATAAAGATTGTTGTTATATATAAATAAATAAATACATAAAAGTAAAATTGAAATAGGGTAGTGTCTATCGGGTAAGCTCCGCTTACTGGTGGGGGACTATTGTGGCAGATCGATGAGACGAACGGGCATTGAGGAAAAGTCCTAGCCTGTTTAGCTACCCCTTTTCTTTCTGGGTTCGTTCGGCTTACTCTCTCCCTTTCTTTCTTTGTTTGACCCTTCTTCGCCTCTGAAGGGAGAAACTCGTGGAATCTCGCAGAATCACGTTGGCCGAAGGATTTCGGCCAGCTTGACCACGCGAGATTTGAAGTCGATAAAAGAACACGTTTTCTCTTCCTCTTCCTCTTTTCCTTCAGCATTTTTGAGAAGAACGCACCAAGAACTCTCGGCGATCCCCCCCCCCCCCACCAGCTCGAACGAGCTGTGTGGAGGAGGATGGGGAGAAAAAGGTAATCTTATTCACATCTTTCAATTCGATGAACATTTATTCACATCTTTCAATTTAACGAACATTTCTTCACACATGATCAATTACAAATTAGCCACACAAAAGACATTCACATGCTCGCATATATACGCTTACAAGTACGAACCTAAGAACTCTTTAAAATGTTTCAAATATTAAATAAATTGTTTTGTTACTAAAAATGTTATTCCTTTCCTTTTTTATTAACCATTATAAAAGGCCTATTCGTATATGTATAGCTTCCTAATTCCTTCGCTTTCTTTAAGGTAAGTTTAAATAATGTTTTCTTCCTTCATCTTGGTTGTCTTAAACTGTTTTATTTAATCCCCACGTGGTCCGATGGTGGAAGCCTAATGGTGTGATAACATGCAGTTATAAAGGCATCTATCACACTACCTATGGTTGGGGGATTCATTATCGCAAAACCATTTGTCCGAAACCCTTCGCGACTGTGGTTAAAATCCAAAAACCCTTTGTTCTTCTTTTGAATCTCCCGCCATAAACACACTTCCACCCCGGCCATAAGCTTATTGCCGCACATGTTTTCGAGAACACCAACAGCCACTATCAGCTATGAATCAATAGTAAACGCATGTTACAAAAACGTAAAGTGATTTGAAATACTCACTAAAAGTGGGAATGCTGGAAATCTGGAGAGACTTGTCACTCAGTCTCCAGGAAACAAAACCTGTTTCTAACAGCGAGCGATCACTGGTAATAGCTGATGTGAAAACTCGTAGGGAAGAAGAAGAACAATAATGATGATGATGATGATGATGATGATGATGATGATGATGATGATGATGATGATGATTATGATGATGATGATGATGATGCTGCTACAAAGAACTTACCGAGGAAGAGGCAGCAGAATTAGGAGGAATGAAAAAAAAAATGATGAGATAAGACAAATCTAAAACGAAATGTGTAATTACGAAGCTAAATATAAAAACAACAGCCCGCCAAAAGAATGGAACAACAAAGCCAAACGGATGGGCAGTTCTACTGGAATAGCAAATAAATAAAGAGAAAGAAAAAGAAACTTTGAATAAAGCAAAAGAGAAAATGATGCAAGAGAAACAAAGTCGATTTTGACAAGTGTTTCACTCTTAACCCTGTATTCGTTCATTAGACCTGGAACACATTGTAGTATTTGGTTCGCATTTGGGGGGAATTATCGAAGGCAGTACAAGCTTTTTTGGAAGAGGGTATTGCCTGTCGTCTGAGACGCCCCCATTAAGGTATGCAAACGCCCCCATTAAGGTATGCAAACGCCCCCATTAAGGTATGCAAACGCCCCCATTAAGGTGTGCAAACGCCCCCATTAAGGTATGCAAACGCCCCCATTAAGGTATGCAAACGCCCCCATTAAGGTATGCAAACGCCCCCATTAAGGTGTGCAAACGCCCCCATTAAGGTATGCAAACGCCCCCATTAAGGTGTGCAAACGCCCCCATTAAGGTGTGCAAACGGAACTATAAAGGTATTTTTGTTTACATTCAAAATATTCTCTTTGGGGAACTGGATTATCCTTACATTACAACCCGACCTTGTGCCTGACAAAACGTCGTCTTCTGTAACCCAGTATAAAATGTGTTGCCAACGGGGAGTCATCTCCCCAAAATGGATTGACGTCGTATAATTATGTGTCTAAAGCTCCAAAGGGCAGAGGTGAAACGCCCCGTTTTCACACACTGTTACCCCTTTCGACCGTCTACCTTCGACAATCTTCTCTGCAAATATTTAAAAACCTTAACGACTTTCGGGAGTCGGGACTCTCGCAGTTGGTTTATTTTTGTTGTCCACTGACGCCAGCATCATTCGCCATGTTGACGCTACCGACTTATTGATGAAAACATTCTTATTTAACTAACATGACGTCGGTCAGTTTTGCTTCCATCTTTCTCTCACTTCACCTTCGTTGTTTGAGCAATCACTTTGTCTTTTTCACGTGTTTTGTGTCGGTGCCGTCACGTCTGGTCCACACAACGGTGCGCCTAAGTGTTGCCTGTTTATGATTATCTCCACCCCTTCACCGAGGAAATGAATTCAATACCGACTTTATATCCACATTCTCTGTTCCTTCAGAATCTAGAGACCATGTTCAGGAAGAAAAATATAAAGAAAAAGAAGAAGATGAAAGAGAAGAAAAAGAAGAAGAAAGAAGAAGGAGCAAAAAGAGGAGAGAAAAAAGGAACGCAGAAAAGAGGAGGAAGATAAAGGAGGAGGAGGAACCAAGAATGAGAAGTAAGAAGGAGAACAAGAATAAAGGAAGGCAAGGAAAGAGTCAGAAGAAGAAGATGGCGATGAAACCAAGTTGAAGAAAAAAAGAACGAAAGAAGAAGAAAAGAACGCAAAAAGAAAACAAGAAGAACAAGAAGAAGAAGAAGAAGAAGAGCAAATGAGAAAAAGTAAAAATAGGATGGCAAACATGGAACAAAGAAGAGAGACTAAGAATTAGAAATGATGAGGAAGTAAGAAGGGAAGAATAAAAGGAAGGTGAAAAGGTATTCGACCAACAGCGGGAAGATGTGACACAAGGTACTAAGGTGGGGATTGAACACCCAGCGCATAAGAGCCGTATGCCCTCTGACCCACAAAAATGCTTTAGTAGCCCCATCGGCATTCTTAGGTAGAAGCGCCTCAAGTGATTAGCAATTAGTAGTTTGATCTTCTCTTTCTCTATCATAAAAGTTACAGGTACATTGAACCCAACATTTGTAGAGAAACTGGATTTTTATTTGGTTTCACAATGTTTTGTGCAAGTAGAATACATTCTATATTCAAATATGTATATGTAATGCTTATGTTGCTATGTGTATCTATCTGTTCTGCCCGTTGCTATATAATGGGCGTGGCAGTGATCGATATAACTTCATGCCCTCTCATCCCCCTGCTGCGGATTTTGAAATATGAAAATCATTTGAAGAAAGCTTTTCTGGTTTAATGAAACTGAATCATACTTCAAAATTAAGAAAACTAACTTCAAGATTCTTCGTAACTGGACAGTTGATCTTCTCATACATAAAGACGACACAACAACGAGGGGAGTAAAATGTATAACTTCATACGTCTTCGCGACTCATTGGCAATCCTCTTTTCTCTTCTCTGATTACGCCATTCCAGATTCCGTTTTTTATTTTCGTTCCGAAGCCGGACATCTTCTTCACAAACAATAAGCGTATGACCACGTGGCAAATACCATTATTAAAAACTAGTGAACACATCTGCCATGATGTTTGCTATGATGTCATAGTGTTATGTATAACACTATGACATCATAGTAAACATCAGCAGAAGCTAACTTGAAGTATTGGTATAGTTAAAAGAAAACAAGTTGGTCACACTAATTTTGTTATAACAAAATGTGAATCAGTATCCTGAAAACAGTTACATACAAAACCGCCATGATTTCCACCTTGTACATAATATACATCTCCCAACCGACGAGCGGACAGATCAAAAAGTCTAGCGCTTCACTGTCGGTAGGTCTGTTATTTTAACGTGATCAAAAAGTTTGCGGTCCGTCATGAACTTCACCATGTGTTTTTGAAAGTTGTAGAGTTTGTACTGAGAGCAAGGTGTAGTATCTGTTGTGGTGCTAGACTGAAGCAATTTTTATTGTGTCCCAATCAAGAGTAGCACTTTTGAGGAGCTGTATTTTTCTCACAATAAAAATCGACCTTGTGTCAAAATCTGCTCACGTGGGGAGGCAAGTAAATAAATACGCGCAATAGATGCCATAAATGGCGACGGCCGACATGGGATTTGCATTGTAGGTTTTGCATTTGATATTAAGTACTACTTGTTTTCATTTCAATTGTTTTGCCTTTTTCTTAACGTGTTCGGCTGTTCCATGACGCAAAGTATTTGTACTTGACGGTTTATGGCTAATAAACAGATAAGAACATCTGACACACGTGACGGGGAAATGTTCAGTTACAAAAAATGAGTATTTTCATTAATTTTACACTTGCTATTCTATTTTCTGTAGTGAAGCAATCATTAAGATAACTAACGTTATCTTAATTGTCTTATAATTCATGACACATTGCCATAACAAAGTCATGTCGAACCACACTTACTGCTTGAAGTCAAGGGAGACTGCTTAATTGATGTTTAAGGCAGTAACGTTTCTGTTTTTTTTTGTTATAGGATGTTTTAGCCTTTTTAGATAATGTCAATTAAGCACTCAGATTTCAGATAGAAAGAATGTCAGTGTAGACTTCTTTAAATGCTCTGTTACATAGTAGTTTTGTGCTCTAGAGAAAAGAACATTAAAGGCTTCAGCAAAAAAAAACAGAAAAAGAAAACTACGAACTCTTTTCAGCTAAATATGCTATCAAATAAATATGGCATAGTAACATACCTTTGTTTAAATAACATTAGATATGTATATAGGTTTATATATTTCTATGTACAGGATTCACTCTTAAACTAATACTCGATCATTATGATTTTTTGTAAACGCAGCTGCTAGGCGCAAAGGGCTGTAATGTAGGCTATATTTAGTTTAATTTAGTTTGATGTAAAGGATGTAAAAGGAAGTGAAAGGAGTTCGTGAAAATTCAGATGCCTCCGATGTCTGTGAGATATTAAAAATAGATATTAGACATCAATTAATGAATATTTGTCTAATTAAAGTTTTTTTGAAGTTCAAAATACTCTAAATAGTTGTTTGAGGGATAGTATAGACACGACTTCTTATTTGAAAATTAAAATATATCAGATTTGCATTAAATTTTATCTATAGCCATTAGAAACCAATTACGCAAGATTCCCTGAATTCCAATTTCTTCTTAAGTCCCTTTAATTTTAGATATTTTCATGATCAAAATGAGAATAATGATTCGAAACATTAAGTTTAGTATCATCTTAAATTTAGTCAACATAGATATAGTGCAAACATTCGAGGAAATAATTTTCCCTCCCTCGGACGGATATTCTTCTTGTTGTCTTTAAATAACTGTTTCAATTTCTTTATTGTTTGTTTCTACTTAAAATAGAATGACTAGAGTCATTAAGACTCACGCTGAAGCAATTCGCCTCCGAGAAATCAGATTTAAAAACCACACCTTAATTTAATTTTCTTAAAGAATCAGTTTTAAATAATTGAACTTAAGAAAATAGTTGTCTGCCTTTCCATGTTTCGGATGGCTGCGAACTGCATGCACCTTTATTAAAAGGCAGACCGGTGTTGACCGATGGGAGAATGAAATTGACCCAGATGTGTTGCACATGATAAAGGAAATAATTGCAGAAGTAAAAAAAAGGGGAACCCTGTAAAAAAAAGAATGGCACGTAAAAAAGAACCCAGAAAGGTTGATATGGAGCGACGCTAGCAGCCTGGCATTAGGAGCATTGTTGGAAATAGAAGGTGTATCTGTTGAAGATGCTGCCTGACTACGAAAGCGTAATGATAGCGCCCACATCGATGTTGCAGAGCTCGAAGCCACAATGAAGGGCATCAACCTGACTCTGAAATGGATGCTACAAGCAGAGGACATCGGGGATTAAGTCAGAAGTGTCGGGAGATACACGGATCAGGAATGAAAGGAGCAGCTGAGATGCTTATCAAGCGTCGACTCGGGGCACTTGGAGACTTGATCAGAGAATTCAAATTGAAAGTAACCGTCACATTGGTTCCATCACAGAAAAACAAGGCAGACATTCTGACCAGAGTGAGAAGGATTGGCTTCGAGAGACGAAGGATGTGGCTCCGGTGTGCTGTATAGTAGATGAAATAAAACACTTGCATAATATGCATCATTTTGGTAAAGAAAGGACGTTAAATCTGGCAATAAAAGTGAATCCAAGCATCGCGGTGGAAGATGTTCAGGATGTAATTAAACACTGTAGGGCGTGTCAGTCCATTGACCCTGCGCCATCCAGGCATTAAAAAGGAGAGCTGCATGTAACAGAGGCGACTGACCATTGATATCACGCATTACACCCATGAACTGTATATAACTATAATTAACTGTGGACCTTGGAGAGTAGCAATAGGCGAAAAATTAGAACATCAACAGCAGAAGAGATAAAGAGAGTTGTTGATGAGGTGTTTATGGAGATGGGGCCAGTAGAAGAGGTCCTAATAGACAACAGGATTTTCTTTCAGCTCGGAGGTCTTTTAGGAACTATGTGATAAGTGGGATGTTAGGCAATATTCTTGAACAGCGTACCAACCAAGTGGCAATGGAATGATAGAGAGACACCATCGAACTATAAAAGCTGTGGCAGCAAGAAGCCAAATTTCGCCCCAAGAAGCGGTATTTTTGTATAACATGGCGCCGTAGGCTGGCCAAGACGAAACGCCAGTGCCACATCGATATGTCTTCACGTATGAATGGCGACATCCACTGGCAATGACGGAGAGAGTGGAACAGGAGAAACGAAAATCACGAAGGTGAGGAGATGTGGGTGAAACCGCCCAACGTCAGATGTACAACCCGCTGGGGAAGAGGAATAGTAACTTATGTACTATCTGAAAACAGTTAACGGAGTGCCTCGTCACATATTAGATATACGGAGAGAATCCTTACCATCAGACGAAGAGGTTGTTGAAGTCCTACAAGAAGAACCTGTACGAAGGGCGCAACGTGAACGAAGACGGCCGACATGAATGTCGGATTATGAAACCAATTAATGATTGTTAAGATCAAGGGATGTGTGGTTTAGTCGCCAATTGAGTCATCCCCCTTTTGCAAATTGTCTGATTGGAGTCTCTAAACGCTAGATAGCTCTGGTTGGGAATCAACTTGCATAGAGGGTTGATTGATCAGTATAAGAACTGTACTCTCTGGATTGAAGAGGCGTGTTCCTCAAATTTTTAAAATTTTACCCCAGGATTCGTGCGTTGGATTTGTTTTTTGGGAGTGACCCGCAACTCGGCATCTTGTGCCCTTTTTTTGACCGGGCCTCTCTCTGTCCCCTAGGGAAGCCTCTTTTAGGTGATTTGTATAGTCCCTCTTGGGCTCTAATTGATTGACTTCTTTCTTCTTTCTTCTTTCTTCTTTTCAGGTTCGTTCGTTCTAAGCAGCTTGCCGGATTTGGTGTAACAGCTCGAGTAAAATCTAGCAAACGTTCCTCCATCTCAAAATAGGCTGGTTTTGAATCGGGCTCAGAACTGGTTATTTATTTATTTTCATTTATTTTTTATTTTCAACATAATAAGCGTTTTTTAGTAGGTCATGAATTCATTTACGAGTATGACGCCTTAAGTGACATGTCCAGTATTTCCACTAGTGCTGTTCTTTGCACTGTTAGTAGATCAGAGCTTACCGCCTTATGCGGCAGCTCTGCTTACTATTTTAATGCTGCTGACCCCGGCAGCGTAGGTCTTAGTCCGGCTTGGAGAGGTGATCTGGGCTGGTGGGATAGACTCCCCATCACACCAGTTGGTCGACGGGCTTTAACCGTCAGCCCGCCTGCTCACAGAAGGAAACGTCTCCTGCCTGCAAGATTAAGGCTAGCCAGGTCGGTGGTACTCCAAAAAGGGGGAAGCCACATATTTAGATCAGCCGCCAGGGCCAAACGACCGGGAGGCTGCTCAAATTAAAATGGTCCAGATGAACTATGATGTTCGGAGCTCCAGTCACAAGCAGCAGCAACAGCATGATGGCTCCAAACAGAAGCCCATCCAAAACCGATCGATGAAAATTTAGATCAAAGACGAAGGGGGTCGCTGGACCGGAAATAAAATCTGGAGCAGTTGGTGCCACCAGCAAAAGGGGAGCTGGGACGAAGTTGGCGACTTCAAAGGTGTCTAATCCTTTGGCATCTCATCAAGAGTGGCCGTCCCTCCTTCATAATCAAAGTTTATCTAGCCAGGACAGGACCATCCCTCCTTGGCAGAAGACGCCGCCTTCATCACCACTATCTCCTGCAGTATCAGCATCTCCTGCCCTCTCACCCAGCTAAGACAAGTGGGGACCACAGTCTGAACTAAACCCCGTTGAGTACCGTCGGTTGCTTGATGAAAAATACAAACAGTTGACCGACGGTAGCCATATCAAAGCAGCTCCGGGCGTGGTGGAACGACTAGCGAGAAGAATAGTATCACTAGTCACCATCGACACCAAAACCAAGCGTTAGCTGGGGTAGATCGCAATCAGATGGCGAACTTTCTGTGGGGACTCAAAGTCCCATCATCTTATTTGTGCCGCAGATTAAACCTCTGCTCGCATGAGCAATGGCTTTTGTGTCACCTAAATTGTTTTTATGGAGTAATACAGCTCCGATGCCGTAATTACTCGCATCACTAGCCAAAATTATTTCTAATTTCGAGTCATAATGTCGTAAAAAAGTTATGATGTTAGCACATCCTTAATCTTTTGAAAAGCCTTTTGGCAATTTTCTGTCCATTGTCACTTCTTATCTTTTTTTCACAATTTGTTCAACGGGGAACGTAAATCATGCATATTATTTATATATATATTTAATAATAATTTGCAAGATCAAGAAATGCTTGCAATTCAGCAACATTTGTCGGGGCGGGCATATTTTTAATTGCACGAGACCTTTCTCTGTCGGGTCTTCTGCCTTTTGCGTCTATAATTTATACTAAATATTTTATTTTGGACATAAAAAATTCGCATTTATCCTCGCTGAACTCATATTTAGAATTTTTTAAAAAAACCATCTTCACATGTTCAATGTGTTGTTTAACGGTTTCGTCCTGAATCAATATATTGTCCAAGTACGCCATAGCGTAATCCAAACCCGCTAACATGTTATCCATTATTTTTTGGAACTAATTTGGTGCTATTTTCACTCCGAAAGGTAGACGATTAAACGAATACAACGCTCTATGCGTATTGATATTGAGCAATTTCGTACTCTCTTCCTCGACTTCTATTTGCAGATACGCATCTGAGAGATCTAAATTCGAGAACATTTTTCCGCCATTTAAGCATGCAAAAACGTCTTCTGCGCTGGGCAATGGATATTCATGCCTGTCGAGAAATCTGCGCACACACGAATATTTTTTATTTTATTTTTTATATCAACCTTGGGTGACGCTCACTCGTAATATGGTACTTTTCTAAGTACCCCATTTGTTCTAGGCGAACAAGCTGCTGGTCTATCGATTCTACAGCTTTATAGGGTACCCTTTTTAAATATTAGGCTAGCATTTTCCATTACCTTCAATTTTACTTTCGTTTTGTGCATCTGCCCAAACCTTGTGAAAATATCTCAGGAAAATCTTTTTTCAGAGTCTTCTTGAGTTGTTCATTCTTACTATTTGTGTTTGGAGAGGAAGGCCGAGTTTCAGAATGAGCTTATCGGTATATCCCACAAGTCAAATAAAGCCATCTAGTCGGTACCGAATAAATCGGAAGTAGTTTTCAGCACAGATTTTCGCTTTACACGTCTTACCTCTAAAAGAAATGTTACACATAAATACTCCTATGAAATTCAGATTTCTGCCAGTTACTCCTTTTGCGACCTTTTCGCTGCGAACCAATGTTGGCTTACCATTTTTTTCCAGGAGTCTTCACTGATTATAGACAAGTCGCTACCAGTGTCTATCTGAAAACGAATATTTTTGTGCTTATCTTTATATCAACAATTTTTCTTTCATGATGGCCAACGCCATTTTTCCTGGAAATTACAGCATTTACAAAACTCTAGTGCTCGACCATTTTTCTCTACACGGATGCATTACGTGCCCTAATCTTCCACAAAAGTAACACATTTTATTTGAAAGAGACACCTGCTTTTTATATGAAATCCTAAAGATGAAGGACATGTGTCTGGTTTCCGCTTTTGTGTGTGTTTCCCATGTTTTTAGTTTCCACCTTCGTGTGCTTTCTACGTAGCGACGAATAGGTTTCAAATGTCTATATTTTAATCGTCTCTTTAGGCACATCGAACCTGAGCCACGTCTTTCTCTTCAATCTTCGCCGAATCGCGTCGCATGCTTACAATTCTATTGCATACGTCAACAATCGCTTGTAACGTAAAATTAGGGTCCTGCTCCAACTGCGTCCAGATTCTCGCCTTTATCCCGAAATCTTTGCTTGCGGTTAAGCCTTGCACAAAAATGAGACATCGGAATCTGTCTGCAGTCAGTTTTTCCAGTTGAAACTGCTGACACTCTCTATGTACAATTCTGACATATCTAAAAATATCCTCGTCGTCTCTTTTGTTAGGTTTAAACATTTCTAACGTTGTTTGAAAAAACGACTTTTCGCCAAAAACATTTGTCAGGATGTGCAGTTTCATCAAATTAAATTTCGCTCGGTACCCTTGGTATAATATAGTTGCAGTACCTATTGTGGCACGCTGGGTTCAATTTTTGAAAAAGTAGGCGAACTTTTTTTCTTCCGGTAAAATATCGGCAAACCTCCGAAAGTAGGCAGAAAAAATAGAACCATTATCTGGGCAGCCGTATTTGGTGAAAAGAATCCAACGTGCTTTGGTTCTTGTGTTCGCTGGACAATAAATTCCAACATTTTTTTAAAAACCTTTTGTCATTTCTTTGCTGGTGTTCCACTTGTATTTTTAAAAGTTGTACCATAGTTTGCCGCACTTTATTTAAAAAAAATATTGTTTTGTTTTTCCTCAGCCAAAATACGCTGTAGCCTTTTATAAAAGGAACAAAATAGAACGTACAGTCTTAACACATTGGTTACAAAAATATATTTTCTTCTCAAATCCTTTTAAAAAAGTTACTGTCAAATTGTAAAAACAATTTGGTTGGCAATTTCCTTTGGAAGAAAAAAAATTGGTCTTACATAGAAAGCGTTTCCTTGCGTCTTTGAAATGTTACCATCGAGGGTTTTAAATCTACTGTTCGGAATTTTTTTTACGTGAGTCCTGATTAAAGATCGTCAATTGTTTATGTGTTAACAAACTGGATTTTAAATCGTAATTTCTCGTCAACAAATTTGGTATATCGTAAGAATAACAATAAGTAAATAAGAAACCCAAAACAGGAATTGCAAAGAAATAGAAATTGTATTAAGATACTTAATTACAAAAAGTTGGTCGCCATTACCGGTTCTAGGCATCAAAATACAACGTTCTACCATGACTATCCGACTTAAAACCCATATATAAAAATATGCAATGGGCCGTTTTGGGGATAAACATTTTATATACAATACAAATGAAAAATATTTACTATGGGAAAAATAAAGAAACGCTATAAGTAAAAAAAACTTATTTCTGAGCTGTGGAAGATATGCAGATTTACCAGTTGAAAATGAAACGAAAGTTGATGCAGGTCTCAACGATTTAATGACAACACTCATTCAAAAATGTCGAAGAGTGACTTGCATCACTGGCAAATACAGCTATCTGTCACCTAATTAGGTTGGGAAATTGAAAAAGAATGAATTGGAGAAAAAAGACAAAAATATGAATGAGGAGTAAGTTTATTGCTTACTGCCTGACGCGCCCTTACCGGGGAATGCCGACGGGGCTGCCCATGCAATTTTTAATGGCCAGAGTGCTCACCTTCTCGGGCGCTGGCTTTTCAAGTCCCACTTTCCCGACCCGACCTTGGGTCACATCTTACCTTGTGAGAGTAAGATAAAACTGGCCTTGTGCTTAACCTTCTGGGGAGGTAAATAGAATGTCGTATCATTGATCAACCTTTGTTCCGATGGATACGACACCCTATAGACCGGTATCGTCTTGTCCTTCGGGACTTGATTCCGCCGATCTGTGGGTTTGTTCTGTGCAGTTCTAGGAGGTCCGTCCTCCCAGACTTCGCCTCCCCTCTTTGGGAAGGAGTAAGTGTATTGCTTACTGATTGAGATGCCCCTACCGGGGAATGCCGACGGGGCTGCCCAGGCAATTTTTAATGGCCAGAGTGCTCTCCTTCTCGGGCACTGGCTTTTCAAGTGCCACTTTCCCAACCCGACCGTGAGGCACATCATACTTGTGGAAGTAAGATAAAACTGGCCTTGTGCATAACCTCCTGAGGAGGTAAATAAAATGTCGTATCATTGATCGGCCTTTGTTCCGATGTATACGACACCCCATAAACTGGTATCGTCTTTGCCTTCGGGGCTTGATTTACGCCGGTCTATGGGTCTGTTCTGTGCATTTCTAGGAGGTCCACCCTCCCAGGCTTGGCCTCCGCTCTTCGGACAAGAGTAAGTTTATTGCTTACTGCCTGAGGCGCTCCTACCAGGGAATGCCGACGGGGCTGTCCAGGCAATTTTTAATGACCAGAGTGCTCATCTTCTCGGACGCTGGCTTTTCAAGTATCATCTTGGCCTTCGGGGCTTGATTTACGCTGATCTATGTGTCTGTCCTGTGCAGTTTTATTTAATCTACCATTGCATCTACTTTTATTTGCTAGAAAATAAAGTAGGTAATATTTCTACTATAATGAGGATACAGAAAACTTAAATTCATGTTAATATTATATCCTATTTATTTATCACTATTAATTGCGATTATGTGCGAGTTATTTTTTATTAAGACAGAGATAACACGTATGGTTGTGTACTGTAGGTGTTTGGGCCCTCTTTAAAATGCTCTATTCAAGGATGGGGATTCTATCATTGGTCTTTAGAAACCATATGTATTGAGATAGTGACGTTTCATGCCACTTTTCTTGGTTATCAAATAATGCGTTATCGTTCAAGAATCTGTTTTTAAAATATGTGCTCGTACCCTAAATAACATCTTTTTTATTAAGATTATTTTCCGCGTACACTGTTTACATGTAGATCTTACTCTTTTCCTGAAGTGGACAACTATTTTTGTTGCTGCAATTGCACTCTTTACTTAATTCATGGTTACTTTTATCTTGAGTCTTATTAATCTTACTGTTGCTTTTATATCTATTTTCCTGGTTTTGCTTTTAATTAATTTTTACAACTATAACTAAGGGTTTTCTACTGAAATTTTATCTAGCGGATTATTAGTAGGGAAATGTACGTGAAAAAGATTAAAGAACCTGTGAATTATTTTGAATTGAACCTGCAGGTTAAATGGGGGTATAAACCAAATAATATTTTGGTTTCTATTTTTTGCTTGAATAATTCTATGGTTTGTGTTGTCATATTCAATTCTAGTGTTTTTATAGCCACGGTTTTCTACTGCGGTATTATACGTGTTACTAGCGTTGTTTAATATTAATTTGAAGAGTTATTACTAATGTTATGGCATATAGATATGGCAATATACTTAATAATAGACGGGGGTGATTTAAGTTGGGATCAACATATACTATGTAGGAGTTCGTTCTCTTTCATATATGATATATATATGATTTGGATAAGGTTTAAAATAACGTCTAAAATGTTTGTGATTTTAATTCCAGCTGTAATCTTTACTTTTAGTCCTATATTTTTAATGGTGTTATATATTAATTATCTTATTTTCTCTGCTATTTTAACTATAAAGTTGACATCATTCCTATATACTCCTATATCTTTAACATTAATTTCATTAGAGTTTGTTAATTTATATTAATTTAAAAGGCATATGAAGTTTGGCATCAAACGGAATCTAGCGAGACCATTACAACGTGAAATGAATCAGTGGAGTGGTTTCACTCATTGATCATTATTACACGAATAGATGAAATGAAAAGCTACAGAAAACTAAAAGTAAAAATGCGAAGGTAAAGATTAATTTTCTCTTAAATGTTTTAATATTTTATAATGTGATCTCGTCTCTGTTAATATGTATATATATATATACATATATATATATATATATATATATATATATATATATATATATATATATATATATATATAAATGAATAGATGAAAGTATAAAATAATCCGACGGTATGATATTAAAATGGAATAAGCGGAAGACCTAAAAAGCTCAACGTTTCGCCCAAATGTTATATGGGCTTTGCCCAGGACTTGCCCCGACTAACTTATTGCTCTGGTGTCTCTCGACGTAAATACACCCGACAGACATGACAATCAGCAAAATCTCATCCATCACTGTGGAGGACACCAGATACCGGAGGATTTTCTAATCTAATAGCTTCTTCCCTCGTAATTCCCTCCCTGCTATCCCTTTCCTTGACTGTACCCGCCGACATGCAGAAAACTTAAATGTAACGTAAAAAACAAACATCTCACTGCACAACTCCTCACTTAGGAGGCTCCTTATAAATCTTGCCCCTAACCCACAGTAGCAACTTACGTCTCAGTGATAATATGCCTTGTTTGGGTGAATTAAATTAAAATAAATATATATTACAGGAGATGATAACAACATATATACATGAATGTTACGCCTTTATTATTGAATGTTTCTTAATAATCGAGCACTCTGCTGGGGTTCTTTCCCACTAATCTTATATATATATATATATATATATATATATATATATATATATATATATATATATATATATATATATATATATATATGTATATATGTATATAAATGTGTGTGTGTGTGTGTGTGAAGAGACTGGGATAAAGTCGTTTTTAAAACCCCATGATTTCTACTTGATATTATTGTTATTTGCGTTTTCTTTATTGTACATTGTTTTCTTTTCAGCTTTTGTGGGCAAAATTGTGATTAATACGTTTTCATGAGTAAATGATTCCTTTTTTTCTTTCTTTCTTTTCATTTTATTTCTAAAAAACACATCACAAAATGAATTATAATAAAGCGAGGTTGAAAAAACCCTTTTGTTAATTTCCTGGAAGGTCGTCTTCTGATGAGCACAAAACAAAACGTGTGGTTTAATGGGTCTATTTTCACAGTGGGGGGTTCCTTTAAATTGCCTCCCTTTCAGGTGTGGGTGGCTTCAGGGTAGGTCGTGGAATTATAGGAATGGCTAGGTTCCTATGCCATTGGGAAGAAAAGCAGTGACGGATAGATTTGCAAGATGCGTCCATTCAAACTGCGCGTTTAACGATGGTATTTAACGTGACAGATCAACGGAAATGTTATTTAAACTTAAGCGTGACTGACTAACGATAATTATATTTCACAGGCGGATAGAGCGACAGACAGCTTATATAGAGATGCTTTAACGCATTTAACAAAGATGCGTCCATTCAATGTGCGCGTTTAGCAGGGAAAATGTGGTTTCCCACTGAAGCACAACGAACAAATGAAAGCGCTATTTGAAATGTTACGTGACAGAGCAACACACTTTTTCAAAACTTAGAGTGACAGACCAATCCGAAGTGAACCTCGTCTAGCAACAAGAAGAGAGAAAAATCGCCCGAAAAATGTGCGTCTTTTTGTTATTATGAATGTGGATTGTTTTGTTAAATAAACAAATTTATTTATTTGTCGGCGACATCAAACAGAGCTGACGTGTGACACTACGCCCTCTGCCCATTGCTCGCCTCACTCTCTCTTTAAACTCTTTCTTTTGTTTGATTTGTGTGTTTGTTTTATTCGCCAAAAGGTGTCTGAAAGGTGCGCAGTGAACCGGTAAGAATTTATTTTGCAATGAATGACAGTAAATCACGTCCGAAATGAGTACAAGTACTTCGCGTTTTTTCGACATTGTTAAGACAAGTGGAGAAGTTGGCGATGGCTTCAACCACCTGCTAATAATACTACGAACGACTATAGAAAACGATATCACATATATGAAAACTGTCAAGCCAACGATAGAGAGATGAAAGAATGGTCTCTTCGTGGGTTGGGCATGCTCGTAAGGGAGACCACTGATCGCCATTAACCATAATGCATAACATTTTAGTAAGAGAATAAAGCACTCCCTAATGCTGGAAATACCTAATATAAGCATTCAGATGTCACTTAATTCGTGCTGATAGTGTAATGGTTAAGAAGTACGATAGTGAACAAAACTGTCGTGTTTCGATTTCAACTTGAAGTCCTTGCTTGTCTAGCCACACTAACAGCTGTGATACAGCAAAGTAGTCTGTCTATAAATGACTAAATATGTGTCCTAAAAGTAAGCGAGATTACTAGATGGCATTAGCAATAATGCATAGCTTTTCGTAAAAGAGTAGAGCATTCTCGGTTGCTGATAATGTTCAATATATTAGTATTAACATTATACTTATTTGAGCGCTTTTGCCGATAGCGTAATGGGTGAGAAGTTCGACTGCTAACAAGATAGGTGTGTTTCGCTCTAAACTTGAGGTGCTTGCTTGTCTTTATCTTAGCTTGAAAGTATCACAGGTCCCGTGCTTATTCCTGATCCTATTAAATGAAACGAATGACCAGAAGCATCACATAAACAGGACACTAGTTTATCGCCGGTTATACTCGCAGCAACAGTGTTTCTAATATATATATATATATATATATATATATATATATATATATATATATATATATATATATATATATATATATGAAATTAAAATGGAATAAGCGGAAGACCTAAAAAGCTCAACGTTTCGCCCAAATGTTATATGGGCTTTGTCAAGAGCGAACGAAAAAAAATGCAAAAATGACAAAAGACGAGAAAGTCTATAAATTATGAGAAATATATATAGTGGTGAAGTTCATGTAGAGAGAGAGAAGATATGTAAATATGTATAGAGTCAAAGATAAATACATAGAAAAAGAAAATTAGTAACGGGAAAGAAAAGAAAAGAATCAAGAGTATACAGGGAAGACCAATTCAAAACTCAGGGAATAAATCTTTGACTCTATACATATTTACATATCTTTTCTCTCTACATGAACCCTACCACTATATATATTTCTCATAATTTATAGACTTTCTCGTCTTTTGTCATTTTTTGCAATTTTTTCGTTCGCTCTTGACAAAGCCCATATAACTTGTAAAGCAAGCACAGGGGTGCAACATTACGGCGATGGGATAGGGGTTGGAGCTTGGTATATAGTGTGGTGCCTATTAGATTGCAGACTCTTTTTGTAGGCCCTGTATAAGAAGGAGATACTAGTTGATTGTTTAACAGCCCAGATTTGACAACAATACTTAATGCATGAGCGGATGATGGCAACGATATAGGATACTGAGAAGTTTTCTAGCCCGGTAGAGGGAGCCCACTTTCTTTGCAGCAGCCGTAGCAGTATCTTTTATGTATTTGTTCCAATTCATTTTACCTGTGAATGTTAAGCCGAGGAGTTTAAATGTTGGCCTCTCCGGTAGAGTGCTATTTGCCATAGCAATCGGTGGTTGAAGAAGTTTCTTATAACTGTTAAAAGAAAGTAGCATTAAATGTTACTATCCATTTATGTCCCCATTAAACTACAGACTGGAGGTCATTTTCTACGGATTCAGCCATTGCCTTGGATATATGCGCATTTGTTTTACCCACATGTCGAGAGTAGAGCGTTTTGTCATAAGCAAACATTCCCATCTCGGACATAATTTCATGATAAAGGTCTAATGATCGATCCCTTCAGTACACCGGCATTAATGTCATGTTGTTTGGATGTACAACTATCGAGAACAACCTGGATCTTTCTTTTGTCTAGGAAGGATCTAATTATTTTAAATATTTGTCTAGAAATATAATATAAATTAATTTTCATGATGAGACCTAATCCCAGATCTTTCCAAAGGCTTGGATATATCCAGTGCAACCGCCCTACCTTCACCTACCTTGTCCAGTATTTGTATATGCTTTAGAGATGACTGTCAGGATATCCGCAGTCGAACGTGCTGTCATAGGTGTATACTGATGGTCAGAAATATGTTTATCATTAACGAGGTGGCGGACTATCGCTAGATTAATTAAAGATTCAAATATTTTAGCAAAGAGCGGGAGTAGACAAATGGAGCGATAATTTTTGGGATTAGTACTTTCACCAGAATTCTTGAACACTTGTACCACAGACGACATTTACCAGCTATCATGAGGGGAAAAAGACTTAGCTAGGCATTTGTTGTATAGTTAGGCTAATTTCTTTGACTCAATACTATTTCTGGTTATCTCTTTGTAGCTTCTTTTAACTGCAGCTATTACAGTTTTACGATGATTTCGTGACGCTATAAATTTCTGTCTATTTGTAGTGCACTTATGGCGGTTGAATTTGCGGAAGGATTGCTGTTTATAAGCAATAGCAGCTGCACAGTTCGAGGAGAACCATTTGGGGGTCGGGCTTGCTTCAATATCTGCTTTGGCCAATTCAGTTAACTCGTTTGCGCACTAATCAGTAGGAAGAGAGAAAATTCACCCCACGGGGCGTCTCTGATGTCATCACTTATGGAATCTCAATCAGCCAGTTTGAAGTATATCGTCATTTTGAGTAACGGCTGATCGGCTTGGAGTCGACAGTTTATGGTGATACCAACTATTATCATAATGTGATTAGTATTCCCAAGTGGGCTACGCGAATTTGTCATACAAGTATCTGGTTATGAGGTCAAGATTAGGTCAAGAAGTGAATCCTGCTGATTATCACGATCTGAGAGGCGGGTTAGGAATATGACGATCTGTGAAAGGGAGTTTGCAATGGAGAAACTACGTGCTGGCACCAGCTGCGTCTGTGTAGTTCGGGGGTCGAAGCCAGTCACGTTGGTGGACATTAAAATACCCAAAACATATATTTAGACGCTTGGATCCAATGAGAGTGCTGCATCTATACTATGCAAAATTGTGCATGGTACAGTCCAGAGTTGAAAAATGATAGCTAAAATATAAGTAACTAATGCGAGAAGAACGGTGGATTGAATTCTATAGTAGGTCTGCTTAGTAAGTCATTGTCGCCTAACATATGGCTGCTTCTTTGAGTCAAGACGACTCAAAGAAGCAGCACATATGTTAGGCGACAATGACTTACTAAGCAGACCTACTATAGAATTCAATACAATATGGGAACCTATAATTATAAATGATAGATAAGTAGTGATATATAGTGATAAATAGTTAGATTAAAAACCAGTATTGTTTTAAGCCTCCCAAAATTCATATTAGAATTGTCCACAAGGACCTATGGCGCATGGGTATAGAACTAAGAAAAAATCAGTTCTAAGTGAGAGTCATCTGAAGGGTGAAGGTTCAATCCTCAGAGCGGACGGTACGAAGAATTGAGGATTACTGAAGACTTCTTCCCAGTCATGGCAGAGGGAACGAGAGCCGTGGATTCAATAAAGGGTTCCGTTCCAGATTCCCGTGTTCGACAAGGTACACCTGAAGAAGGTCATCGGGCGAAACATAGTCCGAATATACCAAATTCTACCAATTGTTCAAACCTCATCTAAAAACATCCGAAACATATATATATATATATATATATATATATATATATACATATATATATATTATATATATATATATATACATATATATATACATATATATATATATATATATATATATATATATATATATATATATGGTTCCACAGAAGCTGTCACAGCCTGGGGTGGTGTTGGGAATAAGCTCTCAATACCTGTAAAATGCTCCATATGGCATGCGTCTCTAATAGCTGCTTCGGGCAGATGGGGCTCGTTAACCTGGGATGGTAGCCCATCTAGGGGACGGTAACCCCTAATTTCAAACCTCCACTGCCTTGTGGATTGTCTTCTGTCGGTTGGGAGGAATCTTCGAATTCCATCTGGCCAGCTACCGCCCGCCTTAAGCTGGGCAGCCCGCAGTCAATAAGGTGCTGGCCCGCCACTGTCCGTCTACTTCAGTGGGTGCCTGGAGTGTAGGCCAAACGCCGAAAAACGGACTGAAACCTTGCACCAACGAAACCAAAACTAAAGCCACCAGTGCTGAAACTGGCAACATGGAACGTCAGAACAATGTGTCCTGGCCTATCTGACGACCTCCAAAAAATAGATGACTCCAGGAAAACTGCAATCATAAATGGGAAACTAAAGAGACTGAACATAGACATAGCAGGACTGCAGGGGACACGACTCCCTGGCGATGGTAGCCTAAAAGAGAGAGACTACACTTTCTTCTGGCAGGGGCAGGAACCACATGAACATCGACTTTACGGGGTTGGATTTGCCGTCCGGAACTCCCTTCTACAAGCCATAGAAGCACCCTCACCAGGCACACCAAGAATCCTCTCCCTCCGTCTCAACACCTCGTCTGGACCAGCGACTATTATTACCGTTTATGCCCCCACACTCTGTTCTGCAACAGAGACAAAAGACCTGTTCTACCAGGAACTTGAGGCAAAGATACAGCAGATCTCTGCAAAGGAGCAAATATTCCTACTCGGTGACTTTAACGCCCGGGTGGGAGCCGACTACGCTTCTTGGCCCCGTCCTTTGGGCCACTTCGGTGTCGGCAAGTTAAATGAAAACGTCCAGCGTCTCCTTGAGCTCTGCTTTTACTGTGACCTATGCATCACCAATACCTTCTTTCCGACTAAGCCCCATCACAGGGTGTCGTGGAGACATCCCAGGTCTCGCCACTGGCATCAACTAGACTACGTCATTACTCGTAATTCGCTCCTGGATCAAGAACTGGTTACGCGCAGCTTTCACAGCACCGACTGTGACACAGACCATTCTCTGGTCGCTAGCAAGATACGCCTCCTCCCCAAACGTGCCCACCGATCAAAGCAGTAGCCCCTACCTCGCATCAATACAGTCGGAACTGCTATGCCTGAGCTACGTGAACGCTTCGCCAGGGACATGGACAAAGCCCTAGAAGACTGTCCAATAAACAGTGTCACGCTGAGGTGGAACCACATCCGAGAGGCTATGTTTCAGTCTGCTCTCGATACCTTCGGCAGGAAAGAAAGGAGGCAAGAAGACTGGTTTGAGGCGGGAGCTGCTGAGATCAAACCTGCCATAGCTGCAAAGCGTGATGCCCTCTTCGCCTACAAGAGAGATCCATCCACTAGGACGTTTGCGGCACTCCGTACTGTTCGTAGCGATGCACAGAGGATTGCCAGACGCTGTGCAAATGATTACTGGCTCCATCTCTGCCAGAACATCCAGATTTCTGCCGATCTGGGAAACGAGCGTGAAATGTATGAGGGGATGAAAAAGGCTTTCGGTCCAAACGTCATCAAGACCGCCCCATTCAAGTCAGCTGAAGGCCTGGTCATTACTGACCGATGCAAACAGATGGAAAGGTGGGTTGAGTACTATCAGGAACTTTACTCGAAGGAGACCACTGTCACTGACTCAGCACTTGCGAAAACCAAATCGCTTCCCAGAATGGACGAGCTAGACACCCCACCCATCATGGAAGAGCTCAGCAAAGCCATCGACTCCCTAGCCAGCGGCAAGTCCTCAGGCAGCGATAACATCCCACCTGAGGTAGTAAAGTTGGCAAAGGGTAGCTCCCTCCTGGAGCACCTATATGGACTCTTGCTGCACTGCTGGGAGGACGGAACTGTGCCCAAAGACATGCGCCACGCTAAGATCATCACGTTGTACAAGAACAAAGGAGAAAGAAGCGACTGCAACAATTACCGTGGCATATCACTGCTAAGCATTGTCGGCAAGGCCTACGCACGCGTCCTCCTCAACAGACTGCAAATTCTAGCTGATCGCGTCTACCCAGAGGCACAGTGTGGCTTTAGACCCGCCAAATCGACCATAGACATGGTTTTTTCCATAAGACAACTACAGGAGAAATGTCGCGAGCAGAGGCAGCCTCTCTATCTGGCCTTCATCGACCTGACCAAAGCTTTTTACTTGGTCAGCCGAGATGGACTGTTTGCCCTCCTTCAGCGGATTGGATGCCCGCCCAAGCTTCTGAGCCTAATCGTGTCCTTTCATGAAGACATGAAAGGGACCGTCCAATTTGATGGATCGAGCTCTGAACCGTTCGCGATCAAAAACGGTGTCAAACAGGGATGCGTTCTTGCCCCTACGCTCTTCGGAATTTTCTTTTCCTTGCTCCTCTTGTATGCATTTGATGAGTCTGTTGACGGCGTGTTCATTCACACCAGGAGCAACGGTGGATTATTCAACATCGCACGTCTGCGAGCAAAAACAAGGGTTCAGAAGGTTCTCATCAGAGATCTCCTTTTTGCAGATGATGCTGCCCTTGCTACACACTCAGAGGAGACCATGCAGCGTCTTGTTGACTGCTTTGCAGCTGCATGCAACGAGTTTGGACTGTCCATCAGTCTAAAGAAAACAGCAGTCATGTGCCAGAACGTTAGTGATGCTCCAAGCATCTCCATTGGTGAACACACCCTCATGGTTGTGGACGAGTTTACCTACCTCGGCTCGAAAATCGTAAGCAGCCTTTCCCTTGACTGAGCTTTACACAAGGATCGGCAAGGCAGCAACAGCAATGGGCCACCTGACCAAACTAGTTTGAGAAAAGGGTATGCTGACTACCAACACAAAGATGCAAGTATACCGGGCAGTTGTGCTGAGCAACTCCTCTATGGTAGTGAGGCATGGACACTCTACTCTCAACAGGAACGCAGACTGAACGCCTTCCACTTTCGTTGCCTCCGCAGACTCCTTGGCATCACCTGGCAGGATCGAGTCACCAACATCGACGTCCTGGCCAAGGCAGGATTGCCCAGCATGTATGCTATGCTGCGAGCTAGACGCCTCCACTGGTTGGGCCACGTGCTTCGCATGAACGACGGCCGCATCCCCAAAGACATGCTTTTTGGAGAGCTTGCCACTGGCGAAAGGCGTACTGGACGCCCCGCACTCCGCTACAAGGACGTATGCAAGCGGGATCTTAAAGATGGCGGACTCAACCCCTCTCAGCTCGAGACCACTGCCTTAAACCGCCATGGTTGGCGAACCGTCATCCGGAACATCATCAGTGCAGCTGAGGAGAGGAGAAACACCCGATGGAGGGAGAAGCGATCACGCAGGGCACAAAAGGCAAGAGTCGCCCTATCACATGCTCACTGTAAAAAACCCCAGAAAGATGAGAAAAAAAAAAAAAAAAAAAGACTACACAGCCTGTTGCAGCCCTGGGTACGATTCTGACCAAGACCACGACGCGCATCCCCCATGATCTCTCGAGATCGATGGAGCCAACAACAACAATATATATATATATATATATATATATATATATATATATATATATATATATATATATATATATACAGTACCGTCCAAAATTAAAAAACAAAAATAAAATCATCCTAATCTCAAATAAATTATATTTTGATATTTGTGAAAATTTAACTACATATTTAAATTATGTAGTTGGACTTTTACCAAGATTTTCAGATGAATTAAAATAATATTATTAAAGTTATCTACCATTTTACATTTTTCAAGTGTCCAAAATTAAGGAACATTAAGGAAAAATAATTGTTTAAACTTTAAAACAGTAGGGTTTTTGTATGAATGAAGGATGAAAATAAATATTCTAAACTTTAATTATCGTCATTGCTGCGAGTCACGCAATATCAATCATGTCAAAAAGAAATAAAACTGATTTAAGCGCCAAAGCAAAAATCGCTAAATCAAGAAAGGAAAAGTTGACAATATAAGAAATGGGAAAACGTGTGAAACGTTCAAAAAGTGTTGTAAGCCGAGTTCTCGAACTCTATAAAGAAACTGGAAGGTTAAGTAACACAGTAGACCAAGAAAGACAACGGCAAAAGAGGACATAGTTATACAACGCCTAGTGTTAAAAGACCGTTTCCTTACAGCTGGCAACATTACTAAACAAATGGAAGGTGTCACGAATGTTCACGACAAACTGTGTCCAGAAGGTTGCACGAAATAGGTCTTTATGCAAGATCTACTCGAAAAAAGCCGCTAATATGTAAAAAAAACAAAGCAGCTTGATTGGCGTTCGCAAAAAAGCATGTTATATGGTCAGAAGAAAATTGAAAATAAGTTTATTTCAGTAACGAATGGAAATTTAATGTATTTGGCAGTGATGGAAAACAATTTGTAAGAAAAAGAAAAGGCGAAAGTTTGGATCCTAGGTGCATCAAAAAACTGTTAAATTTGGTGGAGGTAGCGTGATGGTTTTCGGCATGATATAACATATATACATCACCACTTGTACGCTTAAATACTAGAGTAAATGCCACTGTATACAAGAATGTTTTAGAACAGTATGTTTTGCCAGTGTTGCACAATTCTAGTATCTAAAAGCCGTTTTTTATGCAGGATAATGCTCCCTACCATAAGGCAAAGCTGGTCATGAATTATCTGGCTGATCAAGAAGTAGAGGTAATGGATTGGCCTGCTCAAAGTCCTGACATGAACTTATAGAAGACTAGAACAGAATGTTATGGCAAAGAATCCGGAAAACATCGAAGACTTGTGGGTGAAACTGAAAGATGAATGTGTCAAGATAACTGTGCCCCAATATCAAGATTTAGTGAAATCCTGCAGTCGTAGATGCGCAGTAGTTATTGAAAACAAAGGTGGAAGTACCAAATATTAAATCTCTTCTGCCTTTTTAATGTGATTTAGTTAAAAATTATATTTTGTTCCTTAATTTTGGACACTTGAAATCTGTAAAATGGTGGATAACTTTTAAAATATTATTTTAATTCATCTGAAAATCTCGGTAAAAGTACAACTACATAATGTGTATATTCAGTTAAATTTTCACAAAAATCAATATATAATTTTGTTTAGATTCAGAACCTTTAATTTTTCATCCTTAATTTCGGCGGTACTGTTATATATGGTTGTGCATGTAGTTAAGGAAGGGAAGACGGGCCGATTCTAATAATAATTTTTCATTCCTTTATTTTTTTTAGTCAATTTACATCAATTTTTTTCAAATTCATCTTTTCATTTATTTCTTTATTCTTGTTTTATTCTTTATTTTCATTAATTTTTCAATATTTTTCATTTACTTTTTCTTTCATTTTTTTCTTCAATATTGTTCATTCGTTTTTTTCATTTATTTTTCATTTCTTTTTATTCAATTTTTTCATTCATTTTTTTTTTCATTTATTAGTTTTCATTCATTTTATTTCATTCACTTTTTATTTTTTATTCATTTTTTTCCTTAATTTTTTTACTTCAATTTTTTCATTTATTTTTTTCATTAATTTCCCATTCATTTAAAATTTATTTTATATTCATATTTTTATTCATTTTACATTCATTGTTTATTCATATAAATATCCTGGATAGAGCAGGTAGTCACCCTAAAATGCTTATAACGGTGCTCAATATCCTAGATATACTAGGTTTGTTCAAATGCAGTGTTGTCCGGGATGAATAACTTTTTTGTCTTTTTTTAGAATGCTGTATACTCCCGGAGCCATAACCCAAAGTGTTTAATATCCTTTGTTTTCATATTATTGTGAACTCGGTATGGAGACAAGAAATTAGTAATATACCATGACTATTTGTTCTATCGGCATTGTCCGGAATTAAAAATTGTAAGATTACAATATTACTTTTGTTAAGGGATATATAGTAACTCTTTTCGAACTATTGAATTCATAAACATCAAGTATCTTTTTGACATATTGAAATGAAAGGGGAAATAATTTAGGAATAGAGCGAGACCATTTGTCCTTGTCAGTGTGGTCCGGGATGAAAAAATTGTCAGATTACAATATTACTTTTGATAAGGGATATATAGTAAATCTCTTCGGGCTATTGACTTCATCAACATTACGTATTTTTTTAACAAAAATGGAGGGGGGAGAAATTGGGAATTGACGGGACCATTTATTCTACTTGGAGTTATCCGGAATCAAAAATTGTAAGATTACAGTATTACCTTTGGTAACTGTTATATATTACATCTCTTCGGACTATTGTCTTTATCAACATTATTTATCTTAATATTATTATAAAAAGAGGGTGACAATAAATTAGGAATAGAACGGGACTATTTGTTCTACTCGGCATTGTCCGGGATCAATAATCATACTTGCAGTTAAACAGTACTTTTGGCAGTTCTGTGAAGGCCTCCTTACTAACATTACCGTATTAAAATAGAAAGAGAGAAAGATAAAGAAACGGTTAGATAGAGAGAGAAAGAGATAGAAGTTTTAATATAAATATGTTAAACATGCTATTACACTTCTGTATGTCTGTCTGAAGCGAACACTATACTGTTGAAGACTATTGCACTTATTATGAAATAGTATAGTATATACTATTTCAGACTAATTTACTATCTTTAAATGCTCAATTAAGGGCATAGTGTAGTGTAGTATCTGCTCTATTGTCATGATACCATCCTCCCAGGCATTACCTGCTCCTTTTTAAGGGTGTGGAGGTAGTGTAGTATCTTTTCTGTTGTCATGATACCGGCCTCCCAGACATTACCTGTGTGAAGGTAGTGTAGTATCTGTTTTGTTTTCTTGATACCCTCCTCCCAAGCATTACGTCCTCCTTTTTTAAGAGGTGTGGCATCAGTTCTGTTGTCATAATACCATTTTCCCATGTATTACCTCCTCCATTTTTAGATGTGTGGATGTAGTGTAGTATCTGTTTGTTGTCATGATACCATCCTTCCAGGCATTATACGGTCATTTTTTGAGAGATGTGGAAGCAGTGTAGTCTCTGTCTTGTTGTCATGATACCCTCCTCACAAGCATTACTTTCTCCCTTTTTTTAGATGTGTGGAGGCAGTGTAGTATCTGTTTTGTTGTCATGATACCATTTTCCCAGGCACTACCTCTTCCTTTTTGAGAGGTGTGGAGGTAGTGTAATATCTGTTCTGTTCTCATGATCCCATCCTCTCAGGCATTACCTCGTACTTTTTTTAGATGTGTGGATGTAGTGTAGTATCTGTTCTGTATTCATGATACCCTCTTTTTACGCATTACCTCCTATTTTCTTATATGTGTGGGTGTGGGGGTAGGGTAGTATCGGTTCTGTTGTCATGATACTCTCTTCCCAGGCATGACCTCCTACTTCTTATAGACGTACTGGTGTAGGGGTAGTGTAATATCGGTTCTGTTGTCATGATACCATTTTCCCAGGCATTAACTCCTCCATTTTTTAGATGTGTGGAGGTAGTTTAATATCTGCTCTGTTGTTATGATACCATCTTCCGAGGCATTACCCCCTCTTTTTTAGAGGTGAGGAGGTAGTGTAGTATTTGTTCTATTGTCATTATAACAACTTTCTCATTCATTAATTCTTCCTTTTTGAAAGGTGTGCAGGTAGTGTAGTATCTGTTCTGTTGTCATGATACTATCGTCCCATGCATTACCTCCTCTTTTTGGGGGGAGGGGATGTAGTATTTTTTTGTGGTCATGATACTACCCTCCCAGGGATTACCTTTTCCTTGACTTTTTTCAGGTGGGGGATAGTCTAGTATCTGTTCTGTTTTCATTATACTATATTCCCAGGAAATACCTTCTCCTTTTTAGGGGGGTAATGTAACTGTTGTGGGGTACAAATCACCCCTATTGAAGAACTAATGGAACAACCATCTATAATAAATACCATGGTTGCAAAGACTCAAACAGAGGACATTCCTATTCATGTTTTACCGCATGGTAGGAATCCGGTCATCTCCTACCACATTTAGTGGCGTTACTGTATTGCTATGAATAAATACATTGTATATTTTAACCTGTCACAATTTGTGGTTGTTATCTTTGTGACCCCTAGCACGGGTCTACAACACTGGCGACGAGAAATTTAGTAAAGAACAAACGTGAGGATTTTGATTTTATACAAGTCACGACAATGCGCTACCAGGATTACTCAAGAAAGTTACGGGATCATTCGACAAAAAACTGAATAACGAAGATTCGGGCAAGGATTTACTGGAAAAAAAGTCAAACAACAAAAGACGTCGTCAAAAAGGTCTTATCTTGCTGTTGGAAAAAAAAAGCCACAAGAAGCCTAAACTAGGAGTTAAAACGGAACTCATAAATGGCGTGGATTTACGACAACTGAAAAAAAAAACGACTCAAAGTTTCAGTAAGTACAAAAAAAAAATTGTTCGTTCTAAAAAGATTGTCTTAAAAAGACATTAGCATTGAAAAAAAACTTTAAAAGTTACGTCGGATTTTTCCGATTAAAATAAATTTTTCTCTGACTGACTGGCACGTTGAAAAATAAAACACTTTCGACAAGCAGGTACGGCATAACACTTTGTGTTAATGAGAAAATATGATATTCTGTTACGCACTTAAAGCGGAAATTATGGCCAATATTTAAATAAATGAACTAGTTTTTTTTCACAAAAAAAACAAACTAATTCTTTGTAAAAGAAAAAAAAAGTGTACGTTCAACAAGGATTTTAACTAAATACTTACACGTTACGAAAAGAAAATTGAAGAAAAAAAAGGTCAAACTTTTTTCTGTATAAGCACAAACGCTAAATTATTTTCTAGTGGAAAATTGCCACACAAGGAAAAATAAATTAAAGAAATACTCGTCAATATAACCAGATACAAAAATTGTAAAAGTTTTTTTTGTAAGGTTGGTACTATAGAAAAAGAATTGGTTTGTTTCTGAAAACGCTTTTTTGTCATAGAAAAAAAAATGGAGGATTTTTCAAAACAGATTTTGGAAATTATAAAACTTCAACAAAATCAACGATTAGAACTTGAAAAAAGGTTTCGAGAAAAACAATTGATAGTACAGAAACAAAATGACGAGAAGCAGTTAAGTTTAATGAAATACTTCGAGGAAAAACAGGGAAGAGAAAAAAAGAAATGATGAAATACGCCGCGGAAGAAAAGAAAGAAATGAACGAACAAATATTGGAATTGAAAAAATTACATTTAGAGCATCAAAACCAATCAGATAAAAAAATGGATTTGTTAACGCAAGTTTGAATGAATAAGGACAATGAACAGGAAAACAGTACGGCTTTTTCGCAAAATGCGATCTGGTCAGCCATTGATACATTTCGCTATGCTCCTGAGGAAGACCTAACGTTTGAAACATACTTCAGAAGATTTGAAGACTTATTCAAGATTGATTGTGGTTCATGGACGGATCAAAAGCAGGTTCGTTTATTACTACGGAAGTTGGGTGCATCCGAACATAACAAATTCGTGGATTATATTTTGCCAAGAAAAACCAACGAATTGTCGTTTGACGAGGCATTCAAACTTTTAATGGAGTTATACTGTCCAAAGACAAGCCTTTTCCATAAAAGATGGAAATGTATGAATATTACACATAAGGAAAATCAGGATTATACGACTTCTGCGTCTATAGTTAATAAAAACTGTGACGACTTCAAGTTGTCATCATTAACGGCAGATAATTTTAGATGCCTAATATTCACACAAGGTTTGATAGCCACAAAAGACGCCGATATAAGACGTCGTGCTCTAAATAAACTGGAATTAGAACCTGATTTAACGCTTCAGAAACTGGCTGAAGATTGTCAACGGTTCGTGGCAGTGAAACAAGATTCCCGAAACATAGAGGAAGCAGGTATCGCTCACATTAAAAAGATACACTCCAAAAATAAAGGACACTCACCCGCCAGCTATTACCAACCAAGAGGCAAAAAGAACCCTTCACAAAATTATCAGGATAGACAAAAGCCTAGGACCCCTTGTAGTAAATGTGGAGGACCTCATGGGTTCAATGCATGTTGGTACCATAAGAAAATAACGTGTGACCTATGCAAACGAGCAGAGCACAAGGCCTCATATTGCAGAGCAAAAGTAGAAAAAAAGAGCTACATAAAAACTGCAAAAAGGGACCCATCACCAACAGAGAACATAAGGAAATATGTTACGGTGAGAATCGGAAATAGAGAAGTAAATCTGCAACTCGATTCAGGGTCGGATATATCGATTATAAATCACGTGGAAGAAATTAGGTAAGCCCACGATGATGAAGACGAATAAAATCGCAAGATCGGTAACTGGTGAAAAGATACATTTTGAGGGTGAATTAATTATTAATGTTTCACTAAAAAGAAAGACAAAAAAGCTAAAAGTATTCGTTCTTAGGAACGCATCAAATTTATTTGGATCTGACTGGATCCAAGAATTTGAATTATGGGACTCGCCAATGAGTGGTTTTTGTCAAAAAATCGAAAATTTAACGGCCGAAGCCGTCAAACTAAAAAAAATTTTTCCAAGTGTTTTTTCTGAAAAGCTTGGATGCTGCACGAAAATAAAAGCGAAATTCGAATTGCTGGATGAAGCAAAACCAATATTCAAAAAACCGCCGAATACTACAGTTCCTAAAAAGAGGTATTTACCATGGGAAAAGGTATTTTTCCAGGTACATAAAAATAATAGTATGATGTTGGAACTAGGACAGGTCAAGCAGAGGATCGGGCGGATGGTTTACATAATCGAAGGTCCAAAATTTACTCACAAGAAGCATTTGAACCAAATTCGGGAACGTGTCACAGACAACCTCCTGTTGAACAAGAAAAAGTAATGGACCATATATATGACACGTTCGACCTGGTAACACCACAATCAGCCGGACAACGCCGATCTTCCAGAGAAAGAAAAAGGATCAATCCCATAGAGATCAATCCCAGAAAAAAGAGCTATATGATTATTCCAGGGGAATGAAAAGCTCGGGAGGGGGGTGTTGTGGGGTACAAATCACCCCTATGGAAGAACTAATGGAACAACCATCTATAATAAATACTATGGTTGCAAAGACTCAAACAGAGGACATTCCTATTCATGTTTTACCGCATGGTAGGAATCCGGTCATCTCCTACCACATTTAGTGGCGTTACTGTATTGCTATGAATAAATACATTGTATATTTTAACCTGTCACAACTTGTGGTTGTTATCTTTGTGACCCCTAGCACGGATCTACAACAGTAACATATGTCTTACCCGCCCTTTGATTATTAAGTGTAATGATCTTTTTCGAACGCACAGAAGTTCTATTTCAAGAAAGAGAGGGAGAGAGAGAGACGGGGCCACAAGGAAGGGGCGCGTTATTTGATAAATACCATGTAAACAACAGATTCTCTGAAATTTATCGTACGAGTCGCTCAAAAATGATATATTTACTTTGATTTTTTTTTTTATAATAACGTTTTGGATTTTTAAATATTATTAGAAATTATGTTTTAAAGCACAACTTTATTAAATCAAATTGTTCAATTTTTAGAATAATTGATTAAAAAATTACTATTTTTGGTAAAAAAAATAAACACATTTTGCTGAGACATTAAATAACGGTACTTTATTTTTTTAATTGTTGATTTTATTTCAGGTACATCTTTTGTTCGATTTGAAAATCTTTAAAAAATATTATCTTTTTACGACCTTAAGTGAGTTTAAGATTTTTTGTTTTACATTTTACGCCGTAAAGGGTAAATTTTGTTTCAAAACTGTTTTTATTATTCCGTGTTTTATTTATTAAAAAAAAATGGGGTGATTTACTTTTTTTCTTGTAAAAAAACAAACAAACACATTATACTGAGCAATTAAATAAAACAACTAGCAAAAATTTGTGACCCGAAGGAGCATATATTTGCTGGTATATATAATATATATTCATATATATATATATATATATATATATATATATATATATATATATATATATATATATATAACATATGTATTGTTATTGTACCTTACCTACACGGACTACTTAAATCCTTCCACTCACCATAAATACTGGGAGCACCTGCATCTTAGTGTTGGGACCACATCAGTTTATACTGGTAGTCAAGACTGATGTACACCCACTATTGTTCTCTGTTGTATTATACTTTTTCACTATACTTTTCCTCTAAATTCTGACTTCGTGTTTTCTTCCGGACCCTTTACAGGCCCACAACAACTGGCGACGAGATGCAGTAAAGGAATGTTGAGAACCTTGAAATGGACGCCACAACTGGCGACGATGTTTATAAAAGTTTTTTAAGAACTTCAAAAAAAATAAACAAACGTGGAGAAATTTACGGCAAATTTACTTGACAACGTTCTAGTACTAAAAACTGGCTTTACCGGCGTACCAAAAACACGTAAAAGACAAAGTTATTTTTCTCTCAAAGAAGAAAGGACAGTGATATTTTTTTTATTGCTATTCCGGCACTGTTAATTTTTAAGAAGAATGGAATACATGATATTTTTCTCTCCAAAAGAGAAAAGTCCTGTCGCCGAAAGAAAAAGAATTAAAACCTTATTCTTTTTCTTTTGACTAAAATGCTGACAGTATATTCTACGGTAACGTCAATAGCGTTCTAAAAAGAATTTGATTTTGGAGGGTCGAGGAAAAAAGGGTGTCACACTCTCTTACTTTTTCACAATCAATATTACGTTAGCAGCGTAATACAAAAGAAAACTTCTAAAAGCCGTATTCTATAAAGGCACATTCTAAATATTGAATATTTTAAGGCAACATAACAGAACTCGTGAAATACTGAATGCAACAAAAACTAAAACAAAAAAAGAGTCAACATAAAGCTGAAGAAAGACAACGAGATCAGTAAAAGAAAACCGAAAACAACTAAAATGAAGAAAGATTTCAAAAGCTTCTACTAGAACAAAAGTTAAGTCGACAGAAGGATACACAACACATTAGAAAGACTTATGGAACAAAAAAGAGAAAACGATCAAAAGATTGAAGTATTAATGCAAACAATATTGCATAGGGGATAAAATACTGAGAACGAATATGTTTTTTCTCAGAATGCCGGTTGGAGTGCAATTGGCAATTTAAGTTATTCCCCAGACGAGGATTAAACCTTTGCTTCATATTTCGAAAGGTATGAGGTTCTATACAAAAAAGATTGTGGAAATTGAGCAGATTAAAAAAATGTTCGCCTACTGTTCCAAAAATTAGGCACCACTGAACATACCAAATTTGTGGACTTTGAAAGTGTTTGAATTTAGTCAAAAAAGATGGCGAAGACTACACAACTTTCGCATCAATCGTTTATAAAAACTGTAACGATTAAATTAGCTGAACTTAGCGCGGATAACTTTAAATGTTTAATTTTCGTGTAAGTACTATACCAGGAAAAGACGCAGAAATCAGAGGAAGAGCTTTAAACAAGTTAGAAAGTGAACCAAATTTAACATTACAGAAATTAGCCAAACACTGCCAGAGATTTCTAAGTGTTAAACAAGATTCTAAAGACATTGAAAATTCTGGCATTACGCACATAAGAAAAGCATTTCAAGCATTTCAACTCTCTTTCAAAAACAACTCAAAACAAAATAAGGGCTTATTTTCACGCTCTTACAAAAATAAGTCAGCCTAATAAAACACAGGATAAATTAGAGCCTACCTCCTGTTTCTGTTGTGGAGCCCTTCATTGGTTATCGATTACCCATGTCGTTTTAAAACCTGTCTAACTTATAATAAAGTCGGACACAATGGTTTACATTGTAGAAAGAATAAAGGAAATAAAACTCTGGTTCAATCCACAAAACCGACCAAACAGGACGGCGGAATTATGAGAAAATATATACAGGTTAAAATCCCGAATAAAAATGTAAAACAATAATTATGTTTGTGTTCAGACGTGTCGATAATCAACATGCATACATGGAGAAGGTTGGATAAACCGACTATGATGAGAAACAACATAATAGCCACAACAGTGACTGGTGAAAAAATTAAATTCGAGGGTGTAATTATTAACGACATTACTAAAAAAATACCAACAATTTATTTGGCACAGTCTTGATGCAGCGGTTCAGCCTATGGGGGTTACAAACCAACGTTTTTGACCAGAAAATAACAAATATGACGTTCAAGTCAGAACAACGAAAGAAGGAATTTGTTTCAACTATTAAAATCGTACGAAATTGACTGAAAATAAATTATCGAAAGAAATTAAAGCACATAATGGCACAAAATTCACACTGAAAATAGCTAATACTAAACTAAAAGAAATAAAGTCAAATTCTTTGGATAACCAGTTAAAGGTTAAGGAGAACTGGAATCGCTAAAGTTGCAACTCAACGTCTATGAAAGATAGGATGACTTATCTTGAAGTGGAATGTCGAAGCAAGTAGACATGCTCGTCAAACCAGATGTTGTCAGTCAACACCTCAATTTGCACTGCCATTGGTCTTCTACCACAGCGAAAGACTAATGCATGTATACCATCTTCACCAAGTACTCCGCATCTCAACAGCCATATAGGCTCATCCTCTTCTTCTAAGGTCAAGAACAGAATCAATTTCGGCAATGGCAACCTTCTGAGGCAAACTATCTATTACATCAGTACTGACTATCGACGGATTTGTGAACGGTTCAGTATAATGCTTTGTCCATTTATCAAGTAGCTTGCTACGATACCTAATTGACTCTGTGCCATTCTTTGATTTTAATAAGGTTACACTAGAATGGTTAGGACCATAGACTGTCATCATCATGTCATACATTGCTTTACTGTTCTTAACATCAGCGGCATACTGGATATCATGAACCTTCCGTCGCCATCATTCATCCTTCATCCGTCTAAGTTCTCTCTGCAACTCTGATTTAATAGTTAAGTATGAGTGTTCCGCAGACTTCAGATCCTTCGGTGACACGCCGCTTTCAATCCGCCTTTGATGAAGTTCATGCTTTTTCTGTGGCAGTTATGGGATGTAGCATTATTGTTAGCCCCAAAACATCTACTTCCGTTTCATAAACACACTTCTTAAAACACTCCCACCTACCATCAAACGATATCTGCTCAAACTTATTCTGTGGGTCTAGAGAGTTTTACTCATCTTTCATCTATGCAATATTTGTTCGACGAAGACACTTGACGTTACGTAATCGCCTCTTCGGCCTAATATGAACCTTGTGTCAGCACACACCAGACGATGAAATGTTCAGCACTCAGCATTCCTTTTAAGTCGAACCTTGCAGACGTCCTACAGGTCGCGTCTACGGGTGATGATGTAATCGATCAAATGCCATTGCTTGGATAGTGGATGCATCGAGGGGTTCTTATAATTTAGTTTTAGATGGAAACACGTGTTAGTTATCACTAAATCCAGCTGAAAACACATTTGCAGTAAACGCTACCAACCCTTATTCATACTTCCAACTCTATAACGTCCTAGTCGACGCTATATTTTATATTGCCTACCCACCCTCGGATTGAAATTCCCCAGCAAAACAATGTTATCATTTCGCGGAGCAGTCAGGATAACTTCATAAAAAGAACCTACGAGGTAATGTAGGAGCATAAACAGATACAAGAGTTGTATACCTCTGGTCAGCTAAATACAAGCGTACGGTCATCATACGCTTATTTAGACCACAAGGAAGATTCTCGAGTTTAGAAACACCTTATTTCTATAGAGCAAATTCTACGTCTCTTATGTCATTTTTTCGATTCAACTTACACTGTGAATGCTTTGAATGTTTGACTAATAATTCATTTTTTGTCTTTTGCGATTTCTAAAGTCATTTAACTGGTGTTGTATTTTAGATCTGAAATCTGATGCTTTTCTCAAGACTTCTGTATGTGATGCTATAAAAGGCGCTGACGAAGACGCGTTTTGGAATCTTAAAAAATAATGAAAAATAAAATATTTTCAGCAATATCTTGTAAAAAATCGTACGCCAAATATGAGTTGGTTTTGCATTCTTGAAACAACATCCAAATTTTATTGATCTCAACTAACTTTAGATTAATATAGTAATCCTTAGGAAATAATGACAATTTTTATTTTTATTTTTATATTTTTATGACACTAGAAAATCTGTATGGTCTTGCAAAGGTTAGTCTAAATAAATGTCTTCGCCATGAGGTAGCGCGGGCGCGCGTCAATCTACATATATATATATATATATATATATACATATATATATATATATATATATATATATATATATATATATATATATATATATATATATATATGTGTGTGTGTAGATATATACATGTAGATATATACATCTTATAATACATTGATGCGCGGCCGCGCTACCTCATGACGAAGACATTAAAACAAAGATTAACCGTTGAAAGACCATACCAGTTTTCTAGTGTTATTATTATATTATTCTAGTGTTAAAATCGCAAATAAGTTAACACGTTGTTCCAAGAGGATGATTTTCGTCTGATCTTGTTGACGATTTTGAAGAAAGTGAATATTCTAGATGTGTGTATTGACGCGGTTACGCTTATATGAATTGGAAGGTGGGGACACGTCCTTAGGAAAATGTGTTTTGAATTGTATAATAGAATTTTGAAACAACCAAGAAACGTTATATTTATATATATATATATATATATATATATATATATATATATTCATTTATTAAATGAATAAAATCATTTTTCACAAATATATGTCTCTGAGACTTTCGTCTTAAAACGGCCTTGACAAAGATTTATTTATTTTCTTTCTTTTTTCTGCGGTGCGGTTGGTATTGAGAAATCTTTGCTTCACTAGAAACTCATATTCAGAAGAGGTGTGGCTGATATTGAGCAACCCTTGCTTCACTACAAACTTATGTTCAGAAGAGCAACCCTTACCCATGTTCAAAAGAATTTCGGCTGGCCAACCCTTGCTTCACTACAGACTTATGTTCAGAAGAGGTGCGGTTGGAGATTGAGCAATCTGCTCTTTCCACAATATTGAGCATTTTCGATTGACTAACTTGTACCACTTACCAGATATTATAATGCAATTTTACTATTCTTATCCCCGGGCAACGGCATGTACTTTGTCTAGTATAGAGCATACTAACGAAAAGAAGTTCTTTCTCTTGGGCAACGCTGCGCGGCAACTGATAAGGCTGAATTACTTGTCCAGCATTTCGCCTTAAACTTCACTTTGGACTCCGCAAACCACTCCCTCCCTAAATTCCCATTACGAACTGAATCCACACTTGATAACATGGTTATCACCCCATCTCATGTCAGGGACATTATAAAAAAGCAATGTGGGTCTGATCTTATACCAGTAATAGTAATAAAGAAATTCACTGCCGAACTGGTCCCTGTCCTCTCACAACTCTACAACAAATACCTTACCGAATCCTGCTTCCCTGATAGCTGGAAAATTGCCTCTGTGGTAACAGTCTTCAAGACTTCTGGAGATAGAGAATAATCGCCCCATCAGTCTACTCCCGCTCTTCGTCAACATCTTTGAATCCTTAATCAATCTAGCGATAGTCCAGCACCTCGTTAATGCTGAACTTCTTTCTGACCATCAGTATGGATTTATGCAAGCACTGTCTACTGCGGATATACTAACGGTCATCTCTGAACGCATATACCATACACTGGACAAAGCAGGTAAAGCTATGGCGGTAGCGCTTGATATATCCAAAGCCTTTGACAAGGTCTGGCATAAATGTATTCTAATAAAAATGAATTTATATGGTGATACTGGACGAATATTAAAAATAATTTGATTCTTCCTAACCAACAGAAAGATCAAGGTTATCTTTGATAGCCGTTCATCCAAGCAATATGACATAAATACAAGTGTACCCCAGGGATCGATCCTTCGACCTTTATTGTTCCTGATTTTCATAAACGACCTCCCTAATTATATTGTGCCTGAGATGGGTATATTTGCTGACGACACCACGCTCTATTCTCGTAGAGATGGATGCGCACATATCCGAAGCAATGGCTGAATCCTTAGAAAATGACCTCTAGTCTGTGGTGGAATGGGGTCATAAATAGATTGTAACAAAGTTATTTTTACAGCAACTACAGGAAACCTCTTCAACCACAGATTGCCATTGCAAATAACACCCTACCTTAGAGTCCAACGTTCAAACTCCTCGGTTTAACATTCACATGTAACATAAATTGGAACAAATACATAGAAGACGCTATCAAAGCTGCTGCAGAAGGTGGGCTTCCTCTACCGTGCTAGAAAACTTCTTACACCTGACAGTATCCTATATTTCTACAAAGCCATTATCCGCCCATGTATAGTATAGTGTTGCCACATCTGGGCTGGTGCACCATCCACTTGTCTCTCCCTCTTAGAAAATGCCCCCAAAATGTCTCTAATCTAATACGTCTCACACTATTCACCAAAATCCAGCCCTTGCCCCATCTCCGCAATGTTGCATCCTTGTGCTTGTTTTACAAGTACTTCAATTAAATGTGATCCGACGAACTTGTTCCTCTTGCGCCCCTTCAATGTAAATACACTCGACCAACCCGACAATCACTGTAGAAGTCTCCAGATGCTACTCCAATAGCTTATTTCCTCTTGCTGACGACCTTTGAAACTCTCTCTTTGCTCGCTGTTTACCCGAATGTACCGGCATGCAACACTTTAAAACTAATTCTTTAATATATATATATATATATATATATATATATATATATATATATATATATATATATATATATATATATATATATATAACGTTTCTTGGTTGTTTCAAGATTTAGGATGACCTCCAAAACTTTCACCCTAATTCTCAGTAGCCCGTCTACAGTGGCAGCTTGCCTTGTTTGGGGTGAACTATGTTAAACAAACACCTGCTCTATTTAGGATATTGAGCACTTTGGGTTATTACCTGCTCTATCCAGGATATTGAGTTCCCGGGGAACAATATTATAGAAAAAGAAAAGAGATCTTTATATTGGGTAACACTGCGTTTAAACACACCTGCTCTATCTTAAATATTGAGAACTGTATTGAACACTTTTGGGTTAATACCTGCCTTATCCTGGATATTGAGCACTTTGAGTTATGACTCCAAGGGTATACGGCAATATTTAAAAAAGACCGCATCTTTTTATCCCGGGCACCACTGCGTTTAAATACACTTGCTCTATGTGGGATATTGGGCACTTTTAAAATGAAAGATACCTCCAAGTCACTACAAAAAGAAAAGTTTCTTCCTCATCCTTATATCTTTTAAGTGAGGCGGAAAAAAAACTTTAGAGACCTGCAAAGAGGTACTGAAAAAATAAAATCTAGGAGGCCTCCAAAGCACTACTGAACTTTCTATATTATGGATTAAAATATGTCCTGAAATAGCGTACTAAAACACCCTTTCCAAGTTTCTGGCCACACTCAGAATAGAACGTGAAGAAACAATAAATGAATGTGAGAATCAGCGTCTATTAAATTTTTCTCATTTCCGGTGCGTTCACACTTTAATCCCTCTCCCTCAAGAGAAATGATGTCATTTCCGGAGGATTTTGAGGAATAAAATATAATGTAATTTTTTTCGTATTAACACCGGTTTGCAATTTCTGATTTCAGACTGGGCGGCCATGGGCAAGTGAATATTTTCTATTTTACCATTAAACAAATAACTGAAAACAAATTATTTTTTGCCCCAAAAAGTCCGGCCTAAAATATGATGTAGGATTTATCTTTTGGTTAACACCGGTTTGCAATTTCTGATTTCAGAGAGAGCAGTCATGGACAATTGAATATCTTCTATTTAGCCATTAAATAAATTAGTGAATGCAAATTATTATTTACGAAAAAAATCTAAATGTCATCTAAACTATTTTTCTTTAGAAATACTAAATAAAAGAATAATTCCTAAGAAATAAAGTTGACACTTCACTGGGAATTCAAACCGAATCCTCTTCGTCTTCAGCCTTTAACTCTAGACAAAAAATAAAATATTTAGGAAATTAATTTAACTTAGTTTTTGTTTTAGGAGCATAAACAGAACAAACTACTTGGGTATTGCAATTTAAAACTGTTTTCTTTTATATGACAGGGATGCTATAGAAAATGAATATGCTTGTTGTGTTAGGGCACAAATGGACCATAATACTTGTTTTTTTTTTGCATTGTAAACTGTAAGAAATTAAATTTAAAATAAATTAAATCAAAACTGTATATGACAAAGGCTCTATAGAAAATGATTATACTTGTTGTGTTAGGGCACAAATGGACCATAATACTTGTTTTTTGCATTGTAAACTGTAAGAAATTAAATTAAAAATAAATTAAATCAAAACTGTATATGACAGGGGCTCTATAGAAAATGAATATGCTTAATGTGGGATAGTGTGATATATGTTCTGTTATCAGGAGACCATCATCCCGGGCATTACCTCTTCCTTTTTTAGTGGAGTAGTGGTAGTATCTGTTCTGTGATCATAATACCATTCTCTCAGGAATTTCCCCCTCTTTTTGGTGGCGTAATGAAATATCTGTTCTGTTGTCATAATACCATCACCCCAAGGATTTCCCCTCCTTTTTGGGGGAGGGGGGTTATAGTGTAATATCTGTTCGGTTAAAGGATAGTTTAGACTCCAGAACATAATGCAATAAAAATTGCCCATAGGCGATAAATATTGTTTCCTGTTGTTTTTTTCTCTTAAATATTGTAAAATATTAGTACAAATATACGAAAAATACTCTGAAAATGTGTAAATAATCGCCAGAATAAATTAAGTCGTGTCCGTTGTTAGTGGTACTACTACAGTTTGTATGGACATAAAGAGAGCGATAAAGATATATATATATATATATATATATATATATATATATATATATATATATATATAGAGAGAGAGAGAGAGAGAGAGAGAGAGAGAGATAGAGAGAGGAGGAGGACAAACGAATAATTACAATTATAAGAAATTGAACATTTTTGAAGGATCCAGTTTTATTAACGTATTACACTGCAAAACTATTATGAGGTTAAACTTGAAATATAACAAAAAACGTTTAGTCTATTATGTATTTATATACAATTGGCAAATAATTATTTTAAATTATTCTTGTAAGAACAACACGAAAGTAAACTTCCATGGTCAGAGAAAGAGAGAGAAAGAGAAAGAATGTGAGAGAGAAGCAATAATTAAAATTGAAACTTAATTTCGTTGTTATGACGCAGCTATTATTGATTTAAATATTAGATGAAACGTGTTAGCTGTAAGGGATTTAGAATCGGCAAAGAAGTATCTGAAAGAAATAATAAGACAATAGTTTTAAAAAATCTGTTGCGTACATTCTCAGCGTCTATCAAGTGTTACTAATTTCTACTTTTTAAAAAAAAGCAAGGATTTCCTTTTATTTTATTTTTTAATATCGATAATACGATTTATGAATGTTTTTTTTAAAAATAAATTAGTTCAAACCAGTATAACATTATGTGTAACAAATTGTTACCATCATGAAAACATTACGTGTTTGTAAAAAAATAATATGAATCTTGTATGAACAAAACATTTTTTTAATTTATTTATTTTAAACGATAGTTAAAAGCTGTAAAACAATGTAGATTTTTGTAAACGTGTCAGTATCAGATACGCACAAATATTTTTTTCGACTTTAAAAAGGTTTAAGTCAATGTAAGTTTTTTGTTGTGGTTTTAATAATTTCAGTATAAAGTTACGTAGATGAATTTAAGAGTAGTAAAGCCAAATATAAAAAGTTTTTTTTTGTACTCATGTTACATTTAAAATGTTATTAATATGTCGATAACATTTAAAAAAATTTGTTTCGTGCTACTTTTAACATCCAAATAAGGATAGTCGTAAAACCTTCTCCGTCGTAGAAGAAGATTTAGTTTTTGTTGAGTGTGCAAATCGAACATATAAAAAAAAATCGAAGAAATTTGACCCCCTTACGAAAACGTGACAAGTTTACTCTCATCAAATAAACATTTTTTCTTAATTTTTTAACTGGACCAAAAGAAACGGCGGTAAATAAAATACCACATTTATGAGACTGTGTCAAGTATTTTCGGAACCTTTTGAAGACGTACATAAATACATATAAACGTTATCTCTACACTCATGATTCTGCAAGGATGAAATGTATACGTATGTAGATAATAATTAAATATTTATTATTAAATAATTTTATATACACATATATATATATATATATATATATATATATATATATATATATATATATATATGAAAAAATCTATAAATTTCTCTATTTATTTCATATTTGTTAAAATGTCCTTTGAATAAAATCTTTTCTTAGAACAAAATTTTCGGCCGTTCGTTCTATTGAGAGATATGTGTGTGTGCGGTGAGTGTTGAAAAAATATAGCTAATGATGTGAAGAAATATAATCCGTAGATGTGCATTCCAGCATCTTTGCACTTAAAGAGGTCATCGATTTAAGTGGTATACACACCCGTATATAAATACATATATATATATATATATATATATATATATATATATATATATATAACTATATATATATATATATATATATATATATATATATATATATATATATATATATATATATATATATATATATATAATTACTATTTCATGTATCCACATGAAATTTTATAAGGAGATATAGTTTTTTATGTATCAATTTTCAGTATTTACTTTAACAGTGCTCGATACGTAAGTAGAGCTAGGTAGTAAGCTATGAAAATATATTTATGGCAATTATGCTATACAGAGGCTCCCGCGTTTGATCCCAGGGGGGAATCTTCATTTTAGCCTGAAGATCCCCCGGGTATGAAACGCGGGAGCCTCTGTTTAGCTTAATTGCCATAAATATATTTTCATAGCTTACTACTATATATATATATATATATATATATATATATATATATATGTGTGTGTGTGTGTGTGTGTGTGTGTGTGTAAATCTAGCTGCCGATTCGCTATTTACAAAGTTTAATTCCTCCATAATTATTAACTAATTGTCTATGGCCGAGGGGTTAAGACTCTTGACTACGAATCAGTGGCGATTTGTGATCAGGGTTCGTTTGTTGGGGATTGGTGTTAATGGAATTGGTTGTTCTTAACAGTGAATAAAGTTTCTTAAATGGTATCAAATCAAGTGGATGGGTCAATATAGGATTTGAATGGATTTAACGTAAATTAATTTGTCTATTTCCTCTACATTCTCGTATTTTCTTTTATATTTTTATACTTTTTCAAATGTTGACATTATGGTAAATTTTATTGTACCAACTTATCTGTTTGAATCCCCTCTGAAAATAATATTACATTTTTGGAAAGCCATGGTTTAAAGAAAGAATAATAAAATACTTTTATCATATAAATCACTTGTTTTGAACAATTTTTATTCTCACAAATAACTATACATATATATATATATATATATATATATATATATATATATATATATATATATGTATATATATATATATATAGAGAGAGATAGAGAGAGAGAGAGATTTATATATATATATATATATATATATATATATATATATATGTATATATATATAAAATGAAAGATCAGATACATTTACAAAAAACATCCATATATATATATATATATATATATATATATATATATATATATATATATATGTGTGTGTATACTTTGAAATTTGATCATATAGAAAACCCGCAATGTGTTTACAATAACGATCAGTTAACAGCTCACTAGTTTGCAAATGGAGATAACTAGATTAAAATCATTTTACAAATCAAGTTAAAAATATAGGAAATACACAAAGGTATTATAGTTGTTTACAGCTGTTGCAAAGCAGTGTTTATTTTAAGTCATACAATGAAAAATAAAACACAATTTTAAACATAAGATTATTGTTCGAACAAAATGTTCATACATGCTCCACAACTATAATACATTTGTGTATGCTTTTTAATTGGAACTTGATTGGAAAAATTATTTCAATTGTCAAAGCACAAACGGGCACACACACACACACACACACACACACACACACACATATATATATATATATATATATATATATATATATATATATATATATATATATATATATTAGCAAATAATGAAAATGCTTGTTTTAATGTTCAATTTTTGTTGCCGCTCTCTGATGCGCCATATTCCATGCGAAACTATGCTCGGAATAAACGGTTGGCCATGTCTGACATGCGATTACCGCAAATTTTACAATACTTCACTTTTACGAACTATATCCTCGTTTCTTCTGCCTCTCTTCACACCCACTCCCTCACCAGCAGCAAATTTGTTAACGTTCCGATATTTGAAGAGGAAATTTGATTTTCGAATGGGATTCATTGATTGGTCCTGACGCCAACGAAACAGCAACGCCGAGACCGAAGTCTATGAACGAGAAATACTTTTATTTAATGTTTCTTTTTCTTTGCTTTTTTTTTCATATTATATTGCTTTTTTTTTCTTTTCTTCTCTTCGTTAAAAGAAATTTTTTCAGTAAGTCTAATTCAGTATTTTTAAATTAACGGAAAACTGTCTTTTTAGTGAAATATCTAGAATTGGTACAAGACTTTTATTGGTCTGCAAGGTTCATTTGTAACAGAGTTCTCATCGTTAAACGCGCAGATTGGATCTGAAAAGATTTTTTCTTAATAATTGATTTCAAATTGTTTTCAAACTTAAACGTGAAACACAAACGAAAATGCTGTTTCAAACTTAATCGTGACAAACAAACGAAAATGCTATTTCAAATTTAAACGTGACAGATAAACGAAAATGCTGTTTCAAAGTTAAACGTGAGAGACAAACGAAAATGCTGTTTCAAACTTAAACGTGACAGACAAACGAAAATGCTGTTTCAAACTCAAACGTGGCAGACAAACAAAAATGTTTTTTTCAAATTTAAACGTGACAGACAAACGAAAATGCTTTTTCAAATTTAAACGTGACAGACAAACAAAAATGCTTTTTCAAACTCAAATGTGGCAGACAAACAAAAATGCTTTTTCAAATTGAAACGTGACAGACAAACAAAAATGTTTTTTCAAATTTAAACGTGACAGACAAACAAAAATGCTATTTCAAATTTAAACGTGACATACAAACAAAAATGCTTTTTCAAATTTAAACGTGACAGACAAACGAAAATGCTGTTTCAAACTCAAACGTGGCAGACAAACAAAAATGTTTTTTCAAATTTAAATGTGACAGACAAACAAAAATGCTTTTTCAAATTTAAACGTGACAGACAAACGAAAATGCTGTTTAAAATCTAAACATAACAGACAAACAAAATGCTGTTTCAAAGTAAAGAATGCCAGAGTATGTATCATTTAGAGGCCATTGTATGCATCGAACATCATAAGCGTCCCCTGCGCGTTTAACGATAACACTAATATTTCAAAGTGAAGTGTGACAGATAAAACGACCGACGAATTAATCGTCTCAAGGAGATTCAACAACGGATCTAAAATTAAAAAAGGAAACAATTGGAATTGTTAGAAGAAAATTAACAGGCAAAGCGGGGAAATGTTCGCGCCAAAGTCTGCCAACGCATTTGTGAAGACAGCCGGGCGCCGCCGACATTTTTTGTTCCTTTTACATCTCATTAAGAGAAAAAAAATTGTTGGAGTGGTGATGGAGGGCGTGTAAAGTTGGAAGTGTAGAAGAAGTGGTTGGAGGAGAAGAAAGAAGGGGTGTCGGAAACAATTTCTTCTATTTCACTTCAAATTAAAAACACAACAGATCAGACCCATCAAATAATTGACAGTTCTCTTCAAACATGGAGATTATCGAGAGGCAAAAAAGGAGAATTTCGTCATCTTCACAAATCGCGACGCAACTATCTTCTTGCCCTCTTCATTCTCCATCTCCATTGTCCCTACTCCGCCCCTTCTTTTTCTCCTCATTCCCCTTCTTCTTCTTCTTCTTCTTCTTCTTCTTCTTCTTCTTCTTCTTCTTCTTCTTCTTCTTCTTCTTCTTCTTCTTCTTCTTCTAACATTTGTCGGAGGAATACGAAGAGTTGAGTGAGGATGAGGGAACGATGATGAAATAAACAGAGGTAGGTTTTATGATTCTTATTGCATCCGTTTAATTCTTAAAACATACCCAGTCCCTACATACGTGCTTCCACATCAAGTCAGAATTAGACAAGGTCGGTTTTTGATGTGTGGAATATCCAGCTCTCACAAAAAGTGCTCTTTAAATTGAGGCAAAAATAAAAAAAATGTCCTCAGCCTAGAAGGATCTCTCATTCACTGATCGAGTGCAGAAAAGATGCAGCAGCAGAACAGATACAACTACACCTTGCTCACAGCCTGTCTGACCTGAGAGACTCATCCAAACAATATACAGCCATCTCTGTCGACATGGTCGGTGAATGGGACATGTTATGCAGCAGTCCTAACCGTACACAAATAATTCAATATTTTCAAAATTGCATCTGAAAAAAAAAAAGATTAGCTTGCCACAAATCACTTTCTCTTATGTAGAGAATTAAGCTGAGAATATAAAAAATAGTATTCATCGCCCACGAAACACGGGCGGAGATTCTTAAAATGCGGGAACTCAATCTGTGCGTTTAACGGTGAAAATATCAGTTAAGTAAGATATCAACAATGATCAATAGACGATGGGTGAAAGTTTACTACATTTATTAAACAAGATGCGAAATGACTATAATAGAGTTTACGAGTCACTTTTTGTTTATCTCCTAAACTGTCATGGCCGACTTCCCTCATTTCAAGGGCATATAACTCTCCCTTTCATAGGTACAAGGTAGTAAACTCCTTTAATATTACTTTAAGCTGAGATCCTAACAGCGTGACAGAACGACCAACGTGCCGACAAAATACAATTTCAGTCTTAACCGTGGACGGACCAATCGAATGGAAGCGTCTTTTATAGAGATTCATTGACGCAACTAATAAACGCGACTGCATTTTATAGAGTTTGATGAATGATGGATACTAATTACAAGTCTTTTAAGAAAATGGAGCATGCTTTGATTGATGAATGGTGGATACTAATTACAAGTCTTTTAAGAAAATGGAGCATGCTTTGATTGATGAATGATGGATACTAATTACAAGTCTTTTAAGAAAATGGAGTATGCCTTTCATTGATGAATGATGGATACTAATTACAAGTCTTTTAAGAAAATGAAGTATGCCTTTGTTTGATGAATGATGGATACTAATTACAAGTCTTTTAAGAAAATGGAGTATGCCTTTGTTTGATGAATGATGGATACTAATTACAAGTCTTTTAAAAAAATGGAGTATGCCTTTGTTTGATGAATGATGGATACTAATTACAAGTCTTTTAAAGAAAATGGAGTATGCCTTTGATTGATGAATGATGGATACTAATTACAAGTCTTTTAAGAAAATGGAGTATGCCTTTCATTGATGAATGATGGATACTAATTACAAGTCTTTTAAGAAAATGAAGTATGCCTTTGTTTGATGAATGATGGATACTAATTACAAGTCTTTTTAGAAAATGGAGCATGCTTTGATTGATGAATGATGGATACTAATTACAAGTCTTTTAAGAAAATGGGGTATGCCTTTGATTGATGAATGATGGATACTAATTACAAGTCTTTTAAGAAAATGGGGTATGCCTTTGATTGATGAATGATGGATACTAATTACAAGTCTTTTAAGAAAATGAAGTATGCCTTAGTTTGATGAATGATGGATACTAATTACAAGTCTTTTAAGAAAATTAAGTATGCCTTTGATTGATGAATGATGGATACTAATTACAAGTCTTTTAAGAAAATGGAGTATGCCTTCGTTTGATGAATGATGGATACTAATTACAAGTCTTTTAAGAAAATGGAGCATGCTTTGATTGATGAATGATGGATACTAATTACAAGTCTTTTAAGAAAATGGAGCATGCTTTGATTGATGAATGATGGGTACTAATTACAAGTCTTTTAAGAAAATGGAGCATGCTTTGATTGATGAATGATGGATACTAATTACAAGTCTTTTAAGAAAATGGAGCATGCTTTGATTGATGAATGATGGATACTAATTACAAGTCTTTTAAGAAAATGGAGCATGCTTTGATTGATGAATGATGGATACTAATTACAAGTCTTTTAAGAAAATGGAGCATGCTTTGATTGATGAATGATGGATACTAATTACAAGTCTTTTAAGAAAATGGAGCATGCTTTGATTGATGAATGATGGATACTAATTACAAGTCTTTTAAGAAAATAGAGCATGCTTTGATTGATGAATGATGGATACTAATTACAAGTCTTTTAAGAAAATGCAGCATGCTTTGATTGATGAATGATGGATACTAATTACAAGTCTTTTAAGAAAATGCAGTATGCCTTTGATTGATGAATGATGGATACTAATTACAAGTCTTTTAAGAAAATGGAGCATGCTTTGATTGATGAATGATGGATACTAATTACAAGTCTTTTAAGAAAATGGAGCATGCTTTGATTGATGAATGATGGATACTAATTACAAGTCTTTTAAGAAAATGGAGTATGCTTTGATTGATGAATGATGGATACTAATTACAAGTCTTTTAAGAAAATGGAGCATGCTTTGATTGATGAATGATGGATACTAATTACAAGTCTTTTAAGAAAATGGAGCATGCTTTGATTGATGAATGATGGATACTAATTACAAGTCTTTTACGAAAATGCAGTATGCCTTTGATTGATGAATGATGGATACTAATTACAAGTCTTTTAAGAAAATGGAGCATGCTTTGATTGATGAATGATGGATACTAATTACAAGTCTTTTAAGAAAATGGAGCATGCTTTGATTGATGAATGATGGATACTAATTACAAGTCTTTTAAGAAAATGCAGTATGCCTTTGATTGATGAATGATGGATACTAATTACAAGTCTTTTAAGAAAATGGAGCATGCTTTGATTGATGAATGATGGATACTAATTACAAGTCTTTTAAGAAAATGCAGTATGCCTTTGATTGATGAATGATGGATACTAATTACAAGTCTTTTAAGAAAATGGAGCATGCTTTGATTGATGAATGATGGATACTAATTACAAGTCTTTTAAGAAAATGGAGCATGCTTTGATTGATGAATGATGGATACTAATTACAAGTCTTTTAAGAAAATGGAGTATGCTTTGATTGATGAATGATGGATACTAATTACAAGTCTTTTAAGAAAATGGAGCATGCTTTGATTGATGAATGATGGATACTAATTACAAGTCTTTTAAGAAAATGGTGCATGCTTTGATTGATGAATGATGGATACTAATTACAAGTCTTTTAAGAAAATGCAGTATGCCTTTGATTGATGAATGATGGATACTAATTACAAGTCTTTTAAGAAAATGGAGCATGCTTTGATTGATGAATGATGGATACTAATTACAAGTCTTTTAAGAAAATGGAGCATGCTTTGATTGATGAATGATGGATACTAATTACAAGTCTTTTAAGAAAATGCAGTATGCCTTTGATTGATGAATGATGGATACTAATTACAAGTCTTTTAAGAAAATGGAGCATGCTTTGATTGATGAATGATGGATACTAATTACAAGTCTTTTAAGAAAATAGAGCATGCTTTGATTGATGAATGATGGATACTAATTACAAGTCTTTTAAGAAAATAGAGCATGCTTTGATTGATGAATGATGGATACTAATTACAAGTCTTTTAAGAAAATGCAGTATGCCTTTGATTGATGAATGATGGATACTAATTACAAGTCTTTTAAGAAAATGGAGCATGCTTTGATTGATGAATGATGGATACTAATTACAAGTCTTTTAAGAAAATAGAGCATGCTTTGATTGATGAATGATGGATACTAATTACAAGTCTTTTAAGAAAATGGAGCATGCTTTGATTGATGAATGATGGATACTAATTACAAGTCTTTTAAGAAAATGGAGAATGCTTTGATTGATGAATGATGGATACTAATTACAAGTCTTTTAAGAAAATGGAGCATGCTTTGATTGATGAATGATGGATACTAATTACAAGTCTTTTAAGAAAATGGGGTATGCTTTGATTGATGAATGATGGATACTAATTACAAGTCTTTTAAGAAAATGGAGCATGCTTTGATTGATGAATGATGGATACTAATTACAAGTCTTTTAAGAAAATGGAGCATGCTTTGATTGATGAATGATGGATACTAATTACAAGTCTTTTAAGAAAATAGAGCATGCTTTGATTGATGAATGATGGATACTAATTACAAGTCTTTTAAGAAAATAGAGCATGCTTTGATTGATGAATGATGGATACTAATTACAAGTCTTTTAAGAAAATGGAGCATGCTTTGATTGATGAATGATGGATACTAATTACAAGTCTTTTAAGAAAATAGAGCATGCTTTGATTGATGAATGATGGATACTAATTAAAAGTCTTTTAAGAAAATGCAGTATGCTTTGATTGATGAATGATGGATACTAATTACAAGTCTTTTAAGAAAATGGAGCATGCTTTGATTGATGAATGATGGATACTAATTACAAGTCTTTTAAGAAAATAGAGCATGCTTTGATTGATGAATGATGGATACTAATTACAAGTCTTTTAAGAAAATAGAGCATGCTTTGATTGATGAATGATGGATACTAATTACAAGCCTTTTAAGAAAATGGAGCATGCTTTGATTGATGAATGATGGATACTAATTACAAGTCTTTTAAGAAAATAGAGCATGCTTTGATTGATGAATGATGGATACTAATTACAAGTCTTTTAAGAAAATAGAGCATGCTTTGATTGATGAATGATGGATACTAATTACAAGTCTTTTAAGAAAATAGAGCATGCTTTGATTGATGAATGATGGATACTAATTACAAGTCTTTTAAGAAAATAGAGCATGCTTTGATTGATGAATGATGGATACTAATTACAAGTCTTTTAAGAAAATGGAGCATGCTTTGATTGATGAATGATGGATACTAATTACAAGTCTTTTAAGAAAATGGAGCATGCTTTGATTGATGAATGATGGATACTAATTACAAGTCTTTTAAGAAAATGGAGCATGCTTTGATTGATGAATGATGGATACTAATTACAAGTCTTTTAAGAAAATGGAGCATGCTTTGATTGATGAATGATGGATACTAATTACAAGTCTTTTAAGAAAATGGGGTATGCTTTGATTGATGAATGATGGATACTAATTACAAGTCTTTTAAGAAAATGGAGCATGCTTTGATTGATGAATGATGGATACTAATTACAAGTCTTTTAAGAAAATGGAGCATGCTTTGATTGATGAATGATGGATACTAATTACAAGTCTTTTAAGAAAATAGAGCATGCTTTGATTGATGAATGATGGATACTAATTACAAGTCTTTTAAGAAAATAGAGCATGCTTTGATTGATGAATGATGGATACTAATTACAAGTCTTTTAAGAAAATGGAGCATGCTTTGATTGATGAATGATGGATACTAATTACAAGTCTTTTAAGAAAATAGAGCATGCTTTGATTGATGAATGATGGATACTAATTAAAAGTCTTTTAAGAAAATGCAGTATGCTTTGATTGATGAATGATGGATACTAATTACAAGTCTTTTAAGAAAATGGAGCATGCTTTGATTGATGAATGATGGATACTAATTACAAGTCTTTTAAGAAAATAGAGCATGCTTTGATTGATGAATGATGGATACTAATTACAAGTCTTTTAAGAAAATAGAGCATGCTTTGATTGATGAATGATGGATACTAATTACAAGTCTTTTAAGAAAATGGAACATGCTTTGATTGATGAATGATGGATACTAATTACAAGTCTTTTAAGAAAATAGAGCATGCTTTGATTGATGAATGATGGATACTAATTACAAGTCTTTTAAGAAAATAGAGCATGCTTTGATTGATGAATGATGGATACTAATTACAAGTCTTTTAAGAAAATGGAGCATGCTTTGATTGATGAATGATGGATACTAATTACAAGTCTTTTAAGAAAATAGAGCATGCTTTGATTGATGAATGATGGATACTAATTACAAGTCTTTTAAGAAAATGGAGCATGCTTTGATTGATGAATGATGGATACTAATTACAAGTCTTTTAAGAAAATGGAGCATGCTTTGATTGATGAATGATGGATACTAATTACAAGTCTTTTAAGAAAATAGAGCATGCTTTGATTGATGAATGATGGATACTAATTACAAGTCTTTTAAGAAAATGGAGCATGCTTTGATTGATGAATGATGGATACTAATTAAAAGTCTTTTAAGAAAATGCAGTATGCCTTTGATTGATGAATGATGGATACTAATTACAAGTCTTTTAAGAAAATGGAGCATGCTTTGATTGATGAATGATGGATACTAATTACAAGTCTTTTAAGAAAATGCAGTATGCCTTTGATTGATGAATGATGGATACTAATTACAAGTCTTTTAAGAAAATGGAGCATGCTTTGATTGATGAATGATGGATACTAATTACAAGTCTTTTAAGAAAATGGAGCATGCTTTGATTGATGAATGATGGATACTAATTACAAGTCTTTTAAGAAAATGCAGTATGCCTTTGATTGATGAATGATGGATACTAATTACAAGTCTTTTAAGAAAATGGAGCATGCTTTGATTGATGAATGATGGATACTAATTACAAGTCTTTTAAGAAAATGGAGTATGCTTTGATTGATGAATGATGGATACTAATTACAAGTCTTTTAAGAAAATGGAGCATGCTTTGATTGATGAATGATGGATACTAATTACAAGTCTTTTAAGAAAATGGAGCATGCTTTGATTGATGAATGATGGATACTAATTACAAGTCTTTTAAGAAAATAGAGCATGCTTTGATTGATGAATGATGGATACTAATTACAAGTCTTTTAAGAAAATGGAGCATGCTTTGATTGATGAATGATGGATACTAATTACAAGTCTTTTAAGAAAATAGAGCATGCTTTGATTGATGAATGATGGATACTAATTACAAGTCTTTTAAGAAAATAGAGCATGCTTTGATTGATGAATGATGGATACTAATTACAAGTCTTTTAAGAAAATGGAGCATGCTTTGATTGATGAATGATGGATACTAATTACAAGTCTTTTAAGAAAATAGAGCATGCTTTGATTGATGAATGATGGATACTAGTTACAAGTCGGACGGTTGGACAGGTCAGATGAACTTATCCTCAACTTATTCTATTCTAAATTATTTTCTCTTTCTTTCAAAGAGTTTTTCAAGCCACTAAAACACCCACACATCAATGCAATTGTAGATAAATAAATGAATTTTAAAATGCTGGCAGGCATTATAACTAGGGCTTCTTATAGAGTGAATTCGGTAGTGCGGTTATCTTAAGTATGCATGCAATGGATAATTGAATATATTGGAAAGTATTGTTAGCATGCGTGGGTCAAAATGCGCATTGACAAGAATAAGCTAGTCATTGAAACATCGACAAACCCTCTCTCCTCCGATGTAATTGGCCTGGGCCTAATTGTATGAATAACATCTTACAAACTTCTTACTTTATTTACCCTACCCCCTCATCACTTATTTTATCCAATCTGCACGTTTAACAATGAAAATGTTATATCATGATTTATCGACGGAGATGCACCCAGATATCTAAATAAATGTATGAAAGTACAGAATAGTTAACATTCGAGAAAAATAACAACAACAACGGGTTATTTATATAAAACGCATTAGAATGAAATTCTCTACCGAACCTGGGTGTTATACCGTGAACAAAATTCTTACACATCGTTTACCCACTTTAAAAGTACGTGGGTTCCGCCATTTTATTAGGTTACGAGTTCTCGAGGGTTAACTATTCTGTACTTTTGACGTTTAACAAAATCCATACAAATCGTTTCCACACGTTAAAACTATGCGGGTTCAGTAGAGAATTCCATCTTAATGCGTTTTATATGAATGATGTGTTGTTATTTTTTTCGGTGGGGTGGACGAATTCTCGAGTATTAACTAGTCTGTACTTGTACCAATAATTATTCTCATTTGAAGGGAAAGAAGCCACTTACAGCTTTCTACCGCATTTCATTATTCTTCACATGATTACAAATGTTTCGGACTCTTGTGTTGCTAGTATCTTCACATCGTTTCAACATTCTTCAGCCAATATTAAAAAAAAAATTTTTATTTATTATTATTATTATTATTATTATTATTATTATTATTATTATTATTATTATTATTATTATGATGATGATGATGACGATGATTATTATTATTATTATTATTATTATTATTATGATGACGATGATTATTATTATTATTATTATTATTATTATCATTATTATCATTATTATTATTATTATTATTATTATTATTATTATTATTATCATTATTATTATTATTATTATTATTATTATTATTATTATTATTATTATTATTATTATTATTATTATTATTAATATTAATACGATAGCGTGTGTGTTCGTGTGTCACGCTTACATCAAAAGCTCTGCGCATGCGTGCCGCACCTAGATTTGGAAAAGCATTCAAGTTACCTAATTTTCGTAATATTTAAAGTATTTCCCTTTGGTGCAACGGTTAGCGACGTCGGCCCGACTGGTTTATAGTTCGATCTCAACCAACCTTTTTCTACATCGAAGGGGGGGAGGGGTAGGTAGGGAGGGGACGACCGGGAAGACACATATTAATACGATAGCGTGTGTGTTATTTTGTGTGTCACACTTACATAAAAAACAACGACCTTCCGAATCTTTATATGCCACTCATGAATTGGAGCAAAATTTTATTTACAAAGTAATGTTTAGTCGTCGAAATATTACCTTCACTAGAAATGTATACAAAGAAGTTTTGTAAAAGTCAAATCTTATCATATTTTATTCAAACATGTATAGGTTAGGAACCAGATAATTAGTATTGAAAACATCATTTCGTGTAATTTGCACGGGTCCCGCTAGTTATTATTATTATTATTATTATTATCAGCAGCAGCAAATATATGCTTTCTCCGCCGCGTCAGAAATGAACGCTCACCCGTAAACCGATGTAGCCTCAGTCATATTCTTGGGTGGTTAGACATTGATTTTCTTTTTTTCCGACCAAGAATATTTTTAGTTAAAAATAAAGAAAAAAAATTGAAGGCGCCTACGTCATATCAAAGAACGCGTTTTGTTATTCTTCCAAAATTGTTACCCATTTAGTAATGGCCGGGATATGTATTGCCGGAAGGATGAGTCAGCAATTTATTTTTCAAAAATGGTCACCCATTTACTAATGGCTGAGATATGCCTTGCTTAACCTTAATTTACAACAGAACACCGTGTCTTAACAACGTAATGAAAATAAAGAATTATAATGTGAAAAAAAATCCTCTCAAAATGACGTCACTTCCGAATTGGAATTTTAACAGTAAATATGTTTAATAAATTGTATGGATTATTTTTTATTAATATAGGAAAATAAGTGTATATTTGTAAATATGAATTTATTAGAAGTTTAAAATAAATGAATTATGTAAATGGCAACACCCGTCTAGTGTCTGAGCCACTTTTTGTAACAGTATATAAGGAAGTTGAAAATGTATTAGTTTAAGTAAGATTCTTGACACGTTTTCTGTTCTAATCGCAGCCTCGTCTTGAAATTTCTTTCTACTTTATGTATATGTTTACGGCGGTTTTTTGTAGTACTATGTATAGAAACTGGCAGACTAAGTAAATAGTAATATTACTCTGATGGAGTTTCGGCTTCAGACAGACAGACAGATACATAATCTCCATTATTAATAGATTATGTTAACCCACATAAATCACAAACGCTGACCATCTACCTGGTAGGTACAATATAACTTTTTAAAAAATGTCTAGAAAGAATACTACACAAACCAAAGGGAACTGAAACAGCAAGAAATCTCATAAACTACCTCCCCCCTCCCGACAGATACCACATAAATGATTGTGAAAGGTGAAGGAAGATGGAAAAGGGGAGAGCACAAACCAGACATAAACTGGAATAGTGCAGATAATACTGGTACCTTGGGAAGGCTTATTGCCACCCAAATCTCAGATGACCAATAGTCGTTGCCAGCGAGAAATCAATGGTAAACAGCTGTTGATATGACGCGAAATCATTTGCAATGGTTATTAAAAGAGGCGGATAGTACTGGAAATCTGGGGAGACTTGTTGTCACTCAGACTTCAGGGAACACCACCGGTTACTGTCAGTGAGTAATCTCTGATGGCGACCTGTGTGAAAACTCCTAGTATACTACTACTACTACTACTACTACTACTACTACTACTACTACAATAATAATAATAATAATAATAATAATAATAATAATAATAATAATAATAAAACAGAAACAGTACTGGAAAACGAAAGACACAAAATCTTGTGGGGTATGGATATTAAAACAGACAAACTCATACAAGCAAGAGAACACGATGTTATAATAATTGACCAGAAGGAAAAATCTTGCAGAATCGTAGACTTCGCCATTCCAGCAGATCAAAAAGACGGAAAAACAAAGCAAATACACAGAACTAGTCAGAAATTCAAAGGAATATGGAGCATTAGGAACAATAATAAAAAAAAACTTGTAAAAAGACTGTGAGAAATTGGAATGAAAGGGATCATTGAAACCATACAAAAGATGGCAATGATAAAATAAACAGCTGCAATCTTATGGAAAATTCGCGAATGCGGAAACTAACTGGCATAAGCTATTTACAACAGAAAGAAAACAAAATCACACGAAGAACACCACATCACAAACCAAAGAACAGAAAATGCAAGAAACACCATAAGCTCACCTCCCCCACTCTCCTCCCCCCCCCCCAAAAAAAAAATGATGCCGGCCAAAGTTGACACCAGACAAAATAGTTGTAGAGGGTCAAGGAGGATGAGAAGACCGAGTTTTTAAACTTCGGCATGTCAAATCGACATTTCGATTTTTACAAGTCCAGATTAAATAGTCGCAGTTTAATGGAGGGCGCATAGATGTATTCTGCAGACGGTAGACATGCAATAAGAGAAATATTTATCTAAGAGTAAAAACTACAAACTGGCATCTCCGAAATAGTAAGGTTTTCTTGAATACGATGTTCTATGTTGTGATTGCGAGCCACTTGAGATTTTACCAAAAGTTATGTTCATTCCAGATTGCCCCTTCCCTCTTCATGTTTAGTCAGTTTTTATGTCCATTGATAAACATCTGATACATCTCGAGTGATCTTGCGGTATGGACCTACTGATATCGATATGCGTTTCATCAAAACGGTTAGTCGGAGAGATGGATGTGCTTTTAGGGTCCTGAGTGTACGGACTGTTTGTTTTCGTTTGGAATTGTGGTTTAATTCGGTCGGACTCGAAGTTCTACTGCAAGTCTGTCGTTCGGTAGAGTAACCAAGTATCATTGTAACCTCTAAAAGTAATACATCGTTACTGATTTAAACTTAAGTTGTGATTTTGTTTCGAAAGAAAAATCTTCTGTTACAGTAGCGACCGAGACCACGTGATTAACATTATGGCCAGTGTCACAATCAAGCACGGAATTCGGACGAAGTCAACAAGTGGGCAAGTTTCCACCGTGTGCCTTTTAAATATGGCGTCCAAGATGCTCGCAAAATCCATTTAGATATCTACCTGTCTATGTGAATAAGATATGTATATATCTCTATATGAAGCGAAGTTGTCTGTCTGTGTTTATGTGTGTCGCGGTTGATCTATTAGCAAAACCAACCACAGATTTGGAATCAGTACTTTCTATCCGATGTCCTTAGCGATATCAGAAATTCTTGAACCTTTTTAAAAACTTATTATTCAAAGTTAAAGGTACGCAAAAATAACATTAGAAATAAATGTTTCGACATTTTTGTGTTACTTTTAGTCGATCGAACCACATATAATAATCGTTTATACGTTTCACGTCAAATCATCGTACGTATTTAACGTATTGTTTAGTTTTAGTAAAAATAAATACAAATATATTTCATAAGCTTCACTAATATATTTACATTTTAATATGCATTTTTTAATTATAGATTTATATTTCTTTATGTTTATTTCTATATTTGAGACAACTGATCATTTTAGATCTATACGGAGAGGTAAAAACAATCCTTACGCCGAACTCATTTAAGTAGGTTTAAAAGACAATATATCTTTATTTGGTCTGTGGCCTAGTGAATAAAGCGTTCGCCCACAATTCCAATATTTTATGTCATTATGGGTATGAATCTTACACTAGACAATTGTTTCTTTTTTGTTATAGTGTTTCGCTTATTTACCCGGCGATATTGAGCGTCATCATAAATCTAAATACTGTTTTACTAAAGGATGAAAGAAAAATATTTAATAGATGTTCTAACCTTCTAATCTGGTCTACAAAATTCAAGAAAAGGTAAGAAACCTGGCTTCAACAATTACTTCAGCTAGTATGTTTGAGTTTCGATGTAAATAGTTTCAAAAACTTTCCATCTTTTACTACATAAAGTTTAGCTAAGAATTTTAAAGCCAGAAAGGATTTCAATTCGGCAGTTTAAAGGCTTCCAAATTCCTGTCAAGTTTGGAAGGGTCACGAAGTCATTCATTTTTTTTTTCAACTAATTAAACAAAATAACCGAAATGCATTTTCCTTGATTTAATTTCGTAATTAATAATTTTTATAGGATTTTAAAATCTTCGGTTTATTTCACGCTTTTACTTTTTAAAATGTCAGTAAATAATCAATTAATAGCACATACAACAATAATAATCGATTAATTTACGCACACATACAGACACGCGAGAAGTTGTCTCATAATTTTTATAAAATATTGAAATGTGAAAAACATTATTTTGATTTTTGTTGATTTTATCCGTCTCTAAACGTCTTTTTACTTTTAAATAATAATAAGCTGGCGCGGCATTTTTTTCTTTTTCCTTTCATTATTTTTGTCTTTCAATCTTCAACACACCCACCCTGACTGAACCCCCTCTCCCGATTCACTACCAACTTGTTTGCCCACCAAACCACCCTGGCCTGGGCGGCATAAAGTGCAGAATGCACACAACCGCAGCGACATGTTATGACGTCATGTAAAAGAAGTGGGGTGGAGGGCTAAAGTACACTTCCCACCCGGATGGCCATACCCCACACCCCGATTTTCACACTTATCCCAATGAGAATAAATGTCACCCCGTCGCCCGTCGCCCACGCAAGCCAACAATAATAGATTCTTTTTTCCTTGGTCACTCATCGCCCACGCAATCAACTGACCAGTTGCGCCAAACTGCTAGTCGAGGTGACAGTTTGAGACGAGACACAAAATAAGAAGTAGAAGAGGAAATAGAAAATAATCAGAAATAAATATTTTACGGCATATCAACCCTCTCTGAGTTCTATCATTTTGGTAAAGTTTATTTATTCATATTTAAAATATTAATAGATTCGTTTGTTTTGTAGGTGTATGTTTAAAAAAATTAATAATCTGCGGACGATAGATCCTATTTAAGTCATAGATGGAACTCAGAAAGGTATGAACCCTTGTGGTCAGAGTGGACATGGGAGTCGGGCTAACTCTTTGGTGACTACCCATTCTTCAAAGCTCGTAAATTAGGGTCTCAACACTAGATGGAGGTTCCTGTCATAAGCATGACTATTTACCACATAGAAGGAACACCACTCCGGGTATTACCACTCCGGGTAATACCACTCCGGTAAATGTCAACGAAATAGGTACTCCACACTCTCCAAAGTTCCCAAATTGGGACGTTATTATCGGATGTGGTTTAAAGATCATACGCAAAAGAGTTTTGAAGAGTTGATAAGGTTAGGAAGTAGGGTTGGGAGGAGGAAATAAAAATTGAAAAAAAAGAAAAAGAAGGAGAGAGGAGTGAGAAAATGTATTTCGGTGTGGGTAGATGTGTGGGTAGATGTGCCCAAGGGTGTCCAAAGAGTTTAGTGTCATGCTGTTGATCAGAAATAGAAAAAGAACAACGGGGAAAGAAATAACAAATAAAGAATAAAGAAAGAAAGGAAGAGAAAACATTTATAAAAAGAGAGAAAGAGAAAGGGGGAAAAGATAGAGAGAAAGAAAACTGAGAGGAGGAAATGAGAGGAGGAAATGAATGAGCAAGAAGGGATATAAAAAGAGAGAAATAGAAAGAAGTAGAAGAATGAAATGAAAGAGAGAAAGAAATAAGAGAAGGAAAAGGAGAAAGAAATGATCAAGAGAAAAAAAAGCTGAAGAAAGAGAGAGGGTGTGAAGAAATAAAAAAATAGATAGAGAAGAAGAGAGGAAGAAGGTACGCACATGAGAGAGATAAAGGGAATGTAAAAGAGAAAGAAAAGTTTGAGAGAGAGAGTGAGAAGGAGGAAAGGAAAGAAGAAAAACAATAATAAAAAAGGAAAAATACGACATTTTTTGTCGTATTTTTCCTTCTTTATTATTGTTTTTATTTTTTAATGATGTTAAAGAAATAAAAAAAATGCAGAGATTTGGGTAGAAGGCCCCCTTCCATTGACTAGAAAATTCCTGTAAGGGTGCCTTTGAGAGAAGTCGATAGTGAAACAAAGGTTGCGCAAATCTAACCGCACATCTCCTGCACAGGCATTACTTGAGTCCAGTGACAATAAGTCCATAACAGCCGGAGACAATGTCGGGATAAGCAGAGAAATCCTGGTGATATTTTCAGGGATTTCCTTCTCGACAAGTTGTCTGTGTGTCTAGTCTAACCTACTATTTAGCCGAAAAAATGTACATGGATTTATAATAAAAGTGTTGCCAAAAAGCCCCATAAGTAGTCAAATGCACTTCATACCTGTGACAATGTTAATACTTTCATAGGTGTTTCCATCTTTCGGCAGACAATCATTCCCTGTCCTTAAACCT
>OY744546.1:29538283-29568283 GCA_963556195.1 Sepiola atlantica | reverse complement strand
AACGGGGCGAAATGCCGGAGAAAACAACGACGACAGCTAATGACAGAGGAAGCGTACAAAAGTAACAGATAAATTATGACATTGATTTGTAAGGAAAAACCTGATAAATTTACCCAAGAAACATTATAACATTTAAAAACTTTAAAAAGAACTAGATCAGGATTGGTCTCGTAGACGCGAAAGGAACGTATTGGCAGTTTAAATGATTTAATTACCTAAAAAAACATTGTAGCAACGTTTTAACCTTTAGATTTTCGGAAACGTTATATGGAGTGATTTTAGTACGTTTGATGAACCCGACTATGTTACAATTGTTGCTATTATTATTATTATTATTATTATTATTATTATTATTATTATTATTATTATTATTATTATAAATGTAGACTGGTGGAGCTGATATAAAATAGTTTTTTGTGTGTGTTTTTTCATTTGCATGCTTTTTCATTCTTCTCTCTATAAATAAAATAAGTTAAGAAAATAGGTGGAATAAGCAGATGTTACCACTGAAACTCTATTTGAAGCCGTTCATATAAGACGCTGAAGAAGTGAAATATTGGACTTTACGGATAAAAATAAAATCACTTCCTAAACGTCTAGGAAACGATCGTACGCCTAACCGTTGTTGACCATGAATTCTTGAAACTGTAATGAATAATGTTGTAAATTTATTTATTTCTACTCATACTCTGTCTCTCTGTCGCTGTCTCTCTCTCTCTCTCTCTCTCACACACACACACACACAGACACATATATATATATATATATATATATATATATATATATAATTATAAAAAGAAAAACTATACACACATTAAGGTTGTACACATAATAACTTATTTCGACCCCTTTAATTAGGTCTCCTCAGATGTATAGACAACCACGTCTATATGTTTTTCTTTTTATAATTCTGTTTTGCTCTGTTTAAATTACATTGAGCTCTGTTATTCAGATTCTCTACACAAAATTGAAATCTACACACACTATATATATATATATATATATATATATATATATATATATATATATATATATATATATATATATATATATATATATATATATTCCGGGCAAAACTTTTTCGTGTGGTAACGAGAAGTGAGAAAACAAGTCCGACAACCACAACTCAGACTTATCCCGTCCTCTTAAATGAATGAGAATAAAATCGTTCACTCTATAATGAATAGTCAATAGAGTGAGTAATTTTTCAAATCTTTGTTCATCAGTAATAATAATGGAAATATATATATGAGAAATTAAATTACATACGTAATTCTATTATTTCATATGAATATTTTCGTAATATATCTAAATAAATAGCGATCGCGAACACTGGCGAAGCATACTTTTTTCCGTCATTTTCAATATATATATATATATATATATATATATATATATATATATATATATATATATATATAGTGCTGAAACTGGCAACATGGAACGTCAGAACAATGTGTCCTGGCCTATCTGACGACCTCCAAAAAGTTGATGACTCCAGGAAAACTGCAATCATAAATGGGGAACTAAAGAGACTGAACATAGACATAGCAGGACTGCAGGAGACACGACTCCCTGGCGATGGTAGCCTAAAAGAGAGAGACTACACTTTCTTCTGGCAGGGGCAGGAACCACATGAACATCGACTCTACGGGGTTGGATTTGCCGTCCGGAACTCCCTTCTACAAGCCATAGAAGCACCCTCCTCAGGCACACCAAGAATCCATTCCCTCCGTCTCAACACCTCGTCTGGACCAGCGACTATTATTACCGTTTATGCCTCCACACTCTGTTCTGCAACAGAGGCAAAGGACCTGTTCTACCAGGAACTTGAGGCAAAGATACAGCAGATCTCTGCAAAGGAGCAAATATTCCTACTCGGTGACTTTAACGCCCGGGTGGGAGCAGACTACGCCTCTTGGCCCCGTCCTTTGGGCCACTTCGGTGTCGGCAAGTTAAATGAAAACGGCCAGCGTCTCCTTGAGCTCTGCTCTTACTGCGACTAAGCCCCATCACAGGGTGTCGTGGAGACATCCCAGATCTCGCCACTGGCATCAACTAGACTACGTCATTACTCGTAGGTCGCTCCGAGATCAAGTACTGGTTACGCGCAGCTTTCACAGCGCCGACTGTGACACAGACCATTCTCTGGTCGCTAGCAAGATACGCCTCCTCCCCAAACGTGCCCACCGATCAAAGCAGTAGCCCCTACCTCGCATCAATACAGTCGGAACTGCTATGCCTGAGCTGCGTGAACGCTTCGCCAGGGCCATGGACAAAGCCTTAGAAGACTGTCCAATAAACAGTGTCACGCTGAGGTGGAACCACATCCGAGAGGTTATATTTCAGACTGCTCTCGATACTTTCGGCAGTGAAAGAAAGGAGGCAAGAAGACTGGTTTGAGGTGGGAGCTGCTGAGATCAAACCTGCCATAGCTGCAAAGCGTGATGCCCTCCTCGCCTACAAGAGAGATCCATCCACTAGGACGTTTGCGGCACTCCGTACTGCTCGTAGCGATGCACAGAGGATTGCCAGACGCTGTGCAAATGATTACTGGCTCCATCTCTGCCAGAAAATCCAGATTTCTGCCGATCTGGGAAACGTACGTGGAATGTATGAGGGGATGAAAAAGGCTTTCGGTCCAAACGTCATCAAGACCGCCCCACTCAAGTCAGCTGAAGGCCTGGTCATTACTGACCGATGCAAACAGATGGAAAGGTGGGTTGAGTACTATCAGGAACTTTACTCGAAGGAGACCACTGTCACTGACTCAGCACTCGCGAAAACCAAATCACTTCCCAGAATGGACGAGCTGGACACCTCACCCACCATGGAAGAGCTCAGCAAAGCCATCGACTCCCTAGCCAGCGGCAAGGCCTCAGGCAGCGATAACATCCCACCTGAGGTAATAAAGTTGGCAAAGGGTAGCTCCCTCCTGGAGCACCTATATGGACTCTTGCTGCACTGCTGGAAGGAAGGAACTGTGCCCAAAGACATGCGCCGCGCTAAGATCATCACGTTGTACAAGAACAAAGGAGAAAGAAGCGACTGCAACAATTACCGTGGCATATCACTGCTAAGCATTGTCGGCAAGGCCTACGCACGCGTCCTCCTCAACAGACTGCAAATTCTCGCTGATCGCCTCTACCCAGAGGCACAGTGCGGCTTTAGATCCGCCAGATCGACCATAGACATGTTTTCTTTCCATAAGACAACTCCAGGAGAAATGTCGCGAGCAGAGGCAGCCTCTCTATCTGGCCTTCATCGACCTGACCAAAGTCAGCCGAGATGGACTGTTTGGCCTCCTTCAGCGGATTGGATGCCCGTCCAAGCTTCTGAGCCTAATCGTGTCCTTTCATGAAGACATGAAAGGGACCGTCCAATTTGATGGATCGAGCTCTGAACCGTTCCCGATCAAAAACGGTGTCAAACAGGGATGTGTTCTTGCCCCTACGCTCTTCGGAATTTTCTTTTCCTTGCTCCTCTCGTACGCATTTGATGAGTCTGTTGACGGCATGTTACCAGGAGCAACGGTGGATTATTCAACATCGCACATCTGTGAGCCAAAACGAGGGTTCAGAAGGTTCTCATCAGAGATCTCCTTTTTGCAGATGATGCTGCCCTTGCTGCACACTCAGAGGAGGCCATGCAGCGTCTTGTGGACTGCTTTGCAGCTGCATGCAACGAGATTGGACTGTCCATCAGTCTAAAGAAAACAGAGGTCATGTGCCAGAACGTTAGTGATGCTCCAAGCATATCCATTGGTGAACACGCCCTCATGGTTGTGGACGAGTTCACCTACCTCGGCTCGAAAATCGTAGGCAGCCTTTCCCTTGACTCTGAGTTTAACACAAGGATCGGCAAGGCAGCAACAGCAATGGCCCGCCTGACCAAACGAGTTTGGGAAAATGGTATGCTGACTACCAACACAAAGATGCAAGTATACCGGGCAGTTGTGCTGAGCACCCTCCTCTATGGTAGTGAGGCATGGACACTCTACTCTCATCAGGAGCGCAGACTGAACGCCTTCCACTTTCGTTGCCTCCGCAGACTCCTCGGCATCACCTGACAGGATCGAGTCACCAACATCGACGTCCTGGCCAAGGCAGGATTGCCCAGCATGTATGCTATGCTGCGAGCTAGACGCCTCCGCTGGTTGGGCCACGTGCTCCGCATGAACGACGGCCGCATCCCCAAAGACATGCTATTTGGAGAGCTTGCCACTGGCACAAGGCGTACTGGACGCCCCGTACTCCGCTACAAGGACGTCTGCAAGCGGGATCTTAAAGCTGGCGGACTCAACCCCTCTCAGCTTGAGACCACTGCCTTAAACCGCCAAGGTTGGCGAACCGTCATCCGGAACATCATCAGTGCAGCTGAGGAGAGGAGAAACACCCGATGGAGGGAGAAGCGATCACGCAGGGCGCAAAAGACAAGAGTCGCACCATCACATGCTCACTGAAAAAAAACAGAAAGATGAGAAATAAAAAAGAAAAAGACTACACAGCCTGTTGCAGCCCTGGGTACAACATCTGACCAAGACCACGATGCGCATCCCCCATGATCTCCCGAGATCTATGGAGCCAACAACAACAATATATATATATATATATATATATATATATATATATATATATATATATATATATATATATATATATGCAAACGTTATTAAGTAACACGTAATGTTTTTGTTTGATTATTGATGAGACTTTTTTTTTTACTTTTTCAATGTTTCGAATAGTTCATTTAGTATTTCGATCGAAATTGTTTAAATAAATTCCGTGAGTTTCTTGTTCCATGTTCTTCCTTGTTTCGGTAGTAGTTTACGATTTGATTAATCCAATATATTTTAACCTGACGATTCCCTACGGGGATGAAACGCGGTGCCTCTGTGTAGCTTAATTGCCATGAATATATTTTCATAAATTACTACCTAGCTCTACTCATGTAAATACTGAAAATCGATACATCAAATATTATATCTCCTCATAATATTTTATGTGGATACATTAAATAATAATAATAATAATATATATATATATATATATATATATATATATATATATATATATATATATATAAGATAATTTAATGAATCAGAACATTCCAATTGTTCAAAGAATTAGAACAAGTCTAGTATGGCGTACGGTCATTTCCAAAACATTCTGGAAATACTTTATGTTTATTTTTTTAAATTTTTCAATTATATATCAAGATATTCCAGAACGCGACTTCATCAGCGCCTTAGCAACACATCTTACAGAAAATTCAAGGAAGAAAATAACAAGTTCGTCTTAGAGGAACATCTATTGACAGGAGGGGATGCAGGAACAAATATTAGAAAAAGGAATAAGTTACAAATATAAAATAAAAATATAAAGATAAACCGATAACAATAAGGATAAAAACACATAATAAATCTTATCTAAATTATGAAGATAAAATGAAAATAAAATAAGGAATAAAATAAAGTAAAATATAATGTAAAATATAAAAATAATAACATAATATATAAAGGAAAAAAGGATAAGAGATAACAATAAAAATAAAATATACAATAAAAAAGAAAAAAGGAAAAGACTATAAAAAATAATATAAACAATAATTAAATTATAAATAAACAAATATCAAAAATATATTTAAAAAATAGAAATAAAAGGAAGTATAGTAGAGTAAAATATAATAAAGTAAAAAATAATGAAACAATAAATAATAAAAATAAAAATTAAAATAAAAAATAAAATATAAAAAATAGAAAATATATAAAAAATAAAAAAAATAAAAAATAAAAATTAAAAAAAAATTTAAAAAATAAAACAATAAAATATAATAAGAAATAAGAAATAAAATTAAGTATAATAATAGAAATATAGAGAAATAAAATATATATATATATATATATATACATATATATATATATTTTATTTCTTTATATATAATGAATATATAAAAGAATATTTATAAAATTAATAAAATTAATAAAATTATAAATAAGTAAATAAAAATAAAGAAATAAAATAAAATAGTTAACTAATAATTTAGAATTAAGGCAAGATTAGAAATAATGAAGGTATAATTAAAAAAGATAACAGAGTTCCTAATAAGGAGATCATAATAACATTTTGAAATACACAATGAGAATATAGGATAAATATAAAAGAAATAATCAATAATAATAGTATGAATTAAGAACTTAGAACTATAAATAAAAATAAAAATAAGATGGAAGCATATACAAGTTTCGAACCAAAGTTGAATATTGTCAAGGCTCATTTTCTAGAGGTTTTTTAAGAAAACATCTCGCAGGGAGATGGTTAGGGTAGAAGGGGAGGAGAGAGGGCAGATGGGAAGGTATGGACAACGGTTAATTTTAGGGGGAGAAAAACTCCTTATAAAAAAAATTATTATATGGGGGAGGGTCAAGGGTAACTAGGAAATAAAGGGATGTAATAGAATGGGAGTATGATTGGGACTATACTAACATCCGTGCACAGGCAAGTGCATGAGTGCATGTGAGATAAGAGTGAGGAGAAAAACATTTTAGGGAGAGAAAAGGACCTTATAAAAAATTATCATGGGGGAGGGGTCAAGGGTGACTATGAAATAAGGGATGTAATAGAGTGGGAGTATATTTGGGACTATACTAACATCCGTGCACAGACAAGTGCACGAGTACATGTGAGATAAGAGTGATGAGAAAAGAATTTCTTATTAATTCGGCTGGTTCTTCAGTAGAAGAGAACATGCTTTAAAGGAAATAATTATCCTCTATCTCTCATCGTGGTCTTCCACCAAATTTGGCGTTTGAACCAACAAGTCCAACTGGAATCACATTAGATGTGGGAGGGTGAATTATATCAGGAAAAGTTATAAATTTAGTCTGGTGGTTATGCGTTATTTAGGAGAAAGTCGAAGTAAACAGAGTCTGTGCTTCGAAGATCCGATATATTTCCTGGATGAATTGGTTGGATGAAATGAATAAATTGATTTTAACCCACATTTTATTGGGAACAGGATGTCGTCATACCTCCGAGGCGTTAGTCCTTATATCCTTAGAATTCCCTTGTACATACGTTTTATGTATGTGATTCAGTTGGTTATTAGTTTCCAAACTTCAATTCGTAGATATTTGCTAACAGTATATTTTCTGGTGGAAGTCAAAAACGAGTGTTACTGTTATAGTCTACAGCGCTCGAATGAGAGTGTTTGACGTTTGCGATTTTTGGGTTATTATGGTTAAGTTAGGGGTGGGAGTTAAATGTGGACAGTTTGGGTGCAGAGTCATTTAGATTACTCCCATAGAACCACAGACGCTTTAGATTGGAACTCGAGTTGGGTTGAAACTCGTTGAAAAGTGGGGTTGGGCGATAACATCACAGCTTTATGACATAGAGATGAGACGACTTATATTTGTGAAGGTGTTTTATTTATAGGTTTGGGTTATTGGGTACTTCTTTTAGATGTTGTGCCTGGGAGGGGGGCTGATTTGGGTTGGATTTGTTTCTTATATTTGGGGACACGGACTCAAACACACGCATACACACATATCGAATTACGTTCCAAGACTTAGAGCCCCGTCAGAGCACAGTCCCAGTTCACTGGAAAAACTATTTTAAGAAATTTGGCAATAGCAAGAGGCATATTTGGGGTTATTAAGTAGTACTTCTATGGATCGACGAAAAACCGGACAATATTATAGAAAAAGGGGGGGATTTCATTTATTATATTGTAACTAATTATAGTCCTTAAAAGGTAAGTAGGCAATGGTCTTGATTGTGCTATTAGTTAGCGCTTTTATTTTTTATTAATGATAGTAGAGGGAAGGGGGTGGTATGAGTCATACACGATTTGAGGTAGAAGGGAAGGACCGATACAATAATGGAGTTTAATAATATCATCACTAACACCAAAATAATAATAACAACAACAATAATAGTAACAATAGTAATATTAAGAACAATGATAAAGATCATGATGATAATGATCATGGCAATCACATCAACAATAATTGAATTAGTAATGTTAAAGAACATAGTCATATTGATAACACTGATGATAATAATAATATTATTAATAATATTAATAACACTACTACTACTAATAATAACAATATCTATAATAATGATTATGCAGGATAAATCGTTGGATAAATCGTACTATTAGAGAGGGCTTAGCCTTATATACGGGTTTCTATTAAGACACTATTCATATACTTAAACTTAGGAACACATCCTAGGTATAGAGGAGAATGGATCGAATCATGGTATCAAAAATCGCCTCTCGGATTAGTGGCAGTATATCTGTTCAATTGTTTCATCTAGGGTAGGAGAAGTTTAGAGTTGGTCAACGTGCAAGGATAACATCCTAATTATGCTGGGATTAAAGATAATCATCAATAATAATAATAATAATAATAATAATAATAATAATAATAATAATAATAATAATACTAGTAATGATACTAGTACTACCACCAATAATAACCAACGATGATATTCTCAGTAGTAATTACAATTGGTGGGTTATACTTTATAGGAAGAAGAGTTTACCAATTCCATGTTCCTTTTTTTCGATCATATGAGGGACGTATATAGGTTTTCTTTAGAGATATATTACTGCTTAGACATATGAGACCATCTGGGAAGGTAGAGAGGAGATATCCGGTGTCTGTTCATGAGTTATGGTGGGTTTTTGGGGTTATGGCTATATGGAGATTATTGGAGAGTTATAGGTTCAGGGCTTATGGGGTGGGGGTTCAGGTATAGAGAACAACGTACAAACTATAGGGAGTATGTCCGTTGGAGGGTGTGTATCGAGGGGGATGGGATCCTCAAAAGTGGAAATTGGTCAAAATATCGAGATGGAAATATGGGTGGAGAGGCGGTAATCTTGATGTGGATATTTAGTATATACTTATATATTGGTGCTAGTTGACATGGACAAGGTTGGAGTATTTTGAGGAAACTTCGTTAATTCTTACCTCGAGTTGTACGTAGAAAGTTGTTAGCTGATTAAGAGATATTATTGTTTGGGGTTATCATTGGCCTGGCATTGGACTTGGGATGTCTTGGGATCTGTATTAGGATTATGACTATTTCTTAATTAGGTGTATGAGGGGGTGGGCATAGGGGGGAAGTAGAGGGGAGTAAGAGTGAAGATTTAAGGGACCTTTAAGTTATTGTATTTATACCAGGTTTTGTGTAGACAGCTCGATAACGCCTCATCCTTTTTATTTAGAAGAGTTCCTTTATATTTGATGATGGCTAGGGCTTCTTGTCTACACAAATAACAGTACCTATCTAGCGGTTTATAGGATTTACTTTTCTTGATTATATTCCACTTAAGTCTATAATTAATGTTTCTATCTTTCAGGTACCAGATATGCGCAGCTAGAGAAGTGTAAGTAGCCAGGTGGCTATTATTGAAAGTATATATGTGTCTGGAAATTCTATTCTTGATTTTACCCGCAGTGGAGCCTATGTATACCGCCTCTTCAGGTAGAGATATTATGTTAGTTCGGTTAATATTAACAGTATTAAGGAGGTTATGGGAAGTGGAGTGGTTAGCTATTGCATTATCGTCCGCTGTGGTAGAGCCAGAATCACTGTTGGTGTTTTGGTTGGTGTGGGGTATTACAGTGCATTTATAGACTACAATTTCATGTTTGCACGAGCCATTCAGGGGGCAAGAATCCCTGTCATAACAGTTGCATAGGATGGGAAGAATTGAGCTATTTTGGGTTAGGGCTGCGTTTATTTTAGTCGTATTATTCTCTGTTCTAGATTAGGAAGAGTTGAGTGTGAGATTCTAATCGTGCTCTTATTCAAAAGTTTGCTGTATTTATGTGGGGCTTGGATTAAGCTAAAGAACATTTTGGGGATGTAATGTATATATATATATATATATATATATATATATATATATATATATATATATATATATATATATATATATATGTATATATATATATATATATATATATATATATATATATATATATGTGTGTGTGTGTGCCATAAAATAAGTAAAATGTTGATTTGTGACCTTAATAAAAGGCGCTGAAGAAATACATATTTGAATTTATATACAAAAGTATTACAAAATTAAAATAATTCTTAAATGTTTCCGAAACGATCGTACGATAGACCATTCTTGACGTTGAATTCTTGAAACTGAAATAAATAATGTTATATATATATATATATATATATATGGAAAGATATTGAGTCGTACATAATTTAATTATTGTTTTAAAAAGTAATGTCGGAGTCATAATAGTAATGTCGGAGTTATAATAAATTGATGGGACCAATGTACAGGCTAAAGAGGGAAAAGGGAAAAGAGAGAAAAATAATAAAAAGAATAATAATGTTTTCTTATTCTTTGCTATGTTTATGAGACTAAAACCTACAATCATGTAGAAAAAATAAATAGTCAGAATAACTATACGACTAAAATTATAACTCGGGGTACCATTCGGTCGATCTATTTTCAAAAGTCTACGTCGCCGATTAAAATGAATTATTGGATTGCCTTGAGTTATTCTTCACGAGTGCCCCCCCCCCCCCCATACGGTACGAACAAAAGCAGTCCGAATTACGATGATAGCTGGGTAAACGATTTCTGCAAAAGTAGAATGATACAGAAATAGGAATTGACAATGAAGACAAATTTAGACAGATCTTGTTTTCCTTTCAGAGCCCTCTAAACAAATCCAACCTATGCCATAGCTGTTTCTGCCTACAGAGCGAAGGCTTCCGCATGGTTATGCTAACCGCACCCAACACATTAAGATGGTGTTTAGAGTGAGCCTTATGTACTATGCAGAAGCAACCATCAGAATAAGTATCACCACACCCATTTTTGTCGTATAAATGTTGGCCAATGGACGACTTGTGAATTTGAGATCGTCAAGAGGTGTTCTGTAAACGCTTAGATGTCCGCTGTAAGAACCCGGATGCGTCCGTTGATAATTTTTTCCCAAACCGTGCCTTCCAATATGAATTTAAGAGGAAAATAAAAAGGAGGGCTAAGGTTTTGATTTTTAGAAGAACCAGATTGAATAATACGGTTTAGGATGGACATAGATACTAGGGCATGACGTCACTACCCAATTGATCGGAACGGACATCTTAGAGCTCCCGCATAGCCGAAATTAGAGGCATACAGGTGGCTCCTTTTTATTTTTCTGTACCCCTTTGCATGGTGTTGCAGTTACCGAATTCTTGGCCCGCCAACAGGGTGAACACACACACACACACACACAGATATATATATATATATATATATATATATATATATATATATATATATATATATATATATAATTTTGGCTATTTATATACATGTTTCAGTCATAAGTACTAAAAATGAAACTGCAAATGTAGAAATAAACACATCTTCAAGCTCGGGTAAACACGTTATATTATGCCTGTAATTTTTTTCAAGAATCCTCCTTTCAACGGAGTAGATAGGCTTTGCATATCGCCCGGCTTTGCACTCTTTTTTTGTCTGTTAGCCAGGCATAGAGGTACTGTCACAGAGACACTTCAAAGACACCCAGTGATTTACCTCGTTTCCTGACTAGCACAATGAACGGTGTTGCATCCATCTTTATATCTATATCTGAGAAACTTGGGATAAATTTCCTTTCACTTAGTTTCACATGCCTAGTCTTGGTCGCTCTTGTTCTGGCAGGTTGAGGGTTTGACAGCTTGTTTGGCTACTGTTTTCGCTAAGAGCGACTATTCTATCAACAGTTGTATAATATTGGCATAACTCTAGTGCCATGTAGCGCATGGAAAGGGACCCTACACTTATTCACGGATGCTTTTCCTAGGCCCCTAACCCCTAGATAATGACCCGGCTAATCGTCTACTTGTGTGAGCTGACTGGCCTCAAACAAACACCCACTTTGCCCAACCCACTCTATCCAAAACTAAAAATTTGACAAATACAAAAAACAAATACGTTCAAACCAGATACCCACCTAAAAACAAAACATTCGCTTCTTCCCTTGAGGCATGCGTTAAAAATATATGAGGGTTTAGAATAAACAGATGCTGTAGAATCATTTCTCTTAGTAAATCCCCCGAGCATAAAGTGAAATTAACCTACACTCCTCAATCTCTAACCACTTGAACATTGAGTGGATACTTTCTAATCTGCTGCAAGAACTCTGACAAACATATGCACAGACTCAGAGTTTACGTTCTGGCCCCCCTTGACTTAAGAACATAATCTCTAATCAAATGATCAAGATTGCATGTGCTTTAAATTAACCTTTCAACACAGCGTTAGTTACTTATATATAATCTATCGTTCTTTTTCGACCCATGGCTGTACCCCACTCGACAATGTATCTGATAGAATAGATGCAACCCTCTTGGTAGACTCGAGCGCCTAAATATGTGTATTTGGCTTTGATTCCTGAGCAATACAGACTCATCAGGGGTCAGCACATTGTTATTCAATTGCACACTCTCTTTCACAGATTGTAACTATCACGACCCGCCTGTCAGATCTTTAGGATCCGCAATCTCTCGATTTATTTTTAATTACACTGTCTGAGGCTTGTGTGACAAAGGCCCATAACCAACTGGGGAACGCTGATTACCTTGGGATAAAGGTTGATATCACCCAAAACCCTCGACCCCAGGCCGGTCAACTGTTACTTAAAATGCCGAGAAACTACAAATTATATAGAAATCCCCACTCTAGTCAATAGTTCACTCCCACCCGTACAGCTGTTATTGCTTATGGGCAGCAATCATTCCGCTAATTTAATCGCCATAAGTTAACTACAAATAAACAAAAATGTATAGCATCAAGAAATCATTGCAAGTGTGTTATAATCGTAGCCATGGAAGTTATTCCGAGATGACACGAAAACGCATTGAGTCGCAGAAATTAGGAACTCACGATTTCTGGAAAATTTATAATAGTGTGGTGAATAATAGACAATCAACAATTCCTCCGCTATCCAGCCCCCATGATGTCGTTTGCACGGCAACTGTTAATGCTGAACTAATACCAAGCGGTTCGCCTTCAACTCCACCTTAGACTCCACGAACCAATCCCTCCCAAATCTCCAATTGCGAACTGAAGCCACACCTCCCTATGTCCGGCATATTATAAAAAAAAACTCGACACCTCAAAAGCATGTGGGCCTGATCTTATCCGTGCTATAGTACTGAAGAAGTACTCTGCTGATCTGGCCCCTGTCCTTTCCAAATTCTACAACAAATGCCTTGTCGAATATGCTTCTCTGACAGCTGGAAAATTGCCTCTGTGGTATCAGTGTTCAATAATTCTGGTGAAAGAACTGACTCTCAAAATTATTGCCGCATCAGTCTCATCCCATTATTTACTAAAATCTTTGAATCACTGATAAATCTAGCGATAGTCTGCCACCTCGTTAATGCTAAACTTCTTTCTGACTATCAGTATAGATATAGGCAATCGCGTTCAACTGAGGATATTCTAACCATACACTGGACAAAGCACGTAAAGCTAGGGCGGTAGCGCTTATATACCCAAAGCCCTTGACAACGTCTAGCATGAAGGTTTTCTCATAAAAATTAATTCGTACGGTATTATTGGACTAATATTTAATATAATCAGATCTTTCCTAGCCAAACAAAAGATCTAGGTTGTTCTCGATGGCCGTACATCCAAACAACATGACGTGTATGTGGGTGTGCCCCAGTTGTTAATCCATGGACCTTTATTATTCCTGATGTTCATAAACGACCTCTCTGATGCAATTGCGTCAGAGATGGGTATATTTGATGATGACATCACACTCTATACTCGACATGTGGGAAAAACGAACGTACACATATCGAAGACAATGCTTGAATCCTTGAAAAATGACCTGCAGTCTGTAGTTGAATGTGGGCATAACTTGAGGGTAACATTTAATGTTACCAAGACAAACTCCTCCCTTTTAACGATCATAATAAACCTTTTCAACCACCAATTGTCATGGCACCCTCTATGAGAGCCATAATTAAAACTCCTCGGTCTAACATTCATAAGTAACATAAATTAGAATAAATACATAGAAGGTAGAGCCAAGTCGTCTGCAACGGAAGTGGGCTCCCTTTACATGGCAAGAAAACACCTGCCAGTATGTTTTATCTCTACAAAGCCACCATCTGCCCATGCATAGAATATTCTTGTCTAATCTAGGCGGGTGTACCAGCCAGTTTTCTCTCCCTCTGAGAGAGGGTCGAAAAAAAGAGTCCATAATCTAATAGGGATTTTATTGTCTACCAAGCTTCATCTAGCTCCTGTCACATCGCCATAATGTTGCACCTTTGTGCTTGTTTTACAAGTACTTCAATGGAATATGCTCTAAAGAACTTACTGACACTCGACGTAAATACCCCGACCAACCCGACAATATGCTAAACTCCACCCCTTCGCCGTTGAGAATCGCAGATAGCGGAAGGCTTTCTATTCTACTAGCTTCTTTTTTTGAACTGCTAACCTTTGGAATTCCCTCCCTGCTCCCTATTTTTCTTGACTGTACGAACATGTAGAATGTAATGTGAACAAACATCTTGCTACACAACTTCCCACGTAGGATGCCACAATGGATATGACGTCAAATTCACAGAAGCCCATTACGTACTAGTGGCAATGTGTCTTGTTAGGAGAGCATTAACATTACTAAAAAAATTAAAATAAAATAATTGAGAACTACTTCGGCGAGTAACAAAATAGTATCCCATCCAATAATTCCATTTTTGTTGCGACACGGAATTCATTTTTCTTACCGATCATCAGAAGTGTATTTGTAAATCTGTGTTCATTTGAATGCAAATGCAAACCCGGTAAAACCTGAAGTTATGTTTGAAGTGTAATTTATTATTTATTACTTAAAAAAGCTATATCTGACGGACATAGAGTCGTTTATGTGTGCAAGGTCTATTTTGATTCGGTCCTATTCCGATTTGTATTAGGTTTCATTATATATATATATACATTATATATATATATATATATATATATATATATATATATATATATATATATATAGTTATATATATATATATATATATATATATATATGAAGTGAGTTGAGATCAACAACATTAGAACATAATATGAGTACCAAGAATTGAAACACAACGATTATTTGGCATACGATTGTTTCCAAGACAATTCGGAAAAAAGATTTTGTATTGTACTTGAGAGGACTCCAAACCGTCACTTCATCAGCGCTCTTTACAATCCCACATACATAAGTCATTTAAGAAAAAGACATCAGATTTCAGTATGTATTTCAAAAAACATATACACGAACAATATTGGAGACATAACGTCCCATTATGCAACGATATATTACTCCATCAGTCAGTTCAAAAATTACAATAGTAATTGAAATGCATTCGAAACAGCAAATTAAATATTTAAAATAGTTAAAAGATAGCATGAATCGGGAAGAAAAAGAAAATAATTATATATATATATATGTATATATAAATTTCTTTAAGTTCATACGAAATTGTATGTTGTAGCTCAATAGCGTACAATACGACTAGAGCCCATAATGTAATATAATATAATAATGATTATTCAGAAAATATTCCTACTTACATCTAAAACACTTTATTATCAGACAATTGTTTCTGCTCATTTTGAAAATATATATTTTCATGATATACAAAATGTCTAAAACACTCACGAAAAGGCTTCATTAGTGTATATTCGCCACCGTATTTCCGAAGAAAACACACAATGCAACAATATAAACACCAACCACAGCGGTCCATGTTTATCTCTTTTTCTCCTTTTTCTTCTTTTTTTCTTTATTTTTTCTCATTTTGTTCAACTCTTCATCGTGCCGATTAATTTCATATGAATAACTTCCAGGCATGGTGTAAATAACCTATGCATTAATCTGATTAATTCATTATTTCTTTACTAATTATTATTTTAACTATCACCCTTTTCAACTACGTAATCAATAATTATTATAATTTAAAAAAACAAATTCAAACGTATGGCATTAACTATCTCATTATTAATTACCAACTTCCGGTAAAATTAGATCACAATATTTTTGAATTCACAATTTATTATCTTAATCATAAATTATTATTACTAGTATTGTTTTTATTATTTTTTTTAATGCAGTTTAGAAAATGTTGCACCGACCTTTTTATTAAGTGAGCATCCGGTTTTCTATAAGATTCGATTCATCCCTAATTCATTTTCCTATTATTGTTATTATTATTATAATTACTATTATAATCGCATTATTATTATTATTATTATTATTATTATTATTATTATTATTATTATTATTATTATTATTATTCTTCTTCTTCTTCTTCTTCTTCTTCTTCTTCTAAGCTATATATAACGGTATTGTTATCTGCAGCGCATATTTTATTAAATAACCGGTTTGCTTAGATTTTTATATTTTGATTTAAGCTTTCTTTAATTATTATCATTATTATTATTATTATTATTATTATTATTATTATTATTATTATTATTATTATTATTATTATTATTAAATTAGAATATAGTCAAATATAGACCCTCGTGGTAGATGTTAATTGGTTATTCATTTACATGTGCATTTTAAAGTATTGTTTTAGCTGATTAAGTATGAACATTGTCAAAGGAAAAAGTGAAAAAATTCGATTGTCATAACATATTTTCAACTTTTAACTAAACTAATTAACTGATCATTATAAATTTTGAAACCCAACTATGTGTTAGGCATCCAAATGTTGGCTGTATTAAGTTTCATTTACTTGTATGTAAAGGGTTTAAAGAAGGCTGAAGATCTTTCGTCAAAATCCAAATACCTCCGATTTTTGTGAAATTTTACAAATAGTTAGTCAATTAATAAATATACCCAAAGTTTCAGTTTTTTTTAGTATTTTAAAGATGTTTTAGGGGGCATAATATGGGCACACTCTCTCATTTTAAAATTAAAATACATTAGATTTGCATTGAGTTTGATCCATGATCATTAGGCATCCCTGATGCAAGATTCTCTCTAAGTTATTTTGCTTAAATTTCCTTTAATGTAAGCCTACAATTTGAGATATTTTCTGGAATCAACATCATGTAATGAATTTTAATCAAAATTAGAATAAATATGCTGGTATTTGTATATCTTGATTGAATGAATATGCTATAACACATCTCATTGAAGCCGTAAAGGAAATGAAGAGTATCTTCAGTAACAGCTGAAGTTTCAGCAAAGAGAGAAGTCCTAAATCATGCCTCTAAACTGAAGAGAGGCAATCCAACTGCAATAAATCAATTTAAATTTTCAAAAGTCTAAAAGACCTTACGAGCACCTATCAAAGGGAGAAAGAAGCCAAAGCAAGATCGATCTGATCCGGCCTAGATTAGAAAATAGGAAATCGGCAGTGGCATGGACAAGAGTAAATGAGGTAAGCAGAGGAAAAAGCTCTGCAAAATCAAAGCTTAAAGCCTCAAGTAAAAATAAAGGCTTACACTAGAGAAAAACACTTTAGCAATCTTCTGGAAAAAGTCAATGCCCTACCAATTGAAAAAGTAGTCAATGAAAAACTCAAGATAAAAACTAGGAATTTTACCATAAATGAGCTCGAAGCAGTTCTACAAACATTAGAAATGGAAAAGCAGCTTGATTATACGAAATTCTTCCGGAAGAGGGAAATGCAATGGCATACTGCCCCAATTATGTCACGCTGTATAGCATCAGCGATGCATAGATAAATGAGCAAATGGTGCATACTTCCATTGCCAAAAAAGGAGACTTGGGTTTTACCTCAAACTACCAATCAATAACTATAACAGCCATTTCCGCCAAAATATATAATGCACTGTTGTCCAACCGAATCCGACCTGAAATTGAGAAAGTCCTTAGATAAAATCAAAATGGCTTTCACAAAAATAAAATAACTTCTGTGTGAATCCTAGCGGTCCAGATGATTAAGGAGGCGCACGGGAAAGGCATCTGAAGGCCGTCTTGTTGTAACTGGATTTCTCGAAGGCTTGTACAACAGCACGCAGTCTATGGTGCGATCCCCTGACGGAGACACCAAATTGTTTTAGGTTACTGCTAGTGTTCTTCAGAGTGATACAATAGTTCCATATCTGTTTATAATCTGTCTTGACTACATCCTCCGTATGTAAATCGACAAGTTAAAAGAAAATGACTTGACGTTGGCACCTGCAAAAAAACGAAAAAAAATTACTGACGCAGGCTATGCTGATGACGTTGCAATTTTTTCTGACACAACTAAACAAACAAAATATCTACTACACTGTCTCGAAGAAATAGCAAATTGTATTGGCCTTTTTGCTAACACGAAAATAAGAATATTCTTCTGAACAAACATAAAAAAATATCACTTTCCTAAGTCGGACTTGTCTCAAATATGTCGACGGGTTTACCTATTTTGGTAGTAAAGTTGCAAAGCCAAATTCCACAGAGAGTTAACTAAAAATGTGACCCAGCTAGACCGGACAAGATGAAAGCAATCTGAAAGTCAAATCTTCCTACCAAGAGGAAACATAGGTTCTTTGGAGCCATTGTTACATCAGTCCGTGTATATGGAAGTAACACCTGGACTTTCACCAAACTATTGGAGAACAAAATTAATGGTGTTTATACCAGAATGCTAATAGCTGCTCTTAACATTTCCCAGAAGCAGCATCCCACTCGGGAGAAAATCTATGGACACCTTCCTCAGATCTCAGCCTTGATCAGAGAGAGGGGAACAAGATTTTATGGAAACTGCTGGAGGGCTAAGGATGAAGTCATCAGTGATTTTCTTTTGTGGATGTCAAACAGGAGAACCTAGATTCTGATATATATATATATATATATATATATATATATATATATATATATATATATATATATATATAAAGTTAGGTATGTGTATAGGTTTTTATATATTTTTTGAACAGGATTTACTCCTAAACTAATATATATATATATATATATATATATATATATATATATATATATATATATATATATATATATATATACAGTTTAGACGCGTTTCTTTTCATACTCAGCTAAGATAAAAAGCACTAGCCAATAAAATATTAAGTGATATGAACTATTTGATCGATATGGTGTTGTGTGTTTGTGTATGTATGTGTATATATATATACGTGCCATATACTCATAACCATTTTAGAAATAGTAATTATGATAAAGGCTGCTTTAGAATTTTAATAAAATGTTCCCTTTCTTTCCCTGTTCGAATTATTTACACCCATAAATGGAGATTTTCAAACAATATATTTATTCAATGATGGACATCAAAACAGAAACAGCACTCTTGGACATTAAAATGATATGAGTTATTGCTCTAAGATTTACTTGGACTTGTAGTATTCCTCTCCCATATGTGTTCTTTTGCTTATAAATCTACGATATATCATTTTCAGATACTTCCAAGAACATAAAAAAGCAAGCTGGCATTCTCTCTAAAAACAAATGAATTTCCTGCTTATTTTGCAACCATATATCTTATTACGAGATAAGCCTTCGGGTATTATCCATCAAGGAAATCGGAGAATAAGCGCCGCGTTTTGCACACCGGGCGGAGAAATATCAGTGTTTCCAAGGCATATTAGAGATTCACCGAAGAATTCCCATTTTGAAAGAGGAAACCACTGGTATGACGGTATCGAAAATGTAAATATTTTATTTAATAAATATATTAAGGGTAATTGAAAAGTCTGGCAAATTTTTTTCCAAAAATTGTATATATATATTCAACATCATCGGTTCTCCATGGTTGAACACTCTCTAGAAATAATCCGAAACTATATTAACCAACAACCCTAGCATAGTGATGGACTCCCACGACCTCGACCACTCAGCAAAACAAAATTCGAGAATCTAGCAATAAAATCTGCTGCAAAATACTCCTTACCAAAATTGGCAAGAGAATGAGATGGAAATGCATTACGACCATCAATAACAAGAAACGCATCATAGTAACAATGTCGACATTAATTCCTGCAGAGTTGCGGACCTGGAAAAATGTGAGAAAGAATTACTAAATGTAATCCCCAACATTAAATTTCGAGAACACGCTAACCAACTCCATAAAAAAATAACAGGCATTAAATGATGTAGAACCGCAACTGACTCATTGGTCTTCTCCGATAAACGTATTATAAGGTAAAAGAAGAGGTACATAACACCAAAAGAGCATTTCTACTAAATACCAATTAGCCGTACTCAATAAACTTAAGAATGTAAATATCAAGGCTAGGGAGATAGCAAGTAACCTTTAGGTAAATTATAAGACGGACCAATTAACTAAGAAAATAGATTCATCACACTTAAAGACCATGACATTCATTTCAACCGTAAAACTACTTGTAAATTGATAAACCCCGCACAAAACGAAATAAGTAAAGCCAGCAAGCAATAGAGCAATAAAAAAACAAACTCTGTAATACTTATTCATCCTGGAACAACACTCACTCTTTTATTGGCTGCTTTTAAATTATATTAGACAAGAAAAATGCCAATTCGCCCATTTTACATTATGAATTTCAACTTCTGACTTACTCAGGATAGACAGAGCACTCGGTTTAGCCACCCACCATGTAGATATTAGTGACGCTGAACACGAAACAATACAACACGCGAGGAGGACGCTTCTGTTCTATGATGAGAAGATTTGGATAACAATCTCATTCTTAAGACCCGTTTGTTGTGACAATGGTTTCCGTTGATAGCGCAAACGTCTGCAACCTAGTCGGCTTTTTATTCTGAATTCGTTAAATAAGAAATGTCCATACCAGAGATCCGGATGACGGCTTCTACCTATAATGCAGCCGTATGGATAGTGAACTAGAACGATTCCTAAAACAATTGATAGAATACCATAACAGCTTAGGGCTTAAGATTACTTGCGCTACAAATTTAACCACAGTGAACGTCCTCGACGTTTGCTTTAAGCTTAACGATAGATATTTCCATACACCCAATGAAAGACTTAAATATCTCAATACACACTCCTGCGACCTCCATGATGTTTTAAAATTCTCAAGCTACTATATGCCTCAGTCTAGAAGGATTTTTTCCTCACTGACCAGGGACACAAATGTCAAATGAAATATGACAACAGTTATTTTGCTTCCGGGGATTTAGTGTCGTCCATGCCCGTCGAAGTTGGTGACGGATTCCTTCATCCATACTCTTTGTTGACGCTAACCGATTCCCACGTTGGACGTAAAACACACTTGGGTTTTGTTTTTCTGACGACGTCGGCTATAAATATGAGTTAGGAGGAAGTGGAAACATCAAATTGTCAACCTTCTTTTAATGACCCAATTAAGTCAAAATGACTTTCGATGGACAGAGGAGAGAAGACATTGTTCAGAACGAAGGATTACGATGCCTATCTATAGTATACTAGCATACCCGACTTTCCCGGGGGGGGGGAGGATCAGGGAAAATAAAATATGAGTAAACAACCTACTTTTGAGTAAGTAATTCGGATATAGTGTAGACTCATTTGTCATGAAATAAGAATTCGTGTCATATTTTTGGAATATGATATAAACATAGAAAAGTAGAGGGAACCATGTTTACTGTTCTAATGCCATACAATCCAAGATGCCTGTCATAATACAAAAACGGTATCAATGTGGCATTAAGATTGATAGAACATGGTTCTAATATTTTTGCAGCATCTATGACTTGTAAAATTGTATCTAGATATTCGCACATTAATAAAAAAAAGTCTGTTTGGCTCAGAGACAAACATTTCTCTCGTATTTTCGCTGATATGTTTACCTCCAACACTTGTGACAATCACTGGCTTCAAAATATTACCCTCTCTATATATGGTCTGATAAGAGCATGTAGTATCGCCACTCATGCCATGACATCAGAATCTCTCACGGCTGTGACTCTTTATCTTCAGATCTGTGACATGGCCATGAAGTTGTGGATCTAGTGTGAGGACACCAGGAAGCAGTTCCTGTTTCGGTCTGGGGAGCTGGACATTGTCTTTTGCGTTTAGCTTTCTTAGGTAAATATGTTGAAGGGAAAGGTATTTTATTTACCTCTTCTCCAGGAGGTTAGACACAAGACCCGATGTAGATTTTCATGAAAGTGTTTCTGTGAAACGAACTGGATTCGAACCCGTGCCATTTAGCCATCCGTGGAAGGGAAAGGTATGGACCTAGCATTGGTCGAAGCTGAACTATACTCACCAACAACGGTAACACAAACCCTCAATTGCAAAACAGATGACTTTCTTTTTAAGCGTTGCAATCTAATTTACATAGTGTCTGTGCACACAATACACACTATAAAATTAGATATAAAAATAGTACATATCCATGAGGATATTATAGAAGTAAAAATACTTATTCTCTATCTGAACAGACTTATGAATTATCGAATGTGGTTGTAACTCAATGAGTCACGGGTACGTCTAATATATATATACATATATATATATATATATATATATATATATATATATATATATATATATATATATATATTGCTTTATACAAGTTGAGTTCTATCGAATGTTTAGGTTTCTATGCTCGCCGCTTTCAGTGTAAACATCACTTAATTTCTCCGTTATTACGTGACAACTTCTTGTGGTCTAATGAGACTAGGTGAACGCCTATGGAATCAAAGTGTAACTGTGAACGGAGTTCGCGCCCTATGACCGTCTGGTATTGTTATTTCCCTGCGCTGACGCGAGCCATAAGCCCGAAACTATGTCGTTTGTAGGTAAAATATGAAAAATAATTATATATATATATATATATATATATATATATATATATATATATATATATATAATGAGAAAGAGACGGATAGAGAAAGAAGGGGATATGCTCGAACAGTTCTAGTCATTTAAGGGAGAGAAGCTTAGGCATCTGAGTGGTCAATCGCTTGATTTTTACCGGTCAACTAGGTATTCAAATGATCAAATGTTGTTTTACTTCTCCTTATTCACCACCGCCAGAATATGACATCTCCATGTTGTTATTCAAATAGAATGAACCCCCTCTTCTCGATGCGTGGGTGTTTTTTTCTCTTTTTTTTTAGTCTCCGATGGGACAGGGGAAGGAAACAACTTCCACCCTGAACGCACCGTTGTCTCCATCGTCGTCTCGACTCTTACTACTAGTCGTGTCGTGTTAATCGTCCGTGCGTGTTTAACTGAAAATAATTATTTGCGGCCCCCATCCGCGCCACTTTTTCTAGAACTGCCTGACCTCATCCTTTTCTTTTTTTTACCTGAAAACATCGTATTCTCCCGCCCTCACACACCCGAAGCCATCCTCCCTCTCCCCCAACTCATGCTCTCCGTCTGCCGCCATCTCTTTCTTCTGATCGCTTGAATACTTTGTAGGGTCATATCCTTTCTTATTTTCTTGTAACGGTTGGTGGAGCGGACCACTACTGATGGCAAATGCCCCCTGAACCCCCCCCCCCCCCATTTTCCCCTTCTTTTAAACCGGATGATATTATGTACTTACCATTCAGATAGGACGGGGGGAGAGAAAGACATACAAAAAAAGATCAATAAATAAATAAACACAGGGGAAATACTAACAACGGACGCACGCCGACGCTTAAGAACCCCAGCACCGGCGCGTCGTCTACCCACCTCGTAATCCCCACCCTATTTACCGGATACATACACGCCCCACCCCCAAAGCACACATAGTCCTTTAAGGAAACCCACTTACATTTATATTAACTAAACAATGGACTTCTCATCGCCGACTTGTAAACCTGCCGCACTTGTGACAATCACTGCTTTGACGATTGCTCTTATGGCGCAATAATAAAACTATTTGATGAAAAGGTTTGTTTTATTTTAAAATATTAAAAAAAAAAAGATAACGGTTTTTGCGGAAGTGCCATTCTATAGCAATCGATGTTGAAAACAGAAGGTATTTACCCCCCCCCTCCCACCGCAGGAAGATGTGACACAGAGGCGAGAGGTGGGGATATAAAAGCCAGCGCACTAGAAGTGCACCTGATCTGAGCAACCTCGTCGACATTCACCGATTGCAATAAACACACCCCTCCTCAAAGGGAGAAAGTAAAGCCTGGGAGCGTGGACCTCCTAAAACTGCACAGAACGGCAGAAGTAAGATCACCTACTAGAAAATGACCCAGACTCTGTCGGACTGATTGTCGAAGACGTGTCTTCGACTGGTATGCACCCCCTATGCAACCTCTGCAAGGTAATGGAAGCAGTACTCGCTACCACCGTCAGTGAGACACGCTGCAAGAGCCACTCCGTTTCAAGAGCTTTATCATTTTACCAAGACGCAGTCCTGCCAATATTCCATTTGAATGCGGACTAACAGCCCTAGAAGTCTCCATTGACACTGAAGTAAAATACATCTAGTAGAAATGCAAGGAGCAGAGATATTTTAAAATCTACATAAACGGGCGAAAAACGGTACATATATTAATGACAACATACATTTGAATTTTTAGCAGTAGTTTTAATTTTTAATTTATGTTTGCTGCAATGATGGCGAAGACATTACCTGCACGAGAGTTAGACTGTATAGCAATTTTAAATTCTGTTTCGGGGCCATTATTTTGCATTTAGTATTTTCATTTTTAAGGAATACATTAATTCTATTATGTAATAATAATTAAGTATTATTCTCAGCATCGAGGAATCATGTCACTATTTCAATAAAGAGTTAGCCAATTTACAACTCAAGTATTCTCATAAATCTTGAAAATAATAAAAAAACAATATTCTATGATTTATTTATTTTATTCTCGACAGTTTATTTTTTTAAACTTCCCAGACAATGTTGACAGATTTGAATTTTCGTTCTGTTCAAATTTGTAATCCCCTTATTTTAGGGTGATTTTTGTGAGGGTTCAGACCTCAACAGCAGAAAACAGCGAAAACAACTTACATTTTTTTTAATAGTTCACTCCAAACAAGGCAAGTTGCTGTTGCATTACCCGTTCTTTCGAGGTACCCGGTAGGATCCAACAAGAATGACAAAGAACAGAATGCATATGGAAAAACTTTGGTTTTCTTTATTTCCCATCACCGGATGGTTTACGCCGGTTACGCACACACATATAAACGTCTTTTGACATACTATTGTCTCATGAAAGTCTTTTTCTTGGTGAGGTCACAGACTTGGTTTCCGCTAGAAACTCGTTCATATATATGTCTGCTTGGAAAGCAATTTGCTCTGCATTGTCTATCCGAGCGTGAACTGAAGCAATTGTTCCACAAGCACTTTGCTGAAATACAAGTCAGGGAATTACTTCACTGTACCAACTTGCTTATCAGTCGCATTTTTAGTCAGCGGACACGAAAACCTAACAGCAAGACGAGATTGAGTACCATAGCCAATAAAACTTCATCGGTGCCATAAACATCGGTAAACTCTCATTCTTCCGGTACTTCGATACTCCGATCATCAAGCGCTCCGGCTCCTCTCGTTTCTGAAACCGCCGTCTTTCAAGTCTCGTTGCACTGCGGAACCTTCACCTTTTTAACAGTTATCAAGTCGCCTTCTTTCTTTATCGACGTCTCGCCCACAATGGACTCGTCCACGATTCATTTTTGCCACTCTTCATTATCTTACACCGCTACTGTAGACGTAAAGGGCTACTAGGAATTAGGGTGCAGCTTTTGTGGGTCATCCTAAATTGTGCAGCGAGGTGCTTGTTCACATTAGTTTTAAATTTCTGCATGTCGGCCAAGTCGGGGAAACAGGAAGCAGAAAGGGAGTTCCAAAGACCGGCAGCACGAGGTAAAAATCTATTGGAGTAGAATCATCTCCGGCATCTAAGGGACCATCACAGTGAATAGATGGGATTTTGCTGATTGTCGGATTGGTCTTGAGTATTTATGTTGAGAGGGCACTAGAGAAACAAGTTCATCGGTGCACATTTCATTGAAGTACTTGTAAAACAGGCACAAGGATGTAACATGGGACAGGTGCTAGAGCTTGATGGATAGTGAGGGACCTATGGCATTAGCGATTCTTTTTAACCTTGTCTAAGAGGGAGAGACTAGTAGATGGTGCACCAGCCCCGATGTGGCAACAATACTCCATGCATAGGCGGATGGTGGCGTTCTAGAGATATAGGATAATGTCAGGTGTGAGAAGTTTACTAGCACGGTAAAGGAAGCCCACCTTATTTGCATCAGCCTTGGCAATGTATTTGTTCCAACTCATGTTACCTGTGAATGTTAGGCTGAAGTGTTTGAACGTTGAACTCTAAGGTAGTGTGTTATTTGCCATGACAATCGGTGGTTGAAGAGGTTTCTTGTAGTTATTAAAAGGAAAGAGCTTTGTTTTTGCAGCATTAAATGTTACCATATAGTTATGACCCCATTCGACTACGGACTGGACGCCAGTTTCTAAGGATTCAGTCATTACATCGGATATGCGCGTGCCCGTTTTGCCCACACGACAAGAGTAAAGCGTGGTGTCGTCAGCAATGATACCAATCTCAGATATATTGTCATCAGAGACGTCGTTTATGGAAATAAGCAACAATAGAGGTCAAAGGGTCGATTCCCGGGGTACACCTGCATTTATATAATGTTGTTTGGATGAACGGTTGTCGAGGACAACCTGGATCTTTCTTATGCTTACTATTCGTCCAATAGTACCATATGAATTAATTTTAATGGGAAGACCTTTATGCCAGACGATGTCACATGCTTTAGATAGATCAAGGGCTACCGTCATAGCTTCCCTTACCTTGTCCAGTGTATGGTATATGCGTTCAGAGACGACCGTTAGGATATCCGCAGTAGAACGCAATTGCCTTAATCCATACTGATCGTCAGAAAGAAGTTTAGCATTAACGTGATGCCAGACTATCGCTAGATTGATTAAGGATTCAAAGATTTTAGCGAAGATCGAGAGTAGACTGATGGGGCCATAATTCAGTTTTATCTCTAGAATTATTGAAGACTTGTATGACAGAGGCAATTTTCCAGTTATCAGGATAGCAAGATTCGACGAAGCATGTGTTGTAGACTTTGGAGAGGAAAGGGGCCAGTAGAACATTTCTTTATTACTCTTTCTAGTATAAGATCAGGCCCACATGCTTTGGAGGTGTCAAGTTTTTTTTATTATACCCCTTACATCAGAAGGAATGATGACCAGGTTATAAAGTGTAGCTTTAGTTCGCAATGGGAAATTTTCTTTATAGCAAGGATAAGATCTGGCCCGTATGCTTTGGAGATTTCAAGATTTTATATGGTATCCTGGACATGGGAGGGGGTGAGTATAAGCTCTTCTGATGATATTCGGTATTTCCGCTGATCTGGACTGTGGAAGAAATTATTTGGAAAAAAACAATCAGAAAGCTTGGATGAATAAAAGTGTAGTTTTTCAAGGGAGCGTTTATTAATTAGGTTAAAAATAAAGTGTACGTAACAGACAAAATCAATAGTGTAAACTAAAATAAAAACGGTGTTATGCTATTTATAGAACCCCATAACTAACAATTCCGATTACATGGGGTGTGTGGGAGCAGATGTTAACGTGAGAGTGAAATTACTCACCCACTTCATGTGTTAATGACAGTGTGAGAAAAATCTGCTGAGCCGGGAAAATGTAAGAAAATTTTACTAAAAAACAAAACAAACGCATCCTTCTTGAAAACATGTACCAGGAATTGACCTAAGTAGCTTGCCAAAGAGATTATCTTATTATTATTATTATTATTATTATTATTATTATTATTATTATTATTATTATTATTATTATTATTATTATTATTATTATTATTATTTTGTTTCGAAAGCTATAATAGTCAATGAAATAGGGGAATTGATTTTACTTTATTATGAGGATAAATGTAACTTTATTTTAAAGTTTGAGTTTTTGCTTTTAATTTTCAAGTTTATTTTTATATTTAAAATGTTTACAGAAAATTATATTTCACAGGTTTACGTTTATTTATGTTGTCATAAGCATATGAACAGAGCACACACCCTTTTAGAGAAATAAACATGTTTAATATTTTGATGAGGTTAATTTGAAGTAGGCTTAAATTAATATTAAACAAGGTATTTATTTTTTATATACACCAAACTTTCGGAGATGATGAACAGAAAGAAAACATAAATGCAACACGGCCGATCTTGTCATGTAAAATAAAAGCTGCAGATACGGTTTCAACTTTCGTGTATGTTTTTTTTAAGTATCTACCATTTTGCGCTTTGAAATTCTGTACATTTGTACGCAGTGGTTAATGTTTTATAACTTGGATTAAAATCTAATCATGAAACTTTTATTTGTTTGATAAAATACGAAACATATACTCGCATAAATTATAAATTATTAATATCGATCCATTTTTGTGGGGCCCTATTTTATTTTCTCCCAACCAGGGCATAATTAAACACAAAGTCGGATTTTAATGTGTGAGTATCCTAACAAGGGGCTGCCAGAATCGAACAAAAATTAAAATTGCCTCTGTCGAGAAGGACCTCTTCGCCTCTGACCAAATACAAAGCAGACACTTTAATCCTAGTCTGAAGGTCAGGATGTCTTTGAATCAAATATTTAGTAGAGAAAATAGCAGGTAATTTTATTGTTTACATGTATTTGCCCGGATATGTTATTGACGTTGAGCATTACTTTTTAAAAAACATTTTTGTTTGAAATATAATAATGATTTATCTATTTATTGATATATTACGTATGGTTTTATTAATACTAGCTGGCTTCGTCCGCGAGCTATCGCTTCACAATTTAAGTTCTATTCATTATTTCAAATCATTCAAACGAAACTAATCGATAAGGAAAACAAGGCACCCCTTCTCTCTCTATCTCCTCTCTCTCTCTCTCTCTCTCTCTCTCTCTCTTTCTCTCTAGCTTTCTCTAAAAGAATAAACCACTTCATGTGGAGCTATTTGCACAACGCTAAAACGAACTGGAGAAGCTGATAAACACGACCAGAATCTTCAGCCAAGAATGGAATTCTGAATGGAAAAGTGTGCACTGCTAGAGATGAAAAGGAGAAAACTGGAGACATTGGAGGGCATGGAACTGCCCAATTAAGAGGAGATGAGAGCACTTGGCAAACATGATACCTATAAATATTTGGTAGTTCTGGAAGCAGACACCATCAAATCAACAGTAATGAAATAGACGATTGGAAAAGAATACCCGAGAACAACAAGAAAACTCTTGGAAACGAAATTATATAGTAGAAATCTAGTAAAAGGAATGCAGTCTTAAACAAATAAGATACTCTAGGCCATTAGTAGGCTGGAAAAAGAAGAACTTGAGTATTTAGACAAAAAAACTAGGAAATCAATGACTATGAACAACACTCAAATGATGATACTGAACGAATCTACATGAAAAAGAAAAGTAGGGAATCAGGACTGGTAAATATACAAGACCTTGCAGAAGACACAAAAAAGAATTGGAGAAATGCATATCTCAGAACACAGAAACATAGATTACCGCAGCAAGAGACACCGTCAAAGTGAACAATACATGGAGCAACAAAACGAGAAACAAAAAGACGATAAAAGAAAAGTGGGAAGAAAACAGCTACATAGACGATTTATAAGAATGACAAGAAGAGAGATTCACAAAAAAACTGGACTACGAAAAGGTCACTTAAACAGAGGAAATGAATCGCTACTGACAACTGAGCTCAGACCTAACAACGTGAAAGCTAAAATAGATAAAACCCAAGAAAACTGTAAATGTAGACTCTGTGGACAAAGAGGCGAAACAGTAAATCCCATAAGAAGATTGCAGAAAACTAGCCCCAAAACAATACAAAAACAGACACGACTACGTGGGAAAAGTAGTACACTAGGAACTATGCAAACGCCTGTATTTTGAACATGCAGACAAAGTTCACAGTAGTGAAAAACGAAAATCACAAAACTCTCTGGGGCATGAAGGTACAAACAATAAAACTCATCCAAGCAAGGAGACCGGATGCCATAAAAGTTAACAAGAAGGAAAAATACTGCCAAATCG
>OY744546.1:29473283-29533283 GCA_963556195.1 Sepiola atlantica | reverse complement strand
AGCACAAATGAAGGGAAGTTTCAAATACACCGGACACTTTGGTGGACCAAAATATGCGCTAGTATTACACTCTGCCATTTATGGTGAGTGCACTTCGAAATAATGCCCTCGAGAAAACCATTCTTAATAATGATATCAATGATCCTTTCAATTGCAACCGTAAGTTTGCTTTCAGTGCAAATTATTAGAGCACATTGGACAGGGTCTTGATCAAACTGATTTTTCTGGACATAAGGGCAAAGGAATCTCAACTAATATACAGGCCCGTAAATGTCAGTTTCATGTATATAGTATTGGTAAAATTGTGCCCCGTCCTTTCAACTAGAACATCTAAAAATGGTAAATAGTTATTTTGCTCTTCCTCCATAGTGAACTTTAGTGCTGAGTGCAGCGTATTTAACTTCAGAAAAAGTCACTTGCCTACGCCAAGACTTAAAAATGACAAACGTATCATCCACAACAAAAGGGTCTAGTGACCCGATTGAAAAGCAAAGATTCTTGGAAAACTAAGAACATATTTGCTAATATAGCACCCAAAGGACTGTCCATCGCCACCGCATCTGCCTGTTGATACATTTCGTTATTGAAACTAAAACTGACAGACTTAGCGACCAATCTCATAAGTTCCATGAAAATGTTCTCAAGAAAAGTGGAAGGTGTTAATGTGCTACGATAAAGCATATTGGCACATATTTGAAAGGTTTCGTTGAGGGATACATTTGTAAATACACTGGTGACGTCAAAGGAATACAGAAAGTTTGTTTTAAAATTACAGTCCAGTTCGCGCATGAATGACGCTAAACGAAAAGAATCAGTGATACAATTGATTGAAAGCTTTTCTAGAACTGGAGTAAGGATATCTGCTAGCCATTTAGCCAGATCATGCGGTGGAGAACCAATCATGGAGAGGATGAGCCTCAAAGGAACTCCCTCCTCATAGACCTTTGGAAGCTCATACATTCTCGGCCGTTGAGAACCCACAGGGCGGATCCTATCGTATATATCCTTATTCAGAAATTTCTTTTAAACGTTTTTGAAGTTTTGCTTCAGTAGTCAGTGTTGTCCATATTTACGTCACCAAGCTTTTTAAATTTAATATTGTCACTTTAAATATGAATATTACCCCAGGCAAATTCACGAGAATTTATGGGGGAATTGACAGACATATGTGCCAGTTCAGTTAACCTCGCCTTTATGTATTGAAAATCATCATTCAAAGTATGTTTCAGTTAAGATTGCAATATCTCGAATTCAGCAAATATGATTTCCCTGTCAATCCCAGAAGGGGAAATACCCACATCAAGCCTCTGGCTAGTACTGCTTTCTCCGTGTAGGAAAGAATGACCTCATAAAAGTTGGACATATGTAGATCGACGTGCCTAACGCGAATAAGCGCGTCAAGGAATTTCTGATTGTTGGAACGGGCTTTGTTGCTGCGAAAATTGTTGCTTTCTTGTTGCGGCAATATATATATATATATATATATATATATATATATATATATATATATATATATATATATATTTCTTCATGAGTTTTCATATAAAATGTTTTCTTCATCACGAAGCTGAGCTGACTGTCTTTAAACTAGCTTTGGCAAACCACATTATTTTTGTTAGTGTAGTATTATCAGCACTACTGGCATAATCTCCTTCATAATTGAGATGTGTTTTGCCAGTGTCTCTCTCTTTCTCTCATCACTTTTGACCTCGGCAGCTGCGCCTAGTTAGTTCAGTAAAACGTCTGTCCTTGACCCTTGTACGCCTGGGAGGAAACACACCAGAGCTCGCTATTTATTTATTTTTCACTCCTCGGCATGCCAAGCGATAAATCTAGGGTCGATACCAAAGCTGACGATATTAGTGATATAAAAGAAATCGGAACATGTAATGTCCCGGATTTATGGATGTTTCATGTTCGAATGGGAATAGCGTCATTTCGTCCAGCCTCTATTTATCAACCATTTCATAACATTCTTTTTCTTAAATTTAAAACCTCTCTCCCGAAAAGTTCACGATCTTTTGAAACCGAATTAAACAGTGAAAGCCAAGCCTTGTGGAATCAATCCCGAACCTCTAGTTAGGTTTAGGTTTAGGGTTAGGGTTAGGGTGAGGTTTAGAGTTAGGGTTAGGGTTAGGGTTAGGGTTAGGGTTAAGTTGACTGGTATTTACAATCAAATCAGCCTCATACTAATTTTCTTTGAAAATTTTTCAGAATTCTATCGAATATGCATACACTTTTCCGATTAAAGAAAAAATATTTTTATATTTAATTATAAACACTTTTTCTATAATTAATAAAATTAAGTATCATATTTAGCATTGGCTCCTTTCATTACATATTTTTATTTTCGCCGTAGGTAATTGAAATGTCTATCACTTGGATATTCTTTTTTAATGGTATTAAAGTATTATATTTATGCAATTTTATTTTATTGAATACTAATTTTATTTTACATATATTAAATTTAGGATTGTTTTATCTTATAAAGAGAATATGAACTTTTACGTATCATTTTCCTTTTACTACGATTGTTAATTTATTTTTTTAAAAATTCGAGTTTAACGTGAAAACATCCCCTTTCAAGGGCGTAATATTATTCAATTCTAATTTAAGATAATATAAAATTACGAAGAACATATTTTATATATATATATATATATATATATATATATATATATATTCGTCTTTATTATAGAGTAAACGATTGAAACAGGGGCAACACGCGTATTATTATTATTGATGACTTTCTATCCCAGAAACTCCGACAGTTTTTATATTTAGATAAACACATTTTGTACCGATACATTAAAACATCGTTACATTTTTTATAGACCATGTCTCATTGTTTCTATCGAATCTGTTTGGATTGAGTACTATTTCACTATATTTCTGAGTTAACATATTTTTCATGTTTAGATGCTTTCTACTGATAGCTTCATTTGTAGTTATTTTATTCAAGGTTTTCTGTCATTCATTAGAAATGGGGAACTGAACCCTTCATTTTATAATTACGTGCGACAAATCAATGAAAACATTATTTCAAACTTAAGTCTGGCAGACCAAGGAAAATGCTTTTTCAAACTTAAACCTTACAGACAAATGTGAAATACTATTTCAAACTTAAGCCTTACAAATTAACGAAAATAGTATTCAAAACTTAAGCCTTACAGACAAATGAAAAATACTATCTGAAACGAAAAATGCTATTTCAAATTGAATCATTAGAGACTAACGCAAATGCTATTTGAAACTTAAGCATTACTAACTAATGAAAATATTATCTCAAACTTAAGCGTGACAGTCCAATAAAATTCCAGACTTTAGCATAACAGACGAACGAAAATGCGATTTCAAATTTATAATCCATAAGTCTGTCATAGTATCATTAAGCCAGTTCGCTCGATTGGCTCACCCAATAATAAAAAAAAACTGCTAATATTTAAAATGGTTAAGTTGCTAGTTACATTTAACCACACTGGCGGATATATCAAGAAACGTAGAGGGACAAATAATCCGTCGAATAACAAGGCGTTTCCCGTGTATTTAGGGCCATTTGAGAATAGGTATAAAGAACCAACAGTCGGGTAAATTTATAAGAATTGATATTGCTCCCATCTTTTTAATATTGCAAGAATAAATATACATTTTTAAATAAGTATGCATTTAAAAATAAATATACAGATCAAATTACGAATAATTAAATAGGTTTTCGCTGTTAACTTTATTTTTAATATGTAAAGACTAGTATACCCTTACAATATAAAATGACGACATACTTGTTAGCCTAAATTACTACGCTATAAACTTTTAAATTATGTGACTAGTTTCGTAATTAATGTTATTCATGTTGCAACATCTCATCACTACATACGCTTGTTTTACAGTTGAGAACTACTAGCCGTTAAAAACTAAAACGTTAAAGAAAATAGATGAACCAACCCTCGCCTGATGAATCAAATCGAAAGTACTCGCAAAAAATATGGAATAAGAAACCCGCTGAAACTTATATGCACAAATTGGACCGGAATATCAAATGGACTATTCGAAAAAAAAGGATAACACAAAAGACAAAAGAAAGTCCATGTTATTTAATAACACTTGCCTTAATTAAAAGATGCTGTCTAATTACACAGACAATAATGAGGGAGTAAATACGAAATGAAAATTTCAGTAAAAATGGAAAATTAGTTTATGGGATAGTGGATAAGCATTTCAACAGACTAGTAGAAATAGGGACACATCATTAAATCTGAACCAAGATATTTCGATCGATTCGCAAGACACACACACATTATATATTAGGAGCACCTGACATTCAGTTGTAAGGTTCTCCTGGGGGATGGCTATTATACAATGCGACACTACGGAGTGTGTAAATATCTTCACTGGACTATATGTAAAAGGTTCAATATCCAGTGTAGCAGCAAGTCCTAGGAGCATATACCAGAAAGAACAGTTGGAAATAAGTTGTACATATCTAGAAAACGGAGCTGTTAAACCTGACATCGTGATACCCATAACACGATGTCAGGTTTAACAGCTCCATTTTCTAGATATGTAGCTGTTGAGATTAAAAGTAGCAACCCTAGTTGAAGTTAGTGTCCCTAATGATGCAGGATTAAACAGAGCTGAAAGGGAAAATATTACGAAATATCAAGGCCTTATGTACGACATGAAAAGAAACTGGAATCTTAGGATGATCCCCATCATCCCAGTAATTATAAGAGCAACAGGACCAATGAAAAAATAATTTCAAAAACTATCTGGCGAATATACCCGGTGAACCGAGTGCAAGAAAGATAAAAACAATTGCATTTAAAAGGAACGGCATACATTTTTTAAAAGTCTCTCGGCTGGAGTGTCTGAAATAGTCGGTGAATGTCTGGCATCCCAAGCAAAAACAAAAAGATAAGAAAATTAAAAAAACAAAAAGGAAACACTATTCTTGCAAAGTGTGTGAATCATCATTTTCTACAAAAGAAACATTTGAAACTTCACATGCGATCAGGTACAGGAGAACTTTAATAGAATATTACAATATCTACGTATCTCATGTAGAGATCGAGTGTTAGCTTGATTTCTGAGTACTTCGACAGAAGTAAAATGAAACAAAACATGCGAGAGTTTGCATTACCTACTAGACACCATCCTCGGGTGTCTTCGGTCTCTCTGTACGAGGATACTTCACTCTACCAAATATTCAAAATAACATTATATTCGAAGTCCAAATAAGATCCCCTCGACACGGCTATACACTGGCTCATACGAGGTATGGTACACATGTTCCAACTAATGTTACCTCAAGTGACAGCACTCAGCTGGATACTCCACCAGACTAGATGAATTTTTCTTCTTAAATCCGGTAAGATCAAGAGATTACAATAAATATATACTACAGCATAGTTAACTGGTCAATTGCGGAGAGAAAAATTAATGTTCTTAACTTCTTTACTAACTCAACGTTTGACAGGAAAAACAGAACTTTAATGGAATATTCGAATATCTATATATGTCAAGTGTTAGCCCCAGGAAAGAGCCCCTTGAGTTCTGATAAGTTCGACTGAAACAAAAGGTATATACATGCATATAATGTGTGTGCACAATGTTACTTTGGACATAGGTGTCTGTATAAGTCATATCTTTCTTTAAAGAAAAACAATTTCATAATTATCTAAGGAACTGGGAATATAGAAAATACACAATGATACAATTAGATCCGAAGTGGATTCGAACATGTGCCTATTTAAAACTGTGAGTTTAACCGTTGGCCCATCGGACAATACGTTTTTATGTGAATGTTAAAATCATATTGAAAACTCAAACCTCTTGCTTGGTTGATAATGTTTTTTCCATTTTAATGTTTTTTATCAAACCAGATGTTGCAACAGCGACGAAATGCACTGCACTTTTAATTAAAATAGACATTCGAATTATCTGTACAATTTCAACTTACGAATAACCCTAAGGTCTCATGAGAAAGCGCAACATCTCGATGTTTTTTTTTTCTGTGATGTCCCTCTACATCCCTCACTCTATAATAAATACCAACGTGTATTTATTTGTATCTCTATATATAAGTTAGCGAGTAAAAATGTGTCGGGCGAAACGATTTCAAGTGTTGAGAGGGTGTGAGAAAGCAAATAGCAAGTCAGAAATTCCCGCCGTCTGAAATTAATTCAGGAAAAAAAATCCTCACTCATTCTAAATAAAAATCAACGTTTGATGTTTTTTTCCGGATCATCCGAAAATCTTGGGTTTTCTTTCAACTCGCGAAAGTTTGGTCCCTTCGTTATCTTATCGAAATAAAAAAAAATATTAGAAAGACTTACATTGGAGATCCTGAAGAAAGTATCAGACACAAACTAACTTTGTTTACCGATAGTACAGCGACGCTAACGTACAGGTGGCTGTATTTTTATTTTTTGCGGGACGGGTTGGTGTTTTCCTTTATATCATCAGAAATGATAATGATTTGTATATGAAAATTAAATTAATGACGTAATTCTATGATTTTATATGAATATTAGTGGGAACACTGGCGAAGCATAATTTTTCCGTCACATTTGACGGAGGGTGTACACTCGTTGAAGAAGTATTTCATAAATGAGTTCCTATTTTTCTTCCTTTTCTTTCATTTGTGTCTCTGTTTTTTTTATTATTAACTACTTAACTTTTATTTATTTCATTTATTTATTTATTATCATTGTTCACCCCAAACAAGGCCACTGTAGACGTAAGGTGCTATTGAGAGTTAGGGTGTAAGTTTCGGGGGGTCATCCTAAGTTGGGAGCAGTGCAGCGAGATGCCTGGTTACATTAGTTTTAAATTTCTGCATGTCGGTACAGTTGGGGAAACAGAGAGCGGGGAGGGAGTTCCAGAGGCCAGCAACACTAAGAAAAGAAGTTATTGGAGTAGAAGGCTTTCCGGCATCTGGGTACCTCCGCAGTGAATGGATGGGACTTAGCTGATTGTCGGGTTGTCGAAGGGGCACTAGAGCAGCAAGATAACTGAGCACAATCCATTGAAGTACTTGTAAAACAGGCACAAGGATGCAGCATCGCGGCGATGGGGCAGGGGCTGGAGCTTGGTGGTTAGTGAGGGACCTATTAAGTTAACGACTCTTTGTCTAAGAAGGAGAGACTAGTGGATGGTGCACCAGCCCAGATGTGACAACAATACTCCATGCATGGGCGGATCGTGGCTTTGTAGAGATATAGAATACGGTCAGGTGTAAAAAGTTTACTAGCACGGTGGAGGAAGCCCACCTTATTTGCAGCAGCCTTGGCAATGTCTTCAATGTATTTGTTCCACCTCCTGTTACCTGTGAATGTTAAACCGAGGAGTTTGAACGTTGGACTCTCATGTAGGTTTTTTTTTTGCCATGTCAATCGGTGGTTGGAGAGCTTTCTTGTAGTTATTGAAGGACATGAGCTTTATCTTTGCATCATTAAATGTTACCATCCATTCCACTACAGACTAGAGGTAACTTTCTAAGGATTCAGCCATTGCATCGGATATAATCGCGTCCGTTTTGCGTACAAGATGAGAGTAGAGCTTGGTGTTGTCAGCAAATATACCCATCTCCGACACAATTTCATCAGGGAGGTCGTTTATAAAATCCGGAACAATAAAGGGTGAAGAATTGATCCCTGGTGTACACCATCATTTATGTCATGTTGCTTGGATGAATGGCCATAAAGGACAACCTGGATATTTCTTTTGGTTAGGAAGGATCTGATTATATTAAATATTCGTCCAGTAATACAATATGAGTGAATTTTTATGAGAAGACCTTTATGCCATACCTTGTCAAAGGCTTTCAATATATTAAGCGCCACTACCCTAGCTTCACCTGTCATGTTCAGTGTATGATATATGCGTTCAGGGATGATCGTTAGGATATCCGCAGTAGATCGTGCTTGCCTAAATCCATACTAACGGTCAAAAAGAAGTTTAACATTAATGAGGTGCTGGACTATCGCTAGATTGATTAAGGATTAAAAGATTTAAGCAAAAATTTGAAGTAGACTGATGGGGCGATAATTATTAAAATCAGTTCTATCCCATAATTCTTGAAGACGTGTATCTCAGAGGCAATTTTTCAGCTATCAGAGAAGCAAGATTCAGCGAGGCATTTCTTGTAGAGTTTTGAGAGGACAGGGGCCAGTTCAGCAGAACATTTCTTTATTATTAATTACTTAACTTTTATTATTGGTCCCTCGATTTATGAAATCAGGGGACCTATGTTTTGAGGCATTTCCGTCCGTCCGTCCGTCCGGATTTTTCTCCGCAACCATCCATTGAATTTCTCTGAAATTTTGCATGAAGTTGTAACTTTGGTCAGGTTAGAAAGTGACATTCTCTGATTTTTGAAAATAAATCTGGTTAGCACCCCAGGGGGTCAAAAGGCCCCGAAATGGCAAAAAAAATGTCATTTTTTGCCCCATCCATTTAATTTCTCTGAAACTTGGCCAAAATGTGGAGGCAATTGTTCCAAATAGAAAATAAGTATCGCTGACCTTGGAAAAAATCTGGTTCGCGCCCCCAGGGGGTCAAAAGCCCTCAAAATTGAAAAAAATGACCCTTTTCTCCCATAACGTTTGATCCATCCATTCAATTCTTCTGAAACTTGGCCAAAATGTAGAGGCAATTGTAAAATTGTATAAAATGAGCATCCTTGACCTCAGAAAAATTCTGGTTGTCGCCTCCAGGGGGTCAAAGGGGGATCAAAAATGCCCCAAATTGCCCAAATTGATTGCATTTTACACTCGCCACATCGAGTCACATACAGAGGGGGCACGCATGCGCGGCTTGTTAATTACTTTATATGACGCAAGACATAATGATGACCAAATAAAATTATATTTTACTTTTTCATCTCATGAGTTTGTTATTTCCCAACACATTTCCTTTAAAATAAAAAAAAAATTCTTTAACAAACACCTCCATTTTATGACATAAGGATATGTTTGTGCGCGAGTGGAAGGGGATGGGCTCGCAAGGCAACAAAAGTTCGAGAGTTCGGCTAAATTTATGTGTAAGTTGCACTTCAATATTCCTTTTTTGACAAAAATCTCCTGTTGGATCACAACGTATTTGAAGTGTCGTGGAAATACAGCATACCAATTCTAAATCATGATGCTTTTCATTGCTTGATTGTAGCCCAAATGACTAACAAAAACAAAATCCAGATATATTACCCGATTTACAATAGCCCATTTAAAATGTAATCATTGAGTCGTTACTTAAATGTCTGTTACCAATTTGAAACTGAAACTTTATGCAATTACGCGGAAAATATATGATGTAATTTTAGGATTTTATATAAATATTTGTGCGAACACTGGGTAAGCATATCTTTTTTCCATCATTTTTAACGGAGGGTGTACAATTGTTGAAGAAGTATTTCCTAACCCACGCGGCTTTCAACATCAATCAGCATAATCATAATAATATCAATTTTGAAATAATAAATGTCTGTCAGCGTCAATACTATTATGAAAAAAGGACCCTTTTTTCTTTTGTAAAAATAATTATCATTGTTAGCTAAATATTCTGTTAAATAAATAAGACGAATATGTTTCTTTTTTTTATCTAAAATTGTAACAATCTAATTCTCTTTAAAATAATAAATATTCTGTCTTCTTACCATAAAAAATAATTGTCAGCTAAATATTCTTCAAATACATAAAACCAACGTCACTTTTTGAAATTGTTCTGTTTTAGTCAACGGGACGACATAATTTTATTTTTGAACAGTTCATTTGAAAATGAGTAAAGTCGGATTGCCTCATTTTAAAATGAATAAAGTCGGATTGACTCATTTTGAACCGTGTGAGAAAGGTGATAACGTAGCACGAACATGAAATGCCTTAGCGTTTATTATGATATAGATAAAGGGAGTATTCTAAATTGTTCTTACACTTGATCTGTAAACCCGTATGTTATTTTACTCGTGTATGATGCGACTTGATATACGTATCCTGGTTTACAAAATAATCTCACATTGTTTTCTGTTCGTATTCACTGAAAGTCCTATCATAGTCTTTTTCACTTGTTCTTTTTTGCAATGTGTTTTTCCACTTCATTCTTCTTTTGTTACTGACCTCGTTTTGATACTCACTGTTTGAAAATGCAAACTACAAAACTCGCAATTTTCTCCAGTTAATCCGAAAATTGTTGATTTGTAATTAAACAGACAAACAAAACAAAAACACATTCATAGATTTTAATAGATAGGTGGATATCCCATGGCAACTGCAATGATGGTGAGCGCATTACCTTGTACCATTGCCAGCGAGGCACGCACCAAGAGCCACTCCGTTTCGCAAGCCGTATGCCTTAACAGAACTGCAATACAGCCAATCATCTGAAAGAATGTAATCAAACGGGGGGGGGGGGGCGCAACAACCAAAGAAGTCTCCACGGACACTAAATCAATCCACAAAATAAGACGATTTATTTTAATCTTTGTCTCTCAAGCGACAGACACTGAGTAAACTCTGGACAGCATTTTTTTTCTAATAGAAAAGTAGTTCGTTGGTAAGACCATGGACAGAATAAATCTGAGAGCACCTTGTATTTCTACGCCACAGACACCCAAGTACATACGATTTTCGTGCAGCTTTAAAATCTACAATTTTCAAATTTCTTCAAATTTCACTTCCAGACAACGCCGGTAGGTGTCTAATATATAATATCGTGGCTTGTAAGTTTATATTATAAATGAGTATTTTGTCTGTCTAGATTATTGTACATTTTTTTCAAACAAATATTAGCCCCCCTCTCTTTCTGCGAACTAAAATCAAATTAAATAGTCTTGTTATATATTGAAGCTACTTTCGAATCATTATTATTTTCCGTTCTAATGTCCTTTTAAGAACAGAAAGAACGAATGACTGTCTGGCGAGGTCAATGATAACAATGCACGAACTTTCTCAAGATAATACATTATAATTCATACATAGATGTCTGCATGTTGGAAAACACATATACATATTAAATTGGAATTTAGAGAATTTATATTTGGTAGCAAATTTTAGTATAAATGATTTATTCTGCACAATTCGTGTGTTATTATTCTCGCTGAATTACGCATGTAATAATATATTTCTATAAAATACGAATTTTGCAAATCTAAATATTAAAAAATAATTTAAAAAAAGAATCGCATGAACTAATTTTAAATATATTTATACTGCTTTTGTTTCGCGATTAAACAAATAAATAAATAAAAATAAAATTAAAAACAATAATAATAATGATGATGATGATGATGATGTACGAGAGCCGAGAAGTGCAATTTAATCCTTTTGTTTGTGAACACATTACCTTTTCTCTAAAAATATAAAAATAACTTAATATTAACCAAGTTATATACAAACTTCAACCAGCGTTGAAAAAAAAAACAGCATAAAATAGCCTGAGAATTTATAATGTATGGTTTGCCATAGTTGTGGGCGAGGCATCTATTCACAGATGCGACTGACATTAGTTACGTATTTATATAATATATTTTACCCACCCTCTTAAACTATGACTTATCAGCAATTGTTTTAACTAGATTCAAAACAAACCTCTCTGAATCTACTTGAAGCAGGAATTTTACGAATTAAGGGAAAGCAGGGATACTCGGCGTGGTCCGGGACATGAATAGCAAAATAGAAAAGTTAATAAAACAAGCTGTGTAACATTCTTTCAAAACTTCTCTACATACATCTTTATTTTTGTAATCAACTGCACTCTCTCTCTCTCTCTCTCTCTCTGGACACTGGTTTTAAAACAATAGAAAGGATGTCAAAAGAAAGCATGAAAGAAAAAGTCATCAGCAGTTGACTGACTGACTGACTGACCTAGTTTCAATCTTGTTTTTAGAACAACTAATAAGAATGAAAAAAAGTATTTTTATCTGATTCCTATGCATTCATTTGGTTCTTGGGGACCCTAGGGGGCGAGAATTGAAATATTCACTCGCCATTAACCAAGGTAGCCGTATACTGAATCCAATGACTGAATCCAATAATGGTATTTGGTGTCGCTTAGCCTGACACACGAGTTCCTCTCATATAATAATCGATATATTTTAATTATCTTTAACCGAGCTTCGTGATAGAAGCCACTTTGTATTTGTGACGATTTATAAAGAAATATATTAAAAGAAGAAAAAATGGCATTATTGTAGTGATCACCTTTATAGCAGGATTATGAAAAATACAATTTTAACATCAATTTATTGATCGTTTGACGTTATATTTACAAGGTTAAAAGCAATTCTAATATGTAAAATATGTTCTTTGTTCACTATACATTTTAACCTCGTATTCCGACGTGTAATCGCATGAAAAAATGATCTCAGTTTTATTTTCCCTTGACAGTGTGGGGGCAAAGTAATTCGCTATAATTTAGTGTTTTTAATGATTTTGTTCATTAAAGTATGCCTTAATAAGTTCGGAAGAAATGCCTAATTACCCTAAATAATTTGAGTAAATTAATAATTAACCCAAAATGAACATAGTACCTTTCGAATGCGCCCCTGTTGTATCAAAGAACTTAACCCATATTCAGATCCCAACGCTTGAAATATCAATAAAAAATCTGCATATAACTAATAAAAGCATGTTAATATAAAGATGTTTGCTTGCATGAAAAGATCGAACTCCCGATCCCTCATTTACAAACCAGTACTTTAACTCTTGAGCTATGCAAGAAACTGACAACGCAACATAAAATAACGTATAGTTTTATGTTACTAAATTGCGATAATTCCGGCGATAGTTGGTTGTCATTAAGGTTTGTCTTTAAGGGCAATTAAATTAATTTAAACGAGTTTAGTTATAGAAATAAAGTCTTCCTTGCTAAATCGATCAGAGAAACATTGCAAAGCGCAATAGATATGCCAGTCGCCTTTTTTTCCTCGGCTGAAGTAACCGACTCTTTATTTATTTAATTGAACTTCGATTTTCTCCTCACTTTAGTTTTTAAAAATTAGGAAGGGGTAAAAAACAATGAAATTGTTATATTAATAAAATAAGTCAACTTCTTTTAAATTGTTACATTTGTATGTTATTTGTTGATCCTTTTACGTAATACATCTAGTGATTTGGCAATTTAAATGCTTCAACTCACCTTTGAACGCATCGTTTTATTTTAAAAAGAAGAAATTCATCAATTTAAAAAGAAGAAATCATTTTCTAAATTCTTACCTTTTAGTGGAAAGATTGCGTATGTTCATTGTCATTCTGCAATTATGGCAATCAAGATTAACGAAGAAGCCACTGGTCAAATGTAGCAGAAATTAAGCGGATTGGCCAATCTAAACATGTATCACACAAACAAACATTTAGAGAGTAAGAGCGTTCCCGGTTTCGTATGAAAATCTATAGTTTATAACTGCAAGATTGAAATATGAATAAACCGTCATACAAAACATGCGTCTTACTCATTTTTCATAATTGGCAGAAGGAGGACTGCTACTGTGCGAATGTTGACTCATCCAACTCCCTCTATAACATTACTAATCAAAAAGAAAATATCCATTGGATTAAATATTAAAATCAATTAGGATTTTTCTTAAAGAAAATAATCGAATGACAACTTATATTGAAGAAGATTTACCTATGTATCTTGTATTTAAAAAATGCTATTATGGTCAACTATATGGGAAACTAATCAGATATTATATACTCACACATTAGTTCATTAAATGCCATCTTTATCAGTTTTGAGAGCTGACTGCGCGCAAAAAGAAAAAATGATTGATAATCTTAAACAACCGAAAATAACTCGAACCAGTTACTATAGATTCGCTGCCAGATTGTTAATCTGTTTTGCTATGGAGAACACGAATTCTTACTGTATATACTTCAACAATTTCCGAATTTTCTCAAAGTAGCTCATTCGGATTTCAGGGGTATAAGTTCATCTATCTGAACATCCAATGCGTAAGGAATGCTATTTTAGCACTTCTTAAGTGTTATGTATCGAGTCTGTAGATTTAAAATCAATTAATCTGCATTAAATCGATATAAAAATAAGACTATAGAAGAGTATCTGAGATTAAAAAAACTCCTCCGATCATAGTCTTATTTCAACAGGGCTACCCGGCGTTTCAGGGATATGACTAAGAACTCCTGTGCATTCATGCCCCCAGCACAGATCCCCTATATCACCAGTTTTTTAATTATTATTTCTTAATTTCTATTCATATGATGTTTAATTGACAATCAGGGGAAATAACTAACTCTATAGTTATCTCCCTTGAATGAAAAATCATTTTCTTACTTCAGTCATTATTTCGTCCTTAATTACCCTAAATAGATATTAGCCATGTTTTACCATTGCCTGTTCGAGGTGGTGCTGAATCAGAATATATAAGGTTCGTAATTGCATTTTTGGAGGCTTCTGAGTTTTAACCGGACGCATACGACTTTCCTTTAATAGATTTATATAAAGTATAAGATTAGAAAATAGAGAAACGGGATTTAATCGAATTGTACGTCATACATTCTAGTCTCCAGAAATAATTAATTGGTTGTCATAATTTGACTGCAAGGTCAGAAGACGAGCCGATATGAGGTTAGCAACTGTAATATATAAACCATCATTCGAACTGCAATAAATTAGGTTTGAACTTTTGTATAAAGATACGCTTGATTCAACTCCCTATTTATTAGAAAATCCAATGTCTGACAGTAGTACTATATGGACTTGAGTGTCCAATAGACACAGCCATGGAAATGTTGTCTTTCAAGCAGGCAACGGATCAAGTTAGAATAAGCGATCTTATAGTAATGACAAAACTCCTGCCATAACCTCTGTAGTTAAATGGAAATGTTGGGAGACACAAAAAGACCAGCAGTCGGTGTCAGCAAAGTATGTCTAAAGGAAGGATGAAGAAAGAAAGTGAACCACTGGGAAGATGGCGTGATAACGTATGTTCCTGGACTTCCAGGTCAGTCAGTTAAACAATATAGCGAGGGATAGGGGTATTCTGCAGTAAAAGCGGAAAAAATGTTTAATCACGATCATGCTAGAAAAAAAAGTATATCTTTGCAACCTAAGAATGAAAATTTACTGGGGTGGAGTCGCAAATATCTAAGGGTTCACCAAACGGGAAAGAGTGAATGTCATTGTGGCAGTTACCACTGTATTACTGGCCCATTTTGATAAAATAAAAACGACTCTGGTTTAGCTAAATATATATATTTTTTTTACAGATTTTCAGAACCTGCTCAGTTGTTTAAAAATATTTAATTATTTGTTCAACTTCAATAAAAACTGCAGACGGGTTTTTTATGCAACTAAAATTTGTAAATAAAATTAAAATCTTTAAAAATCTTACGGTATTAAAAAAAAACATTTCAATTTTACGTATGGGTTTTTGAATTAACAACTCAATATCAGATCCAATTTTCTGTTATGCAGTTTTGTTATTGTGTAGAAAAGTAATTTTTCAAGTTTTGCTAAAATAAGTTTTTTTTGTTTTTTTTTAATTTTCTTACCGTAAGAATGGAGCACAATTTTTCTCAGATGCCCACAGAAGTAAAGGACAATAACTCGAGTCGTTCAAATCAAGAGTTTTAGTAGAATTGAGTGATCGTCCTTGGATGTTTGTACATTTGAGAAGAAATAGCGTTATATTCCCAAAATTGAAAAATCTATCATATATAAAACTCGAAGAATACGCGTCCTAGGACGAGTAAGACTAATTCTCCGAACAACAGTTTTGTGCCACTTTTATGTCCGCTTATGAAGATTAAAATCAAGATATAATGATACTAAATCTTATGTCTAGAATTCTCATTCAAATTGTAATCATAATCCATTACATGATTTTGATTTAAAAAAAATGTCTAAATTTTAAGAGATCTTAAAATTGAAATTCGGGGAATCTTACTTAATTGGTGTCTAATATCTATGGATAAAGTTTAATGCAAATCTGAAATAGTTGAATTTTCCAAAGGGAGGTTTGCCCATATTATGCCCCCTACAAAACACCGAAGAAACTGAACTTTGTGGAATATTGATGTTTAATACCTATTGTTCAATTTTACAAAAATCGAGGGTATCTAAATTTTTACGAAGAGCTTCCACCTCGTTTTGTAACAAAATGAAACTTATAGCCCACATTTTGACCTCGCAGCTGTTTTGCCAAAATTCATAAGGATTCGTTAATGTTTTTAGGAGCAAGTCCTGTAATACAAATGTTGAAACATACCTAACTTTAGATAAATAGAGTACGATTTTATGTCTGTCCGCCTGAAACTAAAAATACCAAAGATATCCAGCAGGTTAGAGTAAAACAAAGTAATATTGTTTTTTCACCCCACCAAGCGAATGAATGTTACATTATCCCATTAGTGCATGATTAAAGCAAGTAAACAAAAAAAAATGCACTTCTTTCAACATTACTTGAAACTCTTCGGAAAAAGAATGCTGAAATTTTGTCGGATAGTCAATACTTCTGGCTTTATATTGTATTGAACCAATTGCCAAAGTTATGCCTTACATGAGAAAGAAAGAAAACTCTCACTTAACCCGACTGAGAATGTTTTAATTTGTTTTGTTTGTATTTTTTGAGCTACTGTTCTCATCTTTGATGTTATTCTCACAACGTTGTGTCCGAACATAACATCCGACCTTCTTCGGGTGGATTGAACTCGGGAATCTGTACGGAATTTTGATCGAAACCCCTTTATTTAATATCGGGGGTAGCTTGCTCTCGTTCCGTCAGTGAACCTTCAACTTCCAGGAGTATGTCAGTTAAAACCGATTATTACTTAGCACTTTATTCGTTACGTCACAAGTCTTTGTGAAAATAACATCCAAGATGAGAACAGTAGCCCGAATAATAAAAATTATCAACCATCATCTAAAAAATTCCGAAACATTCTATCTTGTAATCCATGTCATTGGGTAACGTTGGATAGCCTTTCTAGTACCCCCTCCAAAATTTAAAAAAAAAAAAAAAAAAAAAAAAAATTATTTTCACTCGTACTTTAAATGTTACTTTTCTTCACAATAACGTAACAATTGTATTTACAGACTTTATCTAGGTTTGGTAACTCGAGAAACGCCGAAAAAAAAAAAAAAAAAGAAAAAATTATATTTAAAAATAATATTAAAAAAATGGAAAAGAAATTTAAAGAAGCGTGTGGATATTTAAAATGATATTTTTTCCAATATAGCAATCACATTTTCATCATTTAGAATAAAAAAAATTGAATTGTTATTTTCGATAATCTCAATTTAAAATAGCATTTTAAGGGTCTACGTTTGTCGAACGTGCCGAATGTTTGCCATGTTTCATCGGAAATCGCGTAGACTGAATTTGCAATTAAAAACATTTTTAAAGTATAAATTATTTACATTGATAGTAATGCCGAAAACCATTTCAAACACATTTTTACTTAAAGAAGTTATTGCAAGTGAAATCGTTCACGCAAACGGCGAATGAAATATAGGCATTTTGGAAAAATACAATATGGCCGACAATAATATTAAACAAAGTATCAAGGGAGATAATCCGTTCTTTATTAAAAGAAAATAAAGAGTGGCGTGTGGTCGATTATCTCCCATAAGCCTCAGCCACACGACGCAACTTCGCTCGCCGCTACTTGTAGCAGCGAGTACCCGCTACTTGTAGCATCGAGTCGACTACCAGTCTAGCAGTTCCGTGCCTTTGTTTACAGCGCAAACATGTTGCGGGTCAGGCGCAAGATTTTTTTTTCAAATTAAACAAGCTTTGGTTTAAACATAGTTCCTGCTCCCCTTATTAATTTCATTTCTATATGCATCATTCAAGTTCTTTATTTTCTTTATCAAATTATCTTCGTAAGGAATCTCAAAACCAACCTCAATTAGTTCATTAGTTTAATATTTAAAATTGTACTCCCTCGCTTGTTTCTTCATATACTGTATATTGTCTGTATCCCACAAACCTCGTAGTTTCTGTAAATATCCAGACAACTACTGCATGACTGTGGGATCATAGAAGCGAATAGTGATTCGTAACAGCCGCTATTAAGTCTAAAATATCATGAAATTTCGCGATACCAGATCACGTGATACTTGCGACTAAAGCTGAACATGTTCAACTTTAGTTGCGGCGAGTAAACTAGTCGCAAGTTGGATGTGCGACTTGCAGCTAACCGGTCACACGATGCGACTAGGCTGCTGCTACTCGCCGTAACCCCGAGCGAAGTTGCCTCATGTGTCGGCCATATCGTTTTCTTTTTCATCAAAATGGGTAAGTTTAATCACCGGTTCGTGTATACAATTCACCTTGCTTATTTAAGAACTTACTTATTAAAGAAAATAAAAATTAAGTAAAAATACGTTGTTTGAGAATAATGTCGGAACGGATTTCAGTGTAAATAATTTACGCCCTTAAAACAGTAAATTACACCCCCCTAAAAAAATAAAAATACAAAACAAGAGTAGATGAAAAAAGGATATATTATATATGGAGATTAAACGTATATGCTATTGTCAATGTTCTTAGATTGGACTAATGTTTAGTAGAGTTGGAGAAACAGACAATATTATTAGGGTCTTTCGTAAAATCCAGGCTTATATTTTGTCTTGACAAAGTTCTTTGTACAAAAATTGACAAAGATGAAAGAAAACAAAATACGTCTATTCGATTTGTGTGATGAAAACTACTTAAATTGAAATCTGGCAAACGAACCCACCGACAAAGCCTATCAAAGTAATTAGTGTTTTAAAATCGATATCGTTTTGATTTTCACGATCCTTTTGATCCGAGAAAAGGTCATTCAAGCTTCCTCTCACTACTAAAACTTAAAAAAAAAAAAATTTAAGATCGATGCAAGTTTCATGTAAACATAATTTTCTGGTCGAAATTTCGAAAACACGTTTGTACAATTTTAGAAGGGCCTAAACCTTGGCGGGACACATTTTACGTTAAAAATGACAAAATGGAGCAGGCCTTTCATTTGGTGCGTAATCGATAGTATGAAAACACACTTCGATGAAGGTACAGAATAATTAACAAAGCCCAAGTCGTCCTCATGTTAAGTATGGTTTCTAAATAACGTTATTATTTAGAAACCAATTCTTCATATGAGGGGTGGATAGCTTTAACTATTCTGTTCCCAAACCCGAAAACATACCTCGGCCGAAAAAAGAAAAAAAAAGAACGCAAAGAATAAATTCGTATTCAACGGATGCGCACAAGTTCGAAAAACTTTCAATAAAACATACAACCTTACTTTCTTGAAAACGAGAAAAAGGAGAAGAACATTGAATTATTAAAAGCCCCCTTCCGTTTTTCATAGTGTAAAAGATCATAATCAAATATTTACATTGAATAAGTAATGTCGGCTGTTTTTTTTGTTTTATTACTGTAAACAAAGTCAAGATTACGTTGTTTTTTTCAGTCGTGATCAAATATAAGGCCGAATGAAGGTCGGCAAATGACATTTATCGGTCAGTTATTTTTACCAACAATTTTCGTTTTTGGCTTGTCTTTGGAGAAAAAAAATGCTGGTTTTATTTTTATATATAAATCCCTTTATTTTTTCAGATATCTTTAGTCCATCCACGTAAAAAGGGAAAAATTAATTTTGTCCTTCAGTCGTCCACTTGAAAGATTGCGTATCTTTTTTATTATTGTTTTGCAATAAGGTGCTCGTGGGAAATTTTGTTTTTAAATAAAAAATATACAAACATTTTGTGAAGAGAGGGCTTTTGTTTACAAAAAGAAAAAAAAAAAATCGCTTTAAATGTTCAGTCTTTTAAATAATTATTTTGTGAAAAAAATATCTATACACGACGACTTTACCCTCGAGCCACACATTCTCAGCTTGCTTCGAGTGTCGTCACGTAAACAACCAATTATTACAATAAAATATAGAAAAAGTCTGGAGAGCCAACATGGCTTATTTCATGTTGTATGGGCAAAGTTTGGTTTTGGTTCAATTACAGAATAAGGACGATTGAAAAAGAAAATTTGATTTTTGCACATTTTGAATAAAATTGGATCGTAATTGTATTTTTGTCATAGAAAATACAAACTAATTTACTTCTCTTTAAAAATCATAAATTTGAAATTTTATTGGCGGCCATTTTTTTAATGATTTTTTTTACATTGCTATCTTTCTCTAATGCTTGATTTTACATCCGTTGAATTCCATAAATCGGATTTTATATACTTAGAATATTTATACGTTTGGAATATTAATACATTTTCCATGTAAATAAAAACAAAATGGCCGCAAACTATTAAAAATATTAATTAAAATTACATTTTCAAGTTAAACGATTTCATTTCAGTACTAAGCCAGTTTAAGACAAACAATCAATTATATCGAAAATCTGTGCAGGCAAAATAGCTTTTCTTCAGCGGTGCCCTTATTCTACAACGATTCCAGAGTCTTCGTAGTGTTTTTTTTTAACCAACCAACATTTAATTTTGGTCAAGTGATTAAGAAACCAATAGGAACGAATGTTTTTTGGCTTTCTTTTAATAATTAAATTTTGTTACGCTCAAAAATACAGAGACGACCGAGAAATAAATAGAATTTGGTTTCGAATATTTGGCGTGACATAAAATGGGGAAAAGGGGGGTAGAATTAAACGTTTGTAATATGTCTTTAACATAACGAGGCAGTTTCGTTTTTATTTTCGATTATTAAAAATAAAATTTAAATGACATCTGGGTATAATTTTAGTCCACATTACCGCATACACACACACACACATATATATATATATATATATATATATATATATATATAAGTGAATTTAAGACCTATTATATTTTATGTGTAATTTTTTGTTTCCTTAGAAATTTATTTTTAGTTTGTTGTGTGGCCCTTTGACTCTTTTGGGGAAAAGAGTTGCAACATGTTGTGTCATCGGCAACCACATGCATTTACGATCATATCTTGATAGGTTTTTAGAACTACTTTTTCCTGTTCGTCTACATAAAGCATAGAGATGGCACTCAGGTCGGTCGGCACGCAACATGCCCGCGGAATCTTATTAGGCATCACAGAATTCACCAGAGTCTGTACGATGGCGTGATTTGTCGTGTTCAAATAATCGGATATCGGAAAGAGACACTTTCCTTCACAGAAGTAGGCTTGGTAACCACTGGGCGCCACAATCCATTCCATCCAGCCGACCTCACTAAACGACACGTACATGGGATGACGTCTACAATCAAGATTAGCCTTGCGCCGACGTTGAGTCTTCTTCGACCGGCGTCCCTTCTTCTTGCCACGGTCGCGTCTGTGCTTGGCGTTCCGGCGTTGACGCGAGGAGATGGGCGCAGCTTTGCCGTCGTCCGAATAAGTAACCAACAAAGGCCGAGAGTTGTGCCAGGCTTCGTGCTCCATGTTGGCGTCCCGCTTCAAGCGGATGTGCCTGTGTGGCTGGACAGAGACTGGCGTCCGAGAGGCAGTGTACACGCGGACAGAGAGGCCGTAGTTAGAGCTAGGCTTATTCCTCCACTTATGGACGGCCGGGTGGACATCGAAGACGAGCCACGACGAAGGACTCCTCGGACTGGTCGGCACAAGCTTGGTGTCAAGGAGCCGGGTGATACACTCACCGATACGGCGCTGGCCCAACGTTGGCAAGAGAATTTCGTGCACTTCAACTCTAAGAGAAAATTTCCTTTTGCACGCATTTTTATTTACATCACTTTCGGCCACCGTATTGCAGTTATAATAGCGATTGCCATTGCTGCTGTTGGTAAAGTCTCCTTCAGTGCTGAATGTGTCTTGAACGATTTTCGAAGAATCCAGATAAACGCGCAAATCAGCGGCTGTCAGAATCTCTTCTTTGACAATATTTGAAACGTTGAAGATAAGCGTCCAGCCATTTTCATCGTCGCAGTCGTTCGGGTGATCATCTGGAATTAAAGAAAATGAAAAAGATAGGTTTACTTTGACATTAACAATCGACATCCGGGTAACCGGAGGTTAAAAGTAAACATTTTAACTGATAAATTATGATCATTTATTAAGTTAGTACCCATGCAGTCAAAAGGTACTGGGTATATATTTTAGATTTGGAACATATATAGACGATGTTATAGGGAGTTTCATTTATATTTTAGGTGTAAAAATGGGACAGCCCGCCATTTGAGCATTAGTGTGCACGGCTCTTTAACATTTTATTCATTTCAAAAAGATAAAACTATTTAAATTTTGAATTCAAGAATTAACTCTATAGTAAATAAATAAAAGACGTTTGTTAATTCATACAAAAAATACTACTGGATTTGCTTCTTCAGAAGTATTGCATATAGAAAAATAGATATTTGATTCTCCCTAGTTTTCTCTTTTCGTGAACGTAGGTGCATGTTATTAGAAACTTCTTTACTATAATTAATTTCTTTGATACAATTTATCCTGCTCAGAATATTTCTCATAGGGAAACAAATCTTTTATTCCAGCAGTAAATGTAAATTTAATATGGAAGCCTATTATGCTATCGGCAGCACATTTCCATATTAGTAATACTTTCGTTGCCGATATTTGTTAAATAAAAATGACAAAAACCGTCTTAGTTAAGCGATCGTCTCGGCCGCCATTGTTTTTCGATAAAAAAACCCCGCTTTTATCGAAACAAAATCCTGAATTAAAAAAAAAAAAAAAAAAAAAAAAAACAAAACTTAGCTTCCACACGTTAAAAAATAGTCAAAATTTATTTCTATTTGTTATAAATTATGTTTTTACTTCATTTACGACTTCGTCTGTTAGGTATTCTGGCCTTATCCGTAAAAACTGAACTGTGCATGGGTTTGAGACTGTAAGCGCTTACCTTGGTGATAGAAACTTCGCACCGTATTGGCGGGTAAATATCCTCGTCCACTCGTCTGAGAGTTCGGATAAGCGTGTTCCATTTGTTTGCTGTACAAATCCCGCATGTATTTTGGGATGACCGGTTTGCCCCCATCCAATTTCGGACGAGCTTTCATGCCAAATACTCGCAAAAGTCTCATTTCGAATTCGCGGAACATTTCGTCATGGAGGCGGGGCTGATCAGATTTTCTATGTGGTGATGATGATGGCGGCGGTGCTGTTGATGATGGTGGTGTGTCGGGGAGGTGCGGTCGGGTCTGAGGACGATCTGCAGCTAGAAGGCTGGCCGGAGCCTGGCCTAGCAGAAAGGCGATTAAAACTACTGCCAAGTAGAGTTGCCGTTTCACTATCATGATGGAACCGCCTGCACGAGAGAAAAATAAAAAGATCTTCATTAAATTAGGGGGTTATTTCCAAGCGAATAAAAATACTAAGTAAACAATAAAAATACTAAGTAAACAATAAAATACTAATTAAACAAAGGCAAAGTTGCCAGAAAAAACAATGCAAATTATTTGAAAACTTAAATTTGTATAAGTCATTTCTTTTTATGCATTCTCTTATCTAATCAAACTGGTGCAAATCTTTAATTTTTAACCAACGCGTTTTCACCGGGAACTAAAAATCAGTTTGTAAACAACCTGAAAATGTATATAAAAAAGAAAGTGATGAGGAAGGGCAGTTTACGTTAAAAATTAAAAACAATCCTCGGTTTTTAAGTTTAAATTCTGTTTGTGGGTAAACTGCAGAATAATTAACAGTCGAAGTCTTTTAAACTAAAAGTAAAAGCAATTTATAGCAAACGCAGTTGAATTAAATTCTCTTCCGAAACCGTATACTTTTAACTTGCCGAAATAAAGATTTTTATTTCGATGAAAACTGGTTCAGATGATAGCTTAACTTCGCTAAACTTAGACATTGATGCTAAATATTTAGGGGGTCACTCGGACTTATGGTTAGTAATAGGGTAAACAATTTTTTTTACTATCTTTTCAATATACCCCCCCCCCCAATTAAGCGAAGTTAAATGATTATCTCAGCCTCAACTTGTTTGTGTCGATAATTTTGCAGATATTGTTCCAATAAAAATAGAAAAAAAAAGAAAATCGATCGTGTCAATGCCATTGAATATGTGCTTGTCATTTGAGTTGTATTGACCAAAAAGTGTTGAAGTTGATTCAAAATGCGATTTTATGACGCTTGTGTTTGAAATCGCCTCTTCAGCTCTAAATTTATCGGTTCTTATTTCATGTGGCCGACACATTTGGGAGCAGAAACGTTTGGGTTTGATTCGTCGTTTTACGACAAAAAAAAAAAAAGAAAAAAAAAAATTAAATATCGGCTTTTTATATAAACGATTTATTTTATAGGATTCGTTAACGTTGGAAACAGACATAGCCGATTTATTAGGGCATTTGGAAATTATTTAGAAGAAACCAACATCCTATTTTAAAACGTATTTAATTTGCCTTAAAAGTTAAACATCGTAATTTAAGCCTCACAAACCAATTTATTAAAGGTATATTTTTTTATAGAAATATTGAGGTTAATCATTCTGCAAAAATAGAGTATCAGCTTAAACGATTCAAAAAGCGAGTTTTTATAGTCGGTAGGATGTTGAAAAGTATTCCATTCTTGCGGCGCTACTCATGTCAATATCACATGAGAATGCAAGTCCCGCCCACAATCACGAATGATGCATTCGGCTGGTTTATACAATTTTGACTTTAATTTGCAGATGTGACTAAAACACCACGCAACGTTTGGGTATACATTTAGTAGTGAGTTATTTTATATTTTTATAGTACACCGGTGAGCACATTACACCGACAATAAGTTTAATGTGTAGCGGTTATGGGCTCTCTTCTGTGCAACAAAAATGGCGACCATCCAGATACGCGTTCAAACAAAACGACTTCATTACGTTTTTGAGATCCGTTACTGCTAAAATAATAGCAAATTGTGTTAAAATTATTTCATAAATATGACCAAGAATTTCTATTTTCGCATACAGTGATTTCGAAAATATTGCGGCGGTAACCGACGGGAAATAATCATTTTTTACATTTTAAATGACAAAACTGTATAACTTTTTTTTTTGGGGGGGGGGGGGTCAGTCTGATCGTTTAAAAGTACGTGGACAAGGCTGCCATTGCAAAAAAAGACAACCCTAGTCTAATTAAAGCGTTATACAACTGGAGTAACGGAAATATTTTACCCTTAGAAAGTAATGGTTTGGACGCGTCATTCAGTTGGCCAGGCTTGCGTAACAACTTGAAACAGCAAAGCAGGGGTTGTTGTTGTTGTTTTTTTGTTTAGATAAACAAAAATTGGCAAAATAACGAAATGGAATCGATTTCTAGTCTTGAAATACCATTAAACTAAATTACTTTAAATAACTACAACAAGGCATATTGCCACAGAAGCGCAAAATGTTTGTACACATTTCATTTAGATTTCGCCCTGCTGGTCCGGTCGGGTGAAACAGGGATGGAATTCCAAAGGTAAGCTGTCCGAGGAAAGAAGCTATTAGAGTATAACATTTTTCGGCATCTAGGAACCTCTATAGTGAAGAAATGGAATTTTGCCGCAAGTTGAGTTGGTCGGGGGTATTTTCGCTGAAGGGACACAAGTTCAGTAAGGTCATCGGAGTAAAAAAAAAAAGAAAAAAAGAATTCGGATAAACAAGAAATAGAAGAGATAAATCATCCGCTACGTGGTGGATTCAATGAACAGAGTCGTCCGAATCGTCCGAAATGGGGGAACGTTTAAAGAAAATAAGATACACTGACCAGACTTTTTCTGCGATCCAAGAAAAAAATTAAAGCAACAAAAAAGTTCTAATTTATGAAACGTTACGGGTGATTAAAATCGAATAGCTATCTGGCCTGAAAAATAAATAAACAATTCCAACCTGTTTTGAAAAGGACGTCAATGAACACGTTACAAACGTTTGTCGTCGAAATAAACCGGATGTATACAACACGACGACATTTGATTGTTTTTGTAATACACACGTGACATGTTGAGCTAATCACTTCCGGTTCATTTGTCGGCGATAATTCTACTCCAAGCATGGGTCATTACTAATAAACGTAGATTGTTCAGATTTGAACGAAACAAAATTTATAGTAGGACATGCAAAATAAAAGTTTTATTTCAAAATATAAAAACAAAAATACAAAATTAATTTATTAATGCTTCCATTGGAATTTACGTCGGTAAAACGAATAAAAAAGCAAACGAGAACCACCGGATCTCATTTGGACATGAACGAAGAAAAGAAAAGTGTTTCTATTACTTTCTTTATATATATATATATATATATATATATATATATATATATATATATATATATATATATTTTTAACTGAATTCTGGACATTTTATTTTTGTTAATTCTTTTGTTTTACCTTTAATTATATTTATTTTGCTGCATTTATTTTACTGCATTGATAAAGGAGGACATTGGACGAGTAAATAACGTATAGGTAAATCACCGCTAGCTTTAAATAGAGCGTTTTTGGTGTCCGATAATTTCAGATATATAAGATTTATAAATGCCTCTGGCAGATAGCTGATGGTGCAGCGGTTATGGTTCTCGACTGCTGGCAAGGCAATAGAATTTAATAAAATCGTCCGATTGTAACCACACTAAAGAGACGTGATAGTGTGAATCAGTTGTCTGTAAATTAAGAATATATATATATATATATATATATATATATATATATATATATATATATATATATATATATATATGAAGTGAATGGTTGTAAGCTTCAAGCATATCAGGTAATAAATATATGGGCTGAAAGCATTGCAGAAAACCGAATTTGTGAATGAGAAGATGAACAAAAACACATAATGGAAGACAATATTTGTGGTATTAATCTCTACAATTATCGATTTATTTTTCAATCAATTTTTATCATACAATATGAGTAAATATATATATATATATATATATATATATATATATATATATCTTTGATATACTGAAGCAAATAATGGATATTATGAATATTTTGTAGCAAAAACGAAAATATCGATGATATTTCGACGCTTAATCGTAGATATTATTGAAATACTGATGCAACTATTTGATAGCATGTATATTTTTGAAGCCAACCTACATTTGACGAGAATATTTTAAAGCAAAATCGTCTGCGTCATGGATATTTCTGAAAAAAAATAATAGATATGTGTATGCTATTTTGTATGGATATGTGTAGGTTATTTTGTGTGGATATGTGTATGATATTTTGTCTGTGTGGATATGTGTATGATATTTTGTGTGGATATGTGTATGCTATTTTGTGTGGATATGTTTAGGTTATTTTGTGTGGATATTTGTATGATATTCTGTGTGGATATGTGTATGCTATTTTGTGAGGATATGTGTAGGATATTTTGAAGCAAAACCATAATGCAAATGGTTTGAAAATATAGAAAGAGATGCTGTCGTCATGGCTTGAAGCCATCACTATGCTGGATGAACATGATTGCATCTTTCCCATTGCCAGTTAATAATGAGGGTGTGGCAAAGGTTGTAGAGTATTCCTCCGCAAGACCGAATAAAAGAAAAAAAATACAGAAATAAAATAACTAATGGGAAATAATAAATAAGTTCAGTTTTTGGGTTCAGGTGCTTTTTAATCCTGATTTTCAATGCTCACGAACCGTCATCCCGAGTGATATAGGGGTGATCTATTTTCATATCTCAATGCTACTTTTGGTTGACCTATATTTTCTACAGCAGACAGATAGAGGGACAGACAGGCAATTCCTATTATTTATATTTTGTTCGGTGTTTTTCTAGATCAGGGGTGGGAAAATTACGGCCCGGCATATGTAATTCATGCGGCCCTTCAAAATGCTAGTAAATGAAAAATGATTGCATTGTCGCTTTGCAATCCATATATTTCTGTTATTTCAGATATCATTTATATTGGAAAATATACTATGCGGCCCAGTAAACTTTTTTTTTTAATGTGGCCCTTGCTCTGAAAAGTTTGCCCACCCCTGTTCTAGATCCTTTTAATTTTTGAAGTCTACCGTAAAAGATTGTTTAAATCGTTTGAATATTAAAGATGGCTGCATTTGTCTAGTTCAGTAGAGTACTTCAGCTAGTTTAAAATAAACACTTTTTACCTCCATTAAAGCGGAGATTATGTTTTCGGCGGTCGAGTTGTGTACAACCTGGCGTCCGCATCGCTTGACCAATTGTCACCAAACTTGGTAAAATATCTAACTTAGAACTGATTTAATTTTGGCATTTCTAGGTCAAAAGTAAAGGTCACGGAAAAGATGAAAGTGATACTTTTGCAGATAACTTCGGTTCTATTCATCGTAAAGATTCGATTTTACCAAATTTGATGTATGGTAGTGATTGTCTTTGATAAAAGTAACCACCATTCAGTCTAATTAGATAAATAGTTTTTAAGTTATCAATGTTTCCACGATATAACTTCGGCTATACTTGATATAATATGGAGAAGTAAGGTCCAGATAAGACTTTGGCACACCCTTACGTTGTCAGGTGGTGGCATGCAGTCTCGCGACTGACTTTTTTCTTTAACATAGTTCACTCCAAACAAAGCAAGCTGCCACTGTAGACGTAAGGGGCTACTGAGCATTAGGGCGACAGTTTTGGGGGTTCATCTAAATTGGGTGTTTTGCAGCGAGATGCCTGTTCACATTAGTTTTACATTTCTGCATGTCGGTATAGCCGGAGAAACGAGGAGCAAGGAGGAAGTTCCAAAGGTCGACAGCACGATGAAAAAAGCTGTTGGAGTAGAAGGCTCTCCGGCATATGGGGACCTTCACAGTAAATAGATGGGATTTAGCTGATTATCGGGTTGATCGAGTATATTTACGTCGAGGCGGAACTAGAGCAGCAAGTTCATCGGAGCACATTTATTTGTAAACCACGCACAGAGATGCAACGTTGCGGCGATGGCACAGGGGCTGGAGCTTGGTAAATAGTGAGGGATTTATGAGATTAGCGACTCTTTTGTTAACCTTGTCTAACAGGGAGAGACTAGTGGATAGTGAACCACCCCAGATGTGGCAACAATGCTCCATGCATGGGCGGATGGTGGGTTTGTAGAGATATAGGATACTGCCAAGTGTGAGAAGTTTACAAGCACAGTAGAGGGATCCCACCTTATTTGCAGCAGCCTTGGCAATGTCTTCAATGTACTTGTTCCAACTCATGTTACCTGTAAATGTTAGGTCGAGGAGTTTGAACGTAGGTAGGGTGTTTTTGCTATGCCAATCTACGGTTGAAGAGGTTTCTTGTAGTTGTTGAAGGAAAGGCACGTTGTCTTAGCAGCATGAAATGTTACCAACTATTTATGACCCCATTCCACCACAGACTGAAGGTCACTTTCTAAAAATTCATCCATATGTGCGCGTCCGTTTTGCCCAGATGACGAGAGTAGAGCGTGTTGTCGTCAGCAAATATACTCATCTCAGACACAATGTCATCAGGGAGGTCGTTTATGAAAATAAGGAACAATAAAGTTCCAAGGATCGATTCTTGGGGTTCATCTGTATTTATGTCATGTTGTTTGGATGAACGGCCATCGAGGACAACCTAGATCTTTCTTTTGATTAAGAAGGACTTAATTATATTAAATATTCGTCCAATAATACCACATGAATTAATTTTTATGAGAAGCCGTTTATATCAAGCGCTACTACCCTAGTTTCACCTGTCTTGTCCAGTGTTCTTGTTTCCTATAACATAAAGGGAATACAGTTTTGATTTGTTTACATGTGAAGTAAGTATAAGCTTGGTCTAGTTTGTCTGTTTTTAACGGTATATTGATCGTATTCATTACTAACCTGCACCGCACATTAGAAACGATTCATTGTATATGTCTAACTAGACATATGTAATTATTATACGGGATTTGTTGATTCATAACTTTCACTACTAAATGCTGCCTAATTTAGAAAGATTCGAACATGGGACGGTCGATTTCATATCCCGCAACCGTATCCATTGTACTAACTCTCTTGTTAACATACAAACTATGTCAAATTCCGCAGATTTTGTAAAAACAATCAGTATTTCACGCGTGACTGTGATAGCAAAGCCTTTGCAGAGATTTCCTAAGCTGAATATATAAACTGGTGCGTTTGAAGGACTTATTAAAAACTAAAGATCCCATTCCGTCAAAAATGACCAAGAGAATGCTTGCGGAAATACAATTTCACATTTAGGAGTGACAAACCGACGAAAATGTTATTTCAAACTTATACGTGACAAACCGATATGCGTGAACGAATAAAAAAGGATTGCATACATCAGATGTTGTCCACGCTCACTGCGCGATGTTAAAGTCTGTTCCTTCGTAGTGTTTTGAGAGATGACCGAAATCGGCGAATTTAATTGGAAAGCACCCAACCACCATGTTTTCTTTTGCTATAGATCAGCGCAATATGTCAGACGGATATGCTCTTTTAAACGTAAGCGGGACAGACCAAAAAAATACTATTTCAAACTTAAGCGTGACAGACTAAATAAAATAAAATTTTAAACTTCAGCGTGACAGACCGACCACCAAGGCTACCGATCGGGGGAGAGAACCTTATTAAAGTGTTCAAATGCACCTCCAAATCTAGATCCGAAGATCAGTGATAAAAACAACGTCGATTTAAAAATTTAAGGTTTAAATCCGAGTAACCTTGCTAATTGTAGTTTATTCAAACACTTTTGGAATGTACGATTATTTTTCTTTTGTCTCGAGATAATTCTTTTATTCAACATCTGAACCATACCATCATGTAGGTATGCTTCCCCGTCCCCCCTCTCTCTCTCTCTCTCTCTCTCTGCGAGCAAGTACCCCGAACTTATCCGCCCACACACAAAATCCAAAGCACCCCCTCCATTTCTTCGATGCCCGCCGCCGCCGCTGTCTTCGCTTACAGAGGATCGCGCCAAACGTATTAGCACAAGTATTTTTGTCCACCCCCGCGTCTCAGTCGGCGGTTGGAGCAGGAAAAGAAAGTGCGCTTTCCTAAAATACCCGGGCCAACAATGAATGGCATTCCAGGTACAATGCGTGGCACGCTAGATTGTTATGGCTGGCATTTCTATGCCACCCGACGCCAATTCGACGGGTAACGATTTTCAAAAACTGCGTCTGTTCGTCTGCATGTTAACAATTAAGTAAGGGGGGGGGGGGCGGTCCGAGCACGTGTTACAGAACCGATGTCGCATTTGGGGAAGAGCGGTGTGAATAAGAACGGTGATAATGCCTGGTCGCTGTGCACCGTGATTGCGTTCTTCTGTGTCGTGTGAGACACGCCGATCAGCGACCATCGCATCAAGGCAGATCTGGTCATAGTTGGGGGGGGGGGGCATGAAAATACTGAAATATGTAAATAAAACGAAACAATTGCCACTCGTTTCGGAATCTTTAAGATGAGGCTTGATAATGTGTATTATTTGGATTTTTCGGACTACTGTTCTCACCTTGAATGTTATTCTCACAAGGTTTCGGCCGATGTCCACATGGATTCGTGCCGTAACGGATAAATTGCTAAGTAATACTCAGTTCTAAGTGACAGTCAGAAGGTTACAGGTTCAATCTCAGTACAGGCGAGATTAAGAATATAATTAAAAAAGATTAAAAACTTCTATACGTTCATGGCTGACAGACAGAGAGCAGGCTCGCCTCGTGGATGAAATAAATATCAAAATTCCGTTCCAAATTCCCTACAGATTCTCGAGTTGAACATGAAGATTTCTGAGTTCGGCAAGACGTACATTAATAAGGTCGGTGGTTAAATCAGCCGAAACGTTGTGAAAATAACCCTAACCAGGGTCAGAGCAGTCTGCCTCTCGATCATCTCTTCATCGTTTCCAGTCCATTCGCCTGTCTTCTACGAATTGTTTTCTACATGTCTATCATTCTTATCGTGTACCGGAATCTGTTTTACTCTAAATAATCCAAATCTTAGATTGAGGTACGATTTCTGCCTAACATTTCCGTTAATTTATTCACAGAACTTAAAACTAATTCCCAAGTTTTATGACGCAAATACACCGATACAATACATTTGCATTACGTTTGCACTCAAATGTCAATGTTTTTTACAAACACTTCCCCATGAAAAAGCGTCTATCTAAAAAAATATTCCTATTTTTCGCATCGATACTTCAATACATTAAACATTTTTTTAAATTTAACTTGCTGTACTTACACAGCGTTGACCGAGTAAAGTAATTTAATGTTTATTTGTTTGAACATTTTCTAAACTTATACAGAAAAAGAAATTACAGTTCAATTGTAAGGGAGACAACTCTTTTTATATTCTTCATTTAAAAAGATGCGTTACTCTTCTTGCTGATTTAGATTTTTCGATCATAATTGTAAAATGTTTTAATATTACCAGTTGCCCGGGGGGGGGGGGAGCACATATTGAAAAAATTAAACTGTGACGATTTGTGTTGCCAAGAACATAGTACACCACTAACTAAGAAAAACTGGCTCGACACAATCAAAGTTTGATATGTCAGCTTAAATGCTATTTGGGGTCCAACTTTTCAAATGTTACAAGATAACTTCATCTGTTAAATATATAATATTACGGTTTCTATTGGTTGAGTCTGTATTAGTACAAAAAAACAATCACTATTTGGACACTTAGGTGAACCTGATTTTCGCAGCTTTTCTTAAAATTCAATATTCAATTAAGTTTAAAATTTTCGTAATCTATTAAAATGCAAGTAATTTCAAATAGCGTTGTTATGACTGTTTTATTAATATTACGTAATTTCCGAAATGTAAGGAGCCCCGACAATGAAGGAGCCAAACGAAACATACTCACCAATTTTGTGCTGTTGTAGTCTAAGACAGAGATAGACAACACGGCTGAAATCCGTAGTGTTATCATCTTTAAATTTGAAAACATACACACATGAAAAAGTAATTTTATTTTGGCATCGACATGCAGCGATATTTTCAGTGTGTGTGTGTCTCTTGGAGTACTCATACCAAAACTTGCTTACAGCCAAATCACATTGACACAGTGGTTCCCATCAGATCACCAAAGGTAAGCAACATTGAGACTATTTCCTCCGGTACGCGTAAACCGTATATGTCTAATATATTTATGACTAGAAGATTGGTGACCATTTAAGAATAATGAGTGCTGTACGCAAACATATAAATGCGTACGAGTCTTAGTTGGGGTTTAACTGGTCACAGAGTAGCGTCCTGTCACGCTTAATGCTACACATCTAGTATAAGTTCCGATTCTATGAGCTATGTGTGTAGAATGATCGATTATTGTTGATTTTCAGTCAAGCAGTGTACGTTAGAACATTGAACTTTTTAAAAATAAAAAAAGCTTCACTCATAGAAATCTAATTCAGATCACGTGGCATGAACATCGTTGAAAGACGTTTTTGCAAACAATTAGTCATAAAACTGAAACCTTTAGTAGTTTTTATTATTTTAGTAGTTTTTATTGTTTTCTAGTTAAATTACCCTCACTAGCATAGGTGTGTGTCGTCGTCCGGAGACAACAATTTAATCATCATAAAAAGATCAGTTCATTCCTCATTTTTTTTAATGCCTTTCTCGTGGAATGTAGACAACAACACTGTTGGGTGATTCGTTATAGAATAAAGTGATGTAATTAGAAATCCATAATAGCAAACACTTATTTATTAAAACCCGCTTAGTATTAGATGTCCGATTCCTCCGGTAAGCGTCATCCGTATATGTCGAACATAATCATCCCTATATATCTTATTCCTCCGGTAAGCGTAATCCGTATATGTCGAACATAGTCATATTAGATGTCCTATTCCTCCGGTAAGCGTCATCCGTATATGTCCTATGGGTCGGGTAAGCGTCATCCGTATATGTCGAACATAGTCATAACTAGAAGAATACCCGTCACAGGGGGTGGGGGTAAAATTAATTCTCGAATAAAACAGTTTTGCACCACTTTTGTATGTTTTCTTACGATTGTTAAAATCAAGATACAATGATAGTAACAATTATTTCTAGAATCCTGATTCCAATTTTTATCAAAATCCATAACATGATTTTTATTCTATAAAATGTCTCACGAAAACATGGAAATTTAAATATTATTGCTTAATTGGTTTCGAATTATTATTGATCAAATGCAACTCTGAATATTTATTAATCGATATCTAATACTCATTGTTTAATTTTCACAATAGTCGAAAGTATCTGAATTCTTCCGATGAGTTTCCACCCCCTTTTTTACTTTCTTTGTATTACACTAAATTCAACCGTACAACACCTTTGGACGCCTAGCAGCGGTGTTCCAAAATTCATAATGATCAGTTAATTCGTTTAGGAGTGAATCATCTACATACAAACATATTAACATATACACATGACTAATATATATTATATTGACGTACATACGCATATATATATATATATATATATATATATATATATATATACATATATATATATATACATATATATATATATATATATATATATATATACATACATACGCCCCATCCAATTATACATTATATACATATATATATGCCAACACACACATACATATACGCACGCATGCATATATATACAGATGCACCCACTTATATGCATGTGTTCATTTCAAGCATTATTAGACAGTAGATACTAGTGTAATGCAACAGTTGTATTGTTGCTGTCCATTTCTTAATTCCAACTTCTCAGATGTGATTGGTGTATTGCACATATTTTGGGGAACTCACGGATCAAATATTTAACGGAATCAGATTTGGATGTCGATATTGTATTAATTGTGTCAATGTCCTGTGCAATATTAGATAACAAATAAAATAGTTAAAAAAGAGAATGTCTAAAGAAGCGCAACAAAGAAAGAACTTAAAAAATATTCGGTTTAAAATTAGTAACGAAACATTTGTTAATAATAATATTGGTCCTTTTGTTAATAATTGTAACCCCGACATTAAAAGTCATATCAGAAGGATTACAACACTGAATAAAAGAATTTATGAAACAAAAGGTTGTCGATTTAGTTTGATCAACAATATTTGAATATATATGTATAAAAGTTAAACTAAATAAACAAAAGTGTTTCACTAAACTGAGAAGATCTTTGTTGAGGGAAATCTAGGTTTATTTATTTGAGTTGATATCAGCTGTATGAATTTTAACCATTTATATTTGTATGAATTAAGCACTTTTTGATTGTCCGTATGTGTTCTATGTCTCTAGCTATTCGCTTTTTTCAGCCTAAAATGTGTGTATGTATGTATGTATGTATGTATGTATGTATGTATGTATGTATGTATGTATGTATGTATGTATGTATGTATGTATGTATGTATGTATATACTTCAGGGAGGGTAGATTCTTGGATCTTATCAGCTAGAATCTCATTGGATGTTTTGCTCCACTTTTCAAACTTTGAGTAGTGGTAGCAAAACAATAGCACCTTCTTTTGTGCAACAGTCCATGGTTGGACTTTTAAGCCTCATATGTTTCTTCTTTTTGTTGTTGCTGCATTTGATGGAGATAAGGGGCCAGGGCATTTTGTCTCAAGGCCTGATGGCTGACCCTGGTTGGCCTCTGTCATGGCTGGACCACCATTTTCAGAGGCAGGTAGGTTTACACCATTACTTACGTCTTCCCGCCTGGTGTATGAACGGGTTGATGGGCCCTTTTTATCCTGGGTGCCGGCCTGCCAGTATTTATTTTTGTTTTTATTCATATTTTTTATTATTTATTTCCTCATTGTCAACGGCTTCTAATTGTTTATTTGAAGCTGCCCTCTATGGGTAGAGGGGGTGCCCCCGTCCGCAATTCAGGAGACGTGCTGGATGGCTTGAGGAGACAGAACACCATTTTTTTTAAATATTTGGTCAGGGTATCTGACAAACCTCTGTACAAAGAGACCGAAGACAACCGAGGGTGGTGTCTAGTAGGCATTCAAATATGTATGTATGTGTATCAAAATATATTTATGTAAATATTTATGCATACATTTTTATAAACATTCAAAATAAAAGCTCGATGAATGTTAATTTTGAACAACAGAGCATATATAAATAAACGATAGGATACTGAATTCCAATGATCATATTTTATTTAATTTACAACATTCAAAAGATCCATATAAATTTAGGGTCCGTTTCGTACATGCAGGAAATAAGAGGAGAAAGTCCAGCATGACAGTTTTTTATTATTATTTACTTATTGGGGGGGGGGGGGAGAGAAATGTTGATATCAAGATTTATTATGAAGTGAAAGAAAATTTTTCAAAATTAAAAAAAGAAACTACAATTTAAACAGGAAAATCAATTCTACTCGTTTGTATTTTAAGTGAAAGACGTTTTTGCTTGAGACAATGTATATTTATAATTTTTCAGGAAAAAATGTTGATCTTTTGCTTATTTGCTCCAAGAGCAAATGCTCTTTTATCTCTTAAATAAAAACATGTGCTTCGACAATCTCTCCGGTCGCTATCCTGAGAGGATGGTATTATGATAAACGAACATATACTACACTGACCCCCTGACCTAAAGAAAGATATCATTACGAACGAATACTACCTTCCCTTCCCTAAAAAGGAGGAGGTAATTCCCATGAGGACGGCCTTATGACAATAGAACACTACCCATCCGCAATAAAAAAAAAACTTATACAATAAAAAGAGGATGTAATACATAGGAGGATTCGCTACACATCCCCTTAAAAACAGAAGGGAGTAATTCTTGGGAGGACGGTCTTATAACAACAGAATCGATACCCCCTATTAAAAGATATTCTGATTAAATCAAGTTTTTTTTCATTCATTTAAAATACCTAGTCACTAAAACATTACTTTTTTTATGATTTATTGGCCTTTTGACTGAGATCAAAAGTGTAATATTTTTCCTTTTTTAAATAAAATCTTTCAAATTAATTTTAGTAATAATTATAATTATAGTGCTAACGATAAAACGAGTGCGTATATAGGTTGAAATTAACAATACAAATTAGAAATGTATATTACAGAATATTAATTTATTGGAAACTTTTAAAAAAAATATGCAAATGAGCAATGTGGAGATTTATTTAAGGGAGTTTGGAGATTACTATATATACGGTATTTTAAAATATTCTTGCATCATAAGAATTAATTAAGCCTAACTGGTTTTGATAATATAGTTAAAATAGATGGAAAAATCTTCGAATTTATTCATTATATATATAAATATATATATATATATATATATATATATATATATATATATATATATGTGTGTGTGTGTGTGTGTGTGTATGTATATAAATATATATACACACACACACAGGAACCGAAATCGGACAGCAGATCTTTGACATAGGGCTCGATATCTTATCGAATAGAGCTATATCAATAATACATGATAATCAATTGTACTTAGCCTTAAGCTTTACTGCAGTTTTACGGCATCGCCGACCATCGAAAGTGTATCTGACTGGCATCAATCACTTGGATACACTTCCGATGATCGCTGATACCTTTAAACTGTAGTAACGTGTTTTAGTATCTCTTATTATCAGCTATAATGATGATTGTACCAATCAGAAGGTCATCTCTACAAAGATTGCAATGCCCGATTGTGGTCGCGCATATTGTTCAGCAGGTCTGGTTTATTTTTACAGGTCTTCATCGCCGTGAGTCTCGTAGGGATATCTGTACATGTAGATGGCCATGCTCTGCGTTTGTACGACACGCAGAGCACGCTCTCCTTCTACAACGTCTGGTTTCAGTGACAAACCGAAGCAACATAACTGAGAGACGATGTAGAACGCAGGTTTTATATCGACATTTCCGTCTCCTAGATGGATAATCTTACAAAATCTACGCGTCCATCTCGCCGAGTAGGGTAGCATTGCGCCTGGGTACTATACCAGGTATTTCTACGCCCCCGCTAATAATAATAATAATAATAATAATAATAATAATATACACTGTGTATATGTGTGTGTGTGTATATATATATATATTTTTTTTTAAAAATATATAATCAAGGTTCTACCCCTTCGAAAAGTCAATATTGTAATGCATATTTACTGAACATTTATCGCAATTAATACGGTTGAAACAAACGCGTATCCTATACAAGATAATTTTGTTTGTTTTGGTTTGGCTTCGCTTTTTTTTAAATAATACATACATGCATACATATATAATATAACACATATCGCAAGTTATTTGAAAACACAACAACCTATTAAATTGCTTGATCGTTGGTTCTTCAAGAGCTAACACTAATTATTTGATTTAAATACGATACATTACAGTGTCTGTTGCGGATATACGGGTTTCATGAATCTGTTCATCCTGAATTTAGGAGCAATCCGGCTAGTCATTTCACAAATGTTCGACAGACTCGCTTGATATCGAAATACAGACACCGGTTGGACTTGTGTTTGGCGGTGTACTTTTTCCGTTTCCCCATAAAATTATCGCGTGTTGTTTGATAAGTTGCCGTCTGTTTGTTGCTGTTTTCTTTCTGCTCTGAGTTTGTGGCAGTAGCATTCGCGATTCTCGTACAGCATGTTACAGCAGCCAACTACGTGGCCGAACACAGCCAGCCGTTGTTACCTTCATTATGACAAATAAAAAATATCACTTTCATGTTTGGGGAACTCCGGTCCATTACACGTTTTCTGGTTGGTCCAAAAATAAATCACTGAAACTAGCAAATATATGCTTCTATCGGTCGTATGTTGTTGCAAACCTGGGACGATGGTATGATGACGAACAAACATATAATACACTACCCACCCCAAGCTGGTCTCATGACAACTGAACAGATACTACACCACCCCCTCCCACCGAAAAGGAGGATTTAATGTCTGGGATGATGAACGAATATATACTACACTTCTCCCCTCCCCCCACGGAGGAGGTAATACCTGAGAGGATGGTCTCATGGAAACAGAAGGCATAATACACTTCCTTGCAAAGAAGGAGGTAATGCTTGGAAGGATGATATCATGACAACAGAACAGATACTACACTACTCTCATTGAAAGATAATACATAATCCTGAAATAAATTATAAACTGAAGTGAGCATCAATATTAATAGAAGTAATAGTTTAGTTTCGACCGTAGACCGACAAATATGAAATCTCTATCAGGAATAGAGATTAGAATCTGCGGTCTGCGTTTGCATAAAAAAGACTCATTTTTTGCTGGGGTAATCTTACGATTTCTTCATAAATTCTTGAAGAATGTAGAAGGTTGTTCGGTCGCCACGCAACTTTACTTCCGAAAGTATGGTGTAATAATAACTCCAAACTGAAAAAAACAAAACGTTTTTGAATTTTACTAAATTTTCGGATTTCACGTAGTCGTCTCTGCATTTCAGGTTAAGAGTCTTCTATCTGGGCTTTTAGCAGCTCTATAAACCTGGTGAGAGGCACTCTCCGAGCTCCCTAGTTTAGTCTTAACCACTGACTCTATGATTATGAAATTTCACGCATACAAACTGTATTCATAGACCAACAATTTAAAACAAAGTACATGTTGTTGGCGTCAATATTTCTAATGACGTCATCAGTTGTACGTAGGTATGTTAAATGTAGTACATTTATAGTTGTAAAAATATGTGTAAACCACTAAATCGATAGTTATGTAACTTTGCAGCTGTATTGATAATCCGTTGAAAAAATATCGATTGACGTTTGAATTTTAATGATGACGTCATCAACTTTGTAGTCCGTTTGAATCATGCCTTTTTATAAAAGCTACATAAATATTTATTTCAAAATCAATTATGAATCAAATTCCTGGCTCTCTGGATTCAATTTCAGTTGTTTGTTCTGCTGGGTTCTCAAGAGGCCATCGTCCCGGGTATTACCTCCTCTCTTTCGTTAGGAAGAGGATTGGTTTATCGCTGAGTGCTCCTATCGCGGAATGCCGACCATTTTTACAAGTTGAATCCTTTATTGGCATTGGGTCTCCTTGCCACGCTTTGAGCCCTTTCCAGATGAAACAGGTGTTACACTCAGTTGTGAGGATACCGGTCAAATTCATCAATTTTATGAACATTTAGTCATGTACGTTTAGAAAAGGTCAGTCAATTTAACATTAAAACTTTCATCCTTTTAAAATAAATCAAATAATGAAGAAAATACGAACCCACCCGCCGCCCTAATCCCCCGGGGGGGGGGGGGGGGGTCAATAAGGTTAAGCATGTCATGATGGATGGTAAGAGATGTCGCCCCTTTTCAGGTCTTAAATGGTTAAATCATATCAACCCAGTCAATGTGGGGGGGGGGATACCGGATCGGCGAGATTCTTCAGGCGACTGCAATTACTGGACGTAACAACTGAAGAACAATTTATTGCAGCCTTCAAATTTAATTGAAAGAAACGCCTGACCTGCCACTGTTCAAAAAGCATGGAAAATATTCCCATGTCCGGATCCAAATGTACTGGATGACCGTCAAAACTAAAAGATCTCAAATAAAAAATTCGTGAAAGATTTATTTTTTATTATTATTATGGGATGTTGTTGTTAACAGACAAACTTTAAAATTAAAAAGCGTACATTAAATATTATTTTTTACTAAAACTTGAAATATTACTTTTCGGCACAAGAGAGAGAGAGAGAGAGAGAGAGAGAGAGAGAGAGAGAGAGAGAGAGAGAGAGAGAGAGATGGGGTTATTTATTAAAAGTATTCTTAAAAACGAATTCAAATAATGTTAATATTTTGTTTAATTAGATAATTCGAACTACTCTTCATATCCCATTTGTTATATACACAAGATATAAAGATTCCCAAGTCCGAAATGTTGTGAGCTGATAATATTAGTCCGAATTATCCAAATAATCCAAATTATCAAAAAAATCGTAAACAAAATGCAATTACTTTAAGTAACATTTTGATTGTATTTGAAAGATAAAACCCGAAGTGATGGATGGTAAGAGATGGGTTCTAAGAGAAGAGATGCAACATAAGAGATGGACCCCGGCCACTAAACCTTTCGGGCACCTTTTGGCATCATCCCATAACCCAGAAATATATATTTTCTGAACTTTTCTATCGGTCTTATTTTTTTGCACTTTTTCATGTTTAACCCAGCTCGGGTCAAGGTATGGTCTTACATTACATCCGGTGGTGGGCGAGGACCCAATTCGGGAGCTCTGTGTAATGTTTAATCACCCCTTACTTGCTAATTACTCTCACATCCACTTTGACCCTCACTGGTCACATTTGTTATAGCTTGTAGACACTAAAATGCCTAGAAAACAAATTAGTCTATAAATATTTGTAAATAGTAAGAAGTTGTAGAATAACATTTTCGTTACCGAAAACGGCTGGATAAGCCATTAAATAATCCGAAAATGGGTTGATATACTGTAAAACAAAGAAACCTACAGACGATAAACAAGCAAAAAATATGCAGAACGACAAGAATATAATTGACACCCGATTCGGATAGGGAAAATTTCAAAATTAAGAATTAAACGAAAATATCACTTACCAACCGTTGTGAAGACGACGACAACGACGTAAGTTTTTACGCCGACAACATTGGCCAATGATTGTTTCTCCTCACGGTGAGCGCAACATTTACGTCGTTCCTGCAGATAATGGCAAAGAACTTTCTGTGTGAGGAGTTTCGTATTTCGAACGTCTTTCAACCTCGTAAACGGTGTAGAACAAGAAAGCACAGCAACACAGCAGCACAGTTGGTTTAAACCAATCATTTGAAACAAGTTTCTTCTCTTTTTGAAACGTGATAAAAAAAATTAAAATGGTAAAAAAAAAAATAATATGGGTGTAGCTCTTATTGAAATCCCAACTTTCTCTCTCTCTCTCTCTCTCTCACTCTCTCTCTCTCTCTCTCTCTCACACACACTTATTATTATTATTATTATTATTATTATTATTATTAGTATTATTATTATTATTATTATTATTATTATTATTATTATTATTATCACATATGCCAGATTACTTCAACACCCGGAACACACGCGCCCACAAAAGTCTGACAAATATCTCGGACCTAACTAGCCAGAGAAGGCCGGCGCAACTTATAATCAAGCCGGCGTTGGCTGTTATTAAAAAAAGAAAAAGCGCGTTTCATTATATTTCAATTGCTCACAAGAAGATTTTCCGGGGCAGTGTTCCATGTCAGAAACCCCGGACCGGATGTCCGACGTACATCCCTCAATTTTGTTTTCCTTTTGTTTGATCAACCATACCGCAATATTCCTTTTCTTTTTTCTACTTCCTTTGTCTTTGTTTTTTGTTTGTTTGCTTAAACTTGAAAGAGATCTTGACGCGACATCTTCATTTACCCGCCTCGTGTTCTCCGCATACCACTCCGCGCTAGGAAATAGCACCTCCGTTGCCAGTTCCGCCTGATGTGTATAGCTTGTCCATTTTCATTTCTATATTGGCAAACCTTCTTCTTCTTCTTCTTCTTCTTCTTTGTAGCTGTCCTATCGTCCGACGACTGTACTCGCCCCCACCATCAACGCCACCAACAGACACCGTAACACCCCACCTAACCTGCCTCCAGTCATGCCACCCCCGCAGTTATGAGAGAGAGAGAGAGAGAGAGAAAGAGAGAGAGAGAGAGAGAGAGAGAGGGAGAGGCTTACTCATTTACGGTGTTCGACGACTGATCACTAACGCCCCTTTTGTATTTAAAAACGAAAAGAGGTGAAAGAGAAATGTGTTGGAAATCCGGACTGTCCAACCCTTCCCCACTTCCTGCTCAAATCGGTTTCTCACTCACTGGAAGGTGGCAATAGTGAAGTAGATACTGACGACGCTGTGAGCCGTGTTCGATTCCTGCTAGTTCCATAACTCAGCTTCCACTGTGGTCCCTTCCGTGAGTATATGTTTATAACGGGAAACCCAATGCTAACAAGACAGAATGAGGCGAATCAAAATATCAGAATTCGCTGATTCACACGCATTCCGCATTTTTACTCAATCACAAGAACACACACCTATCAATCAATATTCTAATAGTCCATATGATTTAATTATATTTTTAAGGTATGTCTAAGCATCTTTGTAGGATGCACTGTCCGTCGGTCTATCTGTCAAACACCAGGTTTAATAAGCATTTTAATAGCCAAAATACGTCGCAAATTGAATGGACGTATTCAACATAAGATGCGTCCATTAAATCTACGCGTTTAGTAACAAAATTGCTGTTTCAAACTGAAGTGACAGATAATAGACGGACAGAGCCCCCTACAGAGATTATTCGCTACGTCTAAAATAAGACGCGTCTCAATACCTCTATAAGAGGCTACGTCCATCGGTCAGTCGGTCTCGCATCAGTTTAAACTTATTTTCCCCACTAAACGCGCAGATTTAATGGACGTAACTTCAGAACATCCAGTCTTGTTTATTTTATGTAGAGCATTATCTTATTATATCACCTTGAAACACAGCGTCTCATAGGATCATCTAAGTTAAGTAACCTTGATCCTGGTCAGTACTTAGATGAGTGCCCATTTGGAAATACCAAGTGCCGTAAATTTCTAAAGGGGACAATATCAATATGTTCCTCCATCCCTTAGATATGGATACAATAGCAAAATAGACTAGACTCCCAAGCCTTGAGAGGGAGTTAGAGAAGAAGAAGAATTCCGAACTAATTCGACTAATCGTTGCTTCCGGTCGTATTTAGTGTGCCTGTCTGTCCATGCATCAGTTGTCAATAATTGATATCCGAGCTAAGCTAATGGAATATTTAGAATAAGCAGGTACATGCGTGTATTTTTACATAGTTTCAAATAGTTAAAAATTTGTTTCTAATATAATTATCTAATATATACAGTAAAGTCAGTCCCCCCTACACTCAGTAGATTTCTTAATAAAAGCTAGATATAACATTCAGTTTTGTTAGTAAGATATATATTGTAAGGTATATATTGTTTCGTATTGTTAGAAATAATTTATTTACTTTTGCTCGATTTCTTCGCATTTTTGTATTTTATCGTGCTCACTATTTGATTTTTTTATAGTTGATGAAAAGATAGTGGACATTTTAATCTTTATCCGAGAAGTATTCCACTTCATTTATATACACCTGTTACACAATTTCATAAGACACTATTTCATAAATTCACCAGAAAATAGTGCGTTCTATAAAATAACATGGATAGTTGCGCCGATTTCAGAACAAACCCGCTTTTTCTTTCGTTAAATTAACTTCCTATATCAAGTAAACAGACTAAAAACATTACACTTTAGGACGGCAAGATTCACCGAACATTTTTGTTGAATCACTCCGCCGAATTGTCCCAACAGCTATAAACTGGGAATACGAGTTAGTACCAAATACGTTTTTTTTTCATTTTTATTTACAGCATCCCCCATTAGTTCCATGCAACAACAATAATATATATGTTAATACTAGTTTCACATTACTCTAATACAACAAATAATAATAGAAATGCTAATAAACACATGCGTCGTTTTTCTTCTTTCTCTATGCGCTTCAAAACAAAAAAAAATACTTGAAGGCAACTACATTAAGCAGTACATTATTAATAAACATGAAAGTTAAAATAGTTCATTTTTATTAAATACTATGTTTTCGTTTTTTTCTAACAATGGCTGACATTCATTGGCGCGAATTTGCGATTAGTAAGCCATCTTTTCCGACGACGATGAACAAAATCATTTACCAGTTGTGTTATCATGGAGTATTGTTTTCTTTTTACGACTTTAGAAACAATATATATTGTTTGACTTTCATTACACAAACAAGCACAATAAAAATTTCGTTTACACACACAGAGCTGGTGACACGTGCACTATTAGGAATAGTACAACGAAAATTGGCAAACGCGCACGCACCATTAAGGTTGTTACGACTTTCCACGTTTAGAATACTTAATCAAGAGGGAGGATACTATCGGGCTATTCTCTCTTTCATTCACACACTAATTATCAAAAAACTTTTCTGTTCTTATTTCAAGAGAGAGAGAGAGAGAGAGAGAAAAAGAAAGAGATATTATAAAGCTGGGTTTCCGTGTTAATTTCCTTCTACACAAAAGCGTGGTTTACATTTAAGTATTACCGCTTTTTTCTTTGATTGAATATTTATTACATAAATACTAATTTTACGCCATTGCATTTGTAACAATTGTTAAACAAAATTATCTCAAACATATCGCCCACATCCGGTTTTAAATAGTTACATATTTTAACAAAAAATGATCAGTCGTTATTGTTTAAAGAATATTTTCTTCAATTTCATTTCGTAAATAATTATTCGTAGATTAGTATTTGTAGATTGAAACTATAAAGAAATGAGTTAATTGGATTACTAACTCGACTCCATAGTTCAGTTTTTAGAGCAAATGCCTTGTAAACAAGGGGTCGGGAGTTCCATTTGAACTTTTTAAGGCATTACCTTAACAAAATTATTCATAGTTTTATAACAATTTGGTTCAATTACCAAATATATTAATTTCATTTAAAAAATACAGTTTTCATTTTTATTTTTCCGTTAGTTTTCTGCAGTAATACCGTGGGGTCTGTGTTCGCACCAGACATCCATAAAAAACAAACGAACCGCTTTACTTTCTTTTACTTATAACTTGAAAACTGATTCTTATAGGAAGTTTTAAAAATCAGAATAAAATAGTAATATAGCGTTCCGGGGTGAAAGCAGGTGTTATTTAGTTTTCGTCAATGTTCCCGTTGCTGGGACACGCCTCCCGCTAGTGTATCATAAAGTTTCCGATTATTTTGTTAGACTGCATGATAAGCTTTACGGTTATTTAATGTTAAATCCATGTTTAAAACGAATTGTTTCAAGAAAAGGCAGTACCCCCCCCCTTATTGAAGTAGAGAAGGGTTGGGTTTCTTTAGTAATTGCCGAACGAAGGCGAACCGTTAAATGCAACTCCCGACGGGACCACCAGGATATTTCTACAAGGGAGCTGTATTCCCACTGAAAACTGAACATATGTTTAATCATGTCTTGTGGAATACAGATAAACACACATCTCTTCTCTTTGGTCTTAGAAGACTATCCTCCCAGACATTACCTCCTCCAAAACATAGGTATATAGCCTGTCATCTTGTGTGCCACCAAATGGAAATGTTGACGGATCCAACCAGGTAATTTTTATAACAAATTCTTACCGGTCACGAAGTCTATTATTGCGTTTTAGTAATGGTCACATCCCAGATTAACCTTGTGAGGAGGCCATCTAATAAAACGATTTCGTCATGAATAAAAAAAGATACGTTCGGATGAAACAAAGAAACTCTTGCTTCGCGGTTGATTGATTAAACATGGGGTGGGGGGTCTTGACAATACAAGCAAATGAAATAGTTTAGTCGTTTACACTTTTTTAAATACAGTCTTCTGTATTTCGTAGCTGATTGATAAAGGGTCGATCGAAATATATCATTCCCCAATGGAAAAAAATTCTAGAACAATTATAGCTAACAAAAGTTTTTGAAAATGTCAGACGGATTTAATGAACTAAGCAATCATATATATACATGTGTGTGTGTGTGTAGGTATGTATACATACATATATATACATGTGTGTGTGTGTAGGTATGTATACATACATATATATACATACTTATATATACATACTTATATATAAATAGTGTGGGGTGTGTGTGATGCGTGAAAAGACATTTTATAACAATCTAGTTCGATTGAGCATGTTTAATAATACGTTTTTTAAATTAAAACTTGTTCGTTTTTATATAAAAAATAAATCTGATATGAATTTTTTTTATTCTCTTTCAGTTTTACATGAAAATAAAAAAAGAAAGTTGGCAAACATTTCCTGCAAACATTTTATTGCTCTTTTTATTGCCTCCAATCCGATAAACATACTTTAGAAGCAATAATTATTTCAAATTCTACGAAATCAATTAGTGGGAGTTATTTTTATAGGATTAATTAATTCCTTCAACTGAAGCTTGTGTGGGCATAAGCAACAAGCAACGGGTGCGCGGGAAAGTAGCAGGGTGAGCGACAGGAAGAGGTGATCGAAAATCGGGCAAGACACCTGACGAACAAGATAATGAAGATGCGGCCATTCAATTTGCGCGTTCAGCGATGAAAATAACAGTTAATAAAAGTTTCAGCAGTCCTCCGCTATTTAGAAAATCGGCAATACCTCTGGAGACTCATTTATATGCCACATTTTGAAGTTTGAAATAACAACGCATTTTAGGCGAACCGTCGTTCCTCTCTTTCTTATATATATATATATATATATATATATATATATATATATATATATATATTAGCTATTGACCTTAACTCTGAACTTACTGTGTTATTTTTGTATTTTCATCTATTCTGTTTTTTTATGCCATATTCCGTCATTCTAAAAAAGACGCATGATTATAGCCATGAAGAACACATGCAGTTAAATACTATAGTAAAATACCCAGCTTTATAAATGTTTTTCAATAAAGGTTAGAAATGATGTGAAAAGCGCACAAATTAAGGCTGGTTATTCAATGTAGCAAAGTAATGACAATATTAAGTTCGATCCTTGTCTAAGTTAACTATGCTTATGACGGCAGAAACACGTGTCTATGTATTTCTTTTATGTACGTATAAAATGAATATATATATATATATATATATATATATATATATATATATATATATGTATGTATGTATGTGTGTGTGTATTTCTTTTCAATATATTCTAACTATCCGTAAAAACAAAATCGGAAAATATGGTTGGAAGAACGTCTGACCTGTTCAACCTGGATAACCACGAAATAAACCAATAAGAAGATACTAAACGCCACACCAACTTGAAGTGTTACCGGCATTTCTTTATTAACCAAACAACATTCTCGTTTATTAAAACTCATTTTAATAAATAAGTTACGAGTATTTTTTTATCTTATTTTTTATTTTAACATAGTTCATCCCAAACAAGGCAGGCCGCCACTGTAGACATAAGGGGCTACTGAAAATAAAAAAGGGAGAAAATTGTGGGAGGGGGGGGTCAACCTAAATTGGGATCTGCGCAGCGAGATGTCTGTTTACATTAGTTTTAAATTTCTGCATGTCAGTACTGTCGGGGAAACAGGGGAATGGAGGGAGTTCCAGAGGCCAGCAGCACGAGGAAAGAAGCTATTTGAGTAGGAAGCTCTCCGGCATCTGGGGACGTCCACAGTGAATGGATGGGATTTAGTTGATTGTCGAGTTGGCCTAGTGAATTTACGTCGAGGGGGCACCAGAGTAGCCAATTCATCAGAGCATAATCCATTGACGTATTTGTAAATCAAACACAAGGATGCTACATTGCAGCGATGGGACAGGAGCTGGAGCTTGGTTGACAGTCATGGACCTATTAAGTTGGCGACTTTTTTGGGCCTTGTCAAGGAGGGAGAGACTAGTAGATGGTGCACCAGCCCAGATGTGGCAACAATACTCCATGCATGGGCGGATGGTGGCTTTGTAGAGATACATGATAATGGCAGGTGTCTTTGCGGCAGCCTTGCTAATGTCTTCAATGTATTTGTTCCAATTCATGTTACCTGTGAAGAATAGGCCGAGGAGTTTAATGATGAACTCTCAGGTAGGGTGTTATTTGCCATGACAATCGGTGGTTGGAGAGGTTTCTTTAGTTATTGAAGGAAAGGAGCGTTGTCTTTGCGGCATTAAAAGTAACCAACCATTTATGACCCCAATCAACTACAGCCTTGAGGTCATTTTCTAAGTATTCAGCCATTGCCTCAGATATGATCGCGTCTGTTTTGCCAACATGGCGAGAGTAAAGCGTGGTGTCGTCAGCAAATACACCTCATGTCATCAGAGAGATCGTTTATATAGATCGGGAACAATAAAGGCCCAAGGATAGATCCCTGGGGTACACCAGCATTTATGTCATGTTGCTTAGATGAACGGCCATCGAGGACAACCTGGATTTTTCTTTTGGTTAGGAAGGATCTAATTATATTAAGTAATTGCCCAGTAATACCGTATGAGCGTATTTTCAGGAGAAGCCCTTTATGCCATGCCTTGTCAAAGGCCTTGGATATATCAATTGCTACTGCCCTAGCGTCTCCTGCCTTGTCGAGTGTATGATACATGCGTTCAGAGATGACCGTTAGGATGTCTGCAGTAGATCGTGCTTGTCTAAATCCATACTGGCGGTCAGAAAGAAGTTTGGCATTAACTAAGTGCCGTACTATCGCTAGATTGATTAAGGATTTAAATATTTTAGCAAAGATCGGCAGTAGTTCTGAGGATCTGTTCTATTCCCAGAATTCTTGTAGACTGGTACCACGGAGGCAATTTTCCAAAATAATATTTATTAATGTTTGTATTACAGAATATCAGAATAACACTGGTCCTGTCGGTTTCAAATCCTAACAAAGAGGCCTCTTTATCGGACTATCTTCAGCCTCTGTGTGTCCGTCTCTCCCGAAGATTATACGCAGGACTGACAAAATTGTAACCTGTATTCAATGAATTGTGTTTATTAAAGCTTTAATTTCCCAAAAGGGCTGATATGGCGTAAAACTGATTAACAAATGTGGAAGCTCACACATCACACCTACAGACGTACATCTTTTTATGAAACAGATGACGTGATTGTTTTCATTTCAAGTCGATCCGACGATAAGCCATCAATTTTGGAGTTTGAGGAAGTTAATTCTTATTTGCTATTACTCGCATATCTGATTTCGAGTGCTAGAACCTTTTCGAAGTAAATAGAAACTAGCGTTTACAGAATATTTGTTTATAAATTATACGTCTAGAAAACACAGCTATCATATACGAAACATAAGTATGACCCAAGGAAAGTTGATGTGCCATAAAACTCAACAACCGAACCAAACGAACCCAGACTATTTTATTTCAGCTGAGGTGATTGTGTGTGTTTGTGACGTGTCACATTCATCCCTGTACTGAAGAGTCCGATAATTTCGTCGAACCATGCTTGTCGCTATTATACGTCGTCGTCGTTGTTTTTTGTCGTTGTTTTTGTTGCAATGCTACCAAAACAACTAGCTGTCCGTATCCGTGAGTATTATTTTTAATTAATTTTTTTTTTACTTCACACCAAACAAGGTACATTGCGGCTGAGACGTAAGGTGCTACTGCGAATTAGTGGGCAGATTTATAGAGGGCATCCTAAGTGAGATGTTTGTTCACATTACATTTAAATGTCTGCATGTCGGTACAGTCAGGGAAACAGAGAGCAGAGATGGATTTCAAAAGGCTAGCAGTTCGAAGAAATAAGCTATTAGAGTAGAAAGCCCTCAAGCACCTGAGGAACTCCACAATGAATTGATGGGATTTAGCGGATTGTCGATATGGTCATGTTTATTTACATCGAGGCGGCACCAGCGCAGCATGTTCGTCGTAGTACATTCCATTGAAGTACTTGTAAAACAAGCACATGGATGAAACATTGCGGTGATGGGACAGGGGCTAACACTTGGTGGACAGTGTGGTACATATTAAATTTGAGACTCTGTTTTGTACCCTGTCTAAGAGGGAGAGACTAGTGGTTGGTGCACCAGCCCAGGTGAAAAAATACTCCATGCATGGGCGGATGCTGGCCTAGTTAAGATATAGGATACTCACAGGTGTGAGAAGTTTTCTAGCACGGTAGAGAGATCTCAATTCCTTTGCAGCAGCTTTAGCAGTATGTTCTATGTATTTGTTCCAATTCATGTTACCTTTGAATGTTATTCCGAAGAGTTTCAATGTTTGACTCTCAGGAAGGGTGCTATTAGTCATGGCAATCGGTAGTTTAAAAGGTTTCTTGTAGTTGTTGAAGGAAAGGCGGTTTGTCTTAGTAGCATTAAATGTTACCATCCATTTATGTCGCCATTCAACTACAGACTGGAGGTCATTTTTAAGGATTCTGCCATTGCCTTGATAGGTGCGCGTCCGTTTTACCCATATGTCGGAAATAAAGCGTTGTGTCATCAGTAAACATACTCACCTTGAACACAATTTGATCAGGGAGGTCGTTTATGAAAATCAGTAACAATAAAAATCCAAGACCCCTGGGCTACACCCGTATTAATGCCATGTTGTTTGGATGCACGGCCATCGACAACAACCTGGATCTTTCTTTTGGCTAGGAAGGATCTAATTATATTAAGTATTTGTCCAGTAATTCCATACGAATTAATTCTCATGCGAACAAAACCCTTCATGCCCGACCTTCTCAAACACTACTGCCCAAGCTTCACCTGCCTTGTCAAGTATATGGTATATGCGTTTGGAGATGACCGTTACAATATCCACAGTAGAACGGACTTGCCTAAATCCATACTGTTGGTTTGCATCAACGAGGTGGCGGACTATCGTTATATTGATTAGTTATTGAGAAGTGGTGGTGATCAGGTCATCAAGTATGGCTTCAGTACGCAATGTGAAATTTGGAAGGGAGTAATTTGCAGGGTGTAAAGTGGAGTTTGCTGTGAAAACGCCATAATTGTGGTTGAATAGCGGTGGAATTGTTGAGTGCCTATTATTTACCACACTATTAAAGTTTTTCCCTAAATCGCAAATTCATAATTTCTGTAACTCAATGCGTCTTCTTGTCATCTCAATATACCTTCTCTTATCTGCGCCTATTAAACTCTTACAATTATTTCTTGACTCTATCATTTTTGTTATCTATTTGTAATTGACTTATGGCGGTTGAATTTGATGAATGCTTGTTGCTTAAAGCAATAGCAGATGCACAGTTCGAGGTGAATCATTGGGGAGAGTAAGGATTTCTATACAATTTCCGTGTTGGAAAATGTGCTTCATATTGACCCATTCGGTTACCACATTTGTGCACTGATCAGCAGGGAGAGAAAATGTTTTACTCCATGGGGCGTCTCTGATGTGATATCTGATAGATTCCCAATCAGCCTGTTTGAAGTATCTTATTATTTTGAGAAACAGCTGATCGGATTGGGATTGAGACTTAAGGGTGATATCAATCATTACCACAATTGTATCAGTGTCCCTGAGTCAGCTATGGGAATTCGTAACACAAGCCTCGGGCAGTGAGGTCAAGAACAGGTTGACAAGTGAGGCTTGCTGATCCTCACGATCTAGGAGGCTGGTCGGGAAAGTGAGTCTGTGAGAGGGAGTGTGCCATGGGGAAACTATACGTACTGTTACCTGCTGCGTTTTTACACATCGCAAATCCAAGCCAATCCCGGCGGTTGAGATTGACACCTCCAAATACATGTATTTGGAAACTCGGATCTAAGTAGCATCTTGTATCTATGCTATCAGAGACAAAGTGGAGCAGGGTACAGTCCTGTGTCGAAAGAGAACGGTAGATGAAATATAAGTAACTAACGCTGTACCGTAAGATTAATCTAAAGCACATGTAGACTTGTTTTCAAGTCAAGGGGACAAGGGGAGGTTTCTTTGAATATAAACTCTGAGTCGGTGCATATGTTTGTCAGAGTCCTTCCGGAAGAGTGGGAAATATCTGGTCATGTCAAAATGATTAGTGGGGATTGAGGAGTGTAGGTTGGTTTTACTTAGTGCTAGGATATCTGGGAAGTTTACTGGGAGAAAAGATTCAATATTATCTATGTTGGTTCCAAGCCTTTGGACATTTGTGAATGCAAACCTCAAGAAATGGACGGCGAATGCGTTGCTTTTTAGCTCGTCATCTGATTTGAATTTGTTGCTTTCTCTTTATATTGTCATTTTTAGTTATTTAATATAGTGGGTTGGGCAAAGTGGGTGTTTGTTATGCCAGTAAGCGCACACAGGTATATTATTAGTTAAGTCTTCACCCATGGGGTTGTGGCCAACCGGAGATAAGTGCAGGGTCCCTTTCTATGCGCGACATGGCACTACAGTTACTCTGGTATTATACAACTGGTGATAGAGCAGCAGCTCTTAGCGCTAGTTAACAGTTATGGCACCTGTACTATCAGTCGCAAACAGCAGTCAGACAAGCTGCCGAACCTGTACCTTTAACTTGTCGGAACAAGAGCGGTCCAGATTAGTCATGTGAGACAGTTACAAGGAACCTTCCACAAGTTTCCTAGATAGAGAGAAATGGAGGCGAGGTTTATTCTCCTACTTAGGAAACAAGGCCAAGCACTGGGTGCATTTGAGGCGTCCCTGTAATTGTACCGCTGTGCCATTTTCTGAGCCCGTGAAAAATGAGTAACAGAATATTATATATAATAGTAAGTCTTTCTGACGTTTTACGAAATTTTGAAAGTGAAATCTCACAATTAACTTCGAATGGGTTATATTTTATTCTGAAAAAACAAAATATTTTTTAGTGCTGGTGTATGAAGGCTTATCCATCTGCTGGGGTTATAAATCGCACAAAATACGTAGAAAAAATGTAATTAAAATAAAATTAAAAAATTGCTTTATATTGTAATATGAAAACTTCCAAATATTAAAAATCTAGGATTGTTGAAAAATTATGTTTGGTGGAATAGCACAGAATTATGTGTTGGGAAGGTCAGGTGTTGTTCATTAATTACATATTAAACTCTTCTCATCACAACTGTCTAGCATTTAGCAACGATATCGAAAATATGTATGAATCGAACAGAATGAGCTGTTAAATGTGAATAAATATCAAATAAGAAACCAATAAAATATAGAAAAAGTGAATTATTGACTTCGTTTTTAAAGGAATATGCAAATTAGTTAACGTTTTTGACGTCGTTCCCATATCCACGACTGAGTATATCATAAAACTGTTATGATATACTAAATAAAATGTGGCCTTTTAATCTCACTATTAGTGCGTCAAAGTGCTCAACTTTATATATAAATACAACCTAAGAGTCTTTTTATTTTAACTTTTGTTTTATTCATTGATCTCTAACACCCCCATTTGCTTTTCCCTTGATTAAGCTCCTGTAAGAAAATATTTACGTCTTTGGAAATATAATTTGTTGAAGGAATACAATTAAAACAATCGGTTTTGCAATCATCTCAGACAAAATGTTGAAATTCAAATATCATAAATAGTTTTCAATTTGTTTTTTTTTCATTTAACGACGAAAAAGATGAAAATAATGTATTTCTTTCGTTGCATATTTTTCCCGTTTTCAAATCGGATTTTTGTGTTGTCCAATTAAATTACTATATTTATTGAGTAAAATTGTTTAAAATTAAAAGGGTAAATTGCTACAAGCAGACAAGATGTCTGAAAATTTACGTACGAGTGTATGTGTGTATCAAATGTATACTTGTGTATTGTGTGTATGCATTTGTAAGTGTATGAGTGTATTCCAATATCTGTGTAGGAGGGTCTGTGTATGTGTGTATTATTGTCTTCATTTGTGTTTTCATGTATGTTTTCATGTGCGTGTGTCTAAATCAAATATTAATTTAACAAAATCAAAGAAAAGATCAGCTCCAAATTAAAGTCACGGCGCCTCAGTTAGCAGAACAAAGTGTCAATTTAAAGAGTGACTTATAACAACAGCAACAAAGACATAAAGCTTCTCAATCGAGAAATGATGAAGACACTTGGCGAACACGATGACTATAAATATCTGGGAATTAAAAAAACGGACGCTACCAAAACGATAGAAGATTAGAACGAGAAGATCAGAATACTCAAGAAAGACAATATAGCTCATTGAAAGTAAATTATATAGTAGAAACCTAATACAATGAATACATATTTGGGCAGTAAAACACTCTTGACGTTTAAAACTCAACGTTTAACAGGTAAAGGAACACTTAAACCATGCACACTTCACCGCACCCGAAGGATAAGGCCGGGGTCAGAAAAAAGGGGGGGACGAGGCATTGTAAATATGAAGGATGAATAGGAGATTCCATAAAAGAATCAGAGAAATACATAACAAAAATTACAGAAATGCTGAATTCTGCTGCTAAAAGTACCGTTAAACGAACAATACGAAATAAAGAAAAAACAGAAAACAATGGTTCGAAGAGCAAACTAGAAAAACAACAGCTTCACGATTTATAAAACTGATCAAAGAAATGGTGCACGAAAGAAGATGGACATAACTAAGAAAAAGACACTTGAACAGAGAAACGGAATCGCTAAATAACACAACTATAACGAACTACTTACAAGACATATAGACAAAACTCAGGAAAATACAAAATGTTAACTCTGTGGACAAACAGACGAAACAGTATACCATAACATAAACAAGTGCTTTAAACTAGGCCCTACCCCACACACAATACAAAAATAGACACAACTGTTTGGAAAGGTTGTCAGTGAATAAACTTTGGACATATAAATAAATGGTACAGGCATAAAGCGGATATAGTAATGCAAAATGAAAGACATAAAGTCCTATCAGACATGGAAATGCAAACGGACGAACCCATTTATGCAAGAAGACGGGACGTGATAATAAGCAACAAGACGGGGAAGAAAAACTGGCCAATCGTAGATTTGATCGTCCCAGTAGTTGAGAGAGCAGAGGACAGCAAAACTAAACAAATACACAGAGCAAGCCGGAGAACTGAATGAAATATGGAACATGAAAAAAAAGAACACCAATAATAGTTGGAGCACTAGGAACAGTTTCGAAAAACCTGAAGAATTTACACCACACAAAGCACGGCACAAATGAAAACAAGAGAGAACTTGAATGCCTACTAGACACTTACCCCGAGTGTCCAAGGTCTCTGTATACAGAGGTTTGTCAGGACAACCTGACATGAGGATACTTCCTCCTACAAGTAAACCCTGACTAATTATTCAAAATAACATAGTTTTCGAAGCCCAAATAAGATCATCTCAGTATGGCTAACCAACACTGGCTTATACGAGGAATGCACCTTTCCCAAGTGATGTTGCCTCTAGTAAAAGCACTAAGCTGGATACTCAACAAGACTAGATGAATTTATGGCCTGGAATCTGGTGAAACTAACAGACCACAGGTAAGATATACTATAACATAGTTAGCTGGTCAATTGAGGGGGGGGATTAATATTCTTAACTTCTTTTCAAACTCCACGTTTAACAGGTAAAGGAACACTTAAATGGATTATTCAAATATCTATGTATAGAGTTCAATTGTTAGCCCCAGGAAGGCCCCCCTTGATTTCTGAGAACTTCCACAAATACACGGAAATAAAAAAACTAAATAGTAAGAAAATGTTCGAGTGCGGAAGCCAACTTACATAGCCAGATAGCGCCGATCAATCGCCGGTAAACTAAAATATAACACCGCGTCTATAATACATTATATAAACTAAAATAGAATAACATCTAGAAACATAGTAAAAGGATGACACGAAACGAAGGGAATTGAAACTGCCCGAATAGATGAGAAAAAGTCAAATAATCTGACACCTTCTTTTTCTAAACGCGGCGATGCCAGAAAAATCGCTGATTGGTGGCACAGAAAATCGTCATGAATGATCAGGGAGGATGGAAAGACCGAAGAGGGTGAGAAAACCCCAAACCTTTACTAGATGGGTGCAGGGAGTACTGGCATCTTGGAGAGGCCACTCAAATTTCAAAGATAACACACGGTCGTTATCAGCGATAAATGAATGGTAAACGGTTGTTGCGATAACGCAAAGTAATTTGCAATGGCTATCGGAGGATGCATAAAGTGATGAAAATCTTGTCACTCAGAGGCAATAAATAATAATAATAATAATAATAATAATAATAATAATAATTATTATTATTATTATTATTATTATTATTATTATTATTATTATTATTATTATTATATAGCAGAAATCTAGTAAAAAGAATAAACACTAATAAGATACTCTGGACCATTCATAGGCTGGACTAATAAATAACTCAGGCACGTTGATCAGAAGACTAGAAAATGTATGACCCTGCACAACGCACTAAATCTAAAAAAACGATACGGGCAGACTCTGCGTGAAAAGAAACGAAGGGATAAGAAGACTAAGTATAGAAGACTGTGCGTAAGACACACAGAAGAGCTGGAGGAATTACATATCCCAGAACACAAGAAGGCTAATCACCGGAGCAAGAGACATCGTTTCAATAAACAACTCAGGAAGTACCGAAACTAAAAACAAAAAGACAAGAAAAGAAAAGTGGGAAGAAAAACAACTAAATGGACATTTCATAAGACTGACACGAGAAGGGACCCACGAAGATAGCTGGGCATGGCTAAAAAAGGACACTTGAACAGAGAAACTGAATCTTTAGCACAGAACAATGCTATTAGGACAAACTATATTTAAGCTAAAATGGATAAAACCCAGGTAAACAGTAAATACAGACTGTGTGGACAAAGAGACGAAACAGTAAATCACATTATAAGTGAATGCAGCAAACTAGCCCCAAAAGAATACAAGAACAGACATGACTGTAAGGGAAAAGTAGTACACTGGGGACTATGCAAACGACTGCATTTCGAACATGCACACAAATAGTACAAACATAAACCAGAGATAGTACTGAAGAACGAGAAACACAAAATCGTCTTGAATATGGAGGTGCAAACAGATAAACTGATACAAGCAAGGTAACTGGATGTTATAATAATCGGCAAGAAGAAAACATCTTGCCAAAAGCATAGACTTTTGCTGTACCAGAAGACCATAGGGTACAGATCAAGGAGACAGAAAAAACGTAGCAAATACACGGAACTCACCTGGGAATTGAAAAGCATATCGAGTATAGAGAAAGTCAATATAATACCAATAATTGTATGAGCACTAGGACAATCCCGAAGAACCTGGGAGAAAGGCTGGGAGAATTCGGAACACAAGCTAAGACTGAGACCATACAACGGACAGCAATGATGAAAATAGCTGAAATCGTGAGGAAAATCCTTGAATGCAGAAACCAACCTACATAAGCTATGAATGGTAACCAGTCACATGGAAGTTGCAATAGGAAGAAAAGAAAAACAGAAAGAACACCAGTTCATAGAAAGTAAGTAACATAAAATGCAAGGAATTTCATATGGAACCAGCCTCAGCTGATACCACACAGACTACTCGTAAATGTTAAAGAAGGATGGAAAGACCGAGGAGTGAGAGCATTAACCAGACCTCGACTGGAAGGGTGTGGTGAGGACTGGGACCTTCGGAAGATTATTGCCATCCAATTCCCAGAGAGGACCAAAGGTTGTTGCCAGCGAGAAATCGATGGTAAGCGTCTGTTGTGATCATGCAAAGTCATTTGCAATAGTTATCGAAAGAAGTGGAGATTACTGGAAATCTGGGGAGACTTGTTGTCACTCAGACTCCAGGAAACACCACCGGTGATTATCAGTGAGCAATCACTGATGATCACCTGTGTGAGAACTGTGTGTAAACTCATAGTAATAATAATTTCTCGAAACATAAAAAGACGGTCCCAAATCCAAAAACCCAATAAAAACCTGAATAAACCTTGTAATCAAATAACGAAGACGATGATTGGCAGGACCTACCCTGGGTGGTGTAAATGTTGTTATAGAGAGTGACAGAAACGTCTACAAGATTGGGGAAGAAAAAGAGGGGGGAATATGTTGCGTTCTCGACTTGAGGATCATATAAAAAAGAAGAAAGACGGGTGCAGCTACTTGTTTATATTATTGTTTCAAAGTGCCCCCTTCCGCCCCCACGTGCGCATCGCCCCACTAACCATCATCACATAATCCTCTTGTGCCCACCTCACACACGACGCCATCCACATAACGAAAATAAGACTGTATTACTTAGAAGAACCAGTACTTTCCTCTTTGCCCAAGGTAGCAAAAACAAAAGAAAGCTATCGTTGAAGCATAAAGCGTCCACAGGCACTAGACATTCATTTAGGCAACAAACATTTTGTATTGGTTTTATTTGCTTGAATAAGTGTTTTCTAGATTTGACCTTGCATCTATATGATAGGCATTTTCTGTTGGTTGGTCGTTCGGTTTGCCTTCCCCGTAAAAACTACACGATCAAGCTTTATGCAAATAGGTGTTTCGATTATGACTAGCACTCTAAATAGGTATCTAACATCTGGGTTGGATTGACTCAAGGGGTTTAAAGTTATTCCCACACATTAGAATGTCCTTAGTCTCTTACGCTTCAGTTTGAAATAGCATGTTATCGCCAAGCGCACAAATTGGATAGACGTAACTTAAGAACGTCACAGATTGTTCAATAAATTGACGCTCTGACCTCGCTTACTTGCCCCGAATGCAAAATTAGACACGAGATTAGATTTTAATGTTCGCTAATATACGGCCTCTAAATCTTGATGGGAAAAATCAAATTTGATCTAGTCGAGAATGATTTCTCTTTCTCTGACTGATTACATAACAAATACTACACTTTGATCCCAATCCGAAGGTTAGAGTTATTTGGCACTGTTAAAAGAAAGCGAAAAGTCCGAAATTCATATTATTTGTACCCAGGCGGTGGCATTTCCGGCATATCAACTCTTTTATGCGATTTAAAGCGGAAGCACAAGACGTATTATCAACGATGGATTGAACACAAGTTGTTGTTTTACTTCTAACCTTGAATGGTTGTTCATACATTTCTACCGAGAGTTGAACTCTGCTTAGATGATTTTTTAGTTCATTACTGGAATCCGTCTCTGTATTTGAGTAGATTCCAAGGAGTCACTATAGCATAAGTGTGGACGTCAGAACGTGTGCGTAGGTACGTAGTGACGATTGCATTAATATGATATACAATCAAAAATATGTTCCTTCCGGTCTCATATTGTTGTTAGCCTGGGAGGATGATATCATGGTGAAAGAACATATGCTACACCGATCCCCAAAGGAAGATGTACTGACTGACAGGATGCTATCATGACGAACGCCCCCCTCAAAAGGAGGATTTAATGCCTGGGGGAGGATATCATGACAACAGAACATATAGTACCCTACCCTCTCCCAAACGGAGAAGATAATTATGGAAGGACGAACATATACTATACTGCCTCTAAAAAGAGGAGGTAATACCTGGAATGATTACCCCAACTTCTTAAAAAAGGAGGAGGTAATTTCTGAAAAGGCGGTCTTATGACAAAAGAACCGATATTACGCTCATCACCTCCATTAAAACATAAAACAATAATAGATTGTTTTTATACATTTAAAAATGTCTAGCCATAAAAAACATTGTTTTTATTATTCCCTTGCCTTTTGGCTAACATCAAAATGTAGTATCTGTATTCAGCTTCAGTGACATCAGACGTTTTACTACCGACGAAAATAGGACTATGCAAAATTACAACTGTA
>OY744546.1:29440783-29468283 GCA_963556195.1 Sepiola atlantica | reverse complement strand
AGTTTGCGGCTCGACAAGAATTGATTAACATTGAACTTACGAACGGCCATGTTTTACTAAACTGGTAACCAGCCCCGCAATATTGTATTCTACAGATGGTAAGTTCTCGGAAATAAACTTTGTTTATGACAGTTCTGTTTAGTGTTATGTACACAAAGGAAGGAAGGAAAATTCTTTCGAGTGGTTGAGGCTAGACGAGTTTTCGTTGTGAATGTGTTACAGAGGGAACCAGAAATTTGAGCTCAGTTGAATAACTTCAATGAATATAGTGATAGAGTAGAGAAAGACTAGCAACGTCTATTCTGTGAGAAAGGGGTTCTAGAGAATAGAAGACACCATCCTCCAACAAATGTCGAAGTCGATTCTGTACTCTGTCTAGGTAGGAGAAAGTGCTCCGAGCGACACCTTCCCAGATGTAGCAACAGTATTCCAGATTAGGACACATCAGACTCTTGTACAGCATTGTGCTAGGAGTGAGGTACTTTCTGAAGTGGTAGAAAGATCCATCCACTTTTCATGTGAGCGTGGCAATGGATTTGATGTAAGTCTTTCATTTCAGGTCTGGTTAATCATGAGAGCTTATCAAAGCAGGAGCCTTCCTCAAGGGTAGAACTATTTATTTCAACTCGGGGAAAGCGAGAGTACGAGCGATGGTGATGATTTTAACAGTATTAAAAGTTACAAGCCAGCACGGCGTGCTCCAGGTTGGAATAGAGAGAACTATAAATATCCTGATCACCATATCTCTTCGAAGTGTTTCCATAGATAGGCTTTGTAGGTCATTTATTATTATGAGCATGCATTTATAAGATTCATACTACTATTACTATACTACTAATACTACTACTACTACCACTAGCACTATTAGTAATACTACTAATAATAACAATAATAATATTAACAGTAATAATGATTATGACGCGATGATGATGATACTTATAATGATGATATTCTTGACCATTACAAAATTACCAGAACTCTGTTGCATACAGTATTATTTATAAATTTATGGCTTAAACAAAACAACTTATAAAGCATTTATCCGATTTACATTTAAAAGTTCCGTAATAATACTTATATGAGGTTCGGGGTGGGAGAAAGAGTATTTTGAGTTCCTCAATTTTACAACAGATACCGCTAGTATATATATATATATATATATATATATATATATATATATATATATATATATATATATATAAATTTCGCGTACAACAACATCGTAGGATACATTTCAGAGGAAACATTTTATAATCAATAAAACTGGCGGGTGGAAAAAAGAAGAAGAAAATTGCTAAAATTTTCCTTAAAGACTTATCGTCTGACCCTCTAAGAGTAAACGTCAGAATGATAAATTAAAAACTAAGAAAATAGAATGAGATATGAGAAAATTGTTTCAGTTGGAGAAAACGATTGAGAGAGAAAATAAAAAAAGTAACTCTCAACGTGATGGTGGTTTTGGATCATTAAAGATCTCCAACTGATGCTTCAAAATCTTTTTTCTACACAGGCTATGTCGAGAATTGTTAATAACTAACGCCTCAATAATATTGAGATGGTAGTTCGACCTGGCACTGTGTAAAACAGAAAACCACCCATCGGAATAGTTATCAGAACAACTATTTGTACTAACGAGGTGATTACCGATGGCTGATTCCTGTGCCTGAAAGCTCCCGGATAATCTCGAAACCTTGTGTAAGCGAATATCACGTGGTATGTGTTGGGATATTCTAAATTCTAATCTTTGGGATGTCTTGCCAACGTAGTCAGTTTCACACTGACACATGAATTTATAAACAACAGAATTCTTTTGAATGGCTGGCAAAACATCCTTACGAAAAGAAGAGAAAAAGGTTCGAGTCGTGTAAACTACTCTCAGCATGGTTGCTGGAAAACAGCGTTGAGTAGAAGAAAAAATCTTTTTGACAATGTCAAGGCTGTCAGAACCTAACCATGGAAGTTTCAAATAAATAGGGCAACGTGACGGGCCAATAAATTTAGCACCATTAAATATAGCAACTTTACGTGCACATATATATAAATATATATATATATATATATATATATATATATATATATATATATATATATATATATATATATATATATATATATATATATATATACACACATGATTATATGCGAAACTTTTTTCTATCTATCCTAACTATATTACCATCAAAACAGGTTGTGCTTATTTAATTACATGACACGGCACTGGATGTTTTAATACCCTATCCATAGTACACTGCAAGCACCCACAAACGCACTTAGGCTTTCTTAATTTGCATATTTATTTTATAAAAGGCTTCTAATAAATTAATATTCTGAATATACAGTTGTAATTTTGCATTGTCATATTTTCCCATAGATACGCAATATTTTCGTCGATAGTAAAACGTCTAATGTTGCTGGGCTGCTGATAAAAGATACTACACTTTGATCTTAGTCAAAAGGCCAATAAATCATAAAAATAGTTTTTTTATAACTAGACATTTTTAAATGAATAAAAAAAATGATTTAATCTACTTTTGTATTATCTTTTAATGACGTGAGTAATGTATTATCGGTTCTGCAAGGAATTTCCTCTTCATTTTTTAAGGAGTTAGAGATAATGCTCCTAGGTATTACTTCCTTTTTTTAGAGGCAGTATATATATATATATATATATATATATATATATATATATATATATATATATATATATATATATATATACTCAAAGCTCTCGATAGATAGCGCACTCTAGTTAAGTTGACATCAAGCCGTCATTCTGCGTAATGCATAACTCTGGGCCCCGCCTATTGAGTTCTCCCGACTACTTGCTGGATAGCCGCCGTATTGGCTATTCCGATGTTAATTTACTTCTCATTTTTAGACAATGCGTCGTGGAGCATTCGTGCGCACCTCGGCTACTGAGTCAAACATGTATCGGGGTTTGAACCGTGTGACCGGCAAGGGCTGTCTCCTCCCATACTGACGACTGCAGGTTTGGCATGAAACACATGTGTATATGGGTTTATTTTGAAAATAATATATATATATATATATATATATATATATATATATTGTTATATATATATATATATAGTGGTCGTATTCTAATACGTACTATTTTATCTATCTATGAGGCCGATATAAACCGTAGCGTCGCGTGTGTTTCTGTGTAAGATTGTTTGCGGCTCCTGCACGTGTTCCTTTCAATTTATCTTTGCATACTTTTTTCCCTTAAAACTCTCTGAGCTCGATGTCCCTTTGCCACGTGTTCAATCGCCGAGGGTGGGGTGGTGGTGGATGCACGCACCTGCACACTGGCGTCGGTGGGGTCGGCCGTCAATCGTCGCATAAATTGACGGCCGTCATGTGTAAAAATGAAATAAAAATGGCGGTAAGCTAATGTAAACTCTGTTGATGTCTACTTAGCTGAACGCGCGGACAGGCACCAAATCTGGCTGTCATTTACAACGATCGATCTATCAGTTCCAGTATCGATTTAAGAAATGCAATTAGCAATTTTGAAACTTTCATTTTCTTTCGTGAGTGGTTGGCGTTTTATGTGTGCGGGGTGGTGGTGCTATAAGCTGTCTGAAAGCTTTTATCGCTCGTTAATTACGTACACATTTACACTTATGATTGAAATGCCGGGTGTCAAGTGTCGTAAATAGTACCGTCTATTTAGGCGGGATTAAAACAGCTGTCAAAATATTGTTCTTAACATCAGCCGTTTTAGGCTGTCATCCAAAGTTAACAAGAATTTATTGTCGGATAAAATATATTTAGCAATCTCGCGCCATTGATATATAACTACATCATCATCATCATCATCATCATCATCATCATCATCATCATCATCATCATCATCATCATCATCATTATCATTATTATTATTATTATTATTATTATTATTATTATGTGTGTGTGTGAATTTATCCATTTGTATTTGAGGGTTAGTTTAAGAGATTTCTTGCAGTTTCACGTGGTGTTCTTTCTATGTTTTTGTTGTATTTCTATTGCAACTTTCATGTCGCTGTTGTTGATTGGTTTGACGATTTTCCTTAAGATTTCAGCTTTTTTCACCTTTGTATAGTGTCAGTCTTCCATTTGGTTCCGATTTCTCCTAGTATTTTTTCCCAGTTTTTTCGGGACTGCGCCTACTTATCCTCTGATTATTGCTACTATATTCACTTTCTTCATGTTCCATATTCCGTTCAGTTCTCTGGCAAGTTTCGCGTATTTACTTTGATTTTTGTCCCTTTAATCTTGCCCCTGAAACTTGTTGGAATGGAAAAATCTAGGATTTGACAGGTTTTTATCTTCTTATAAACTATAATGCTATCCGGTCTCCTTGTTTGGGTCCGTTTATCTATTTGTACCCGCATGTCTCAGAAGATTTTGTGGTTTTCGTTTTCCAATACTGTCTGTGGTTTTTGTACTATTTATCCCCATGTTTAAAATGCATTCGTTTGCATAGTTCCGTGTATCTCCTCTCTCACGCAGTCGTGTCTGTTTGTTCTATTCTTATTGGGCTTGCTTGCTGCATTTACTTATCATATTATTATTATCTTGATCAAAAATTAACCTAGCTTTAGAGATGATGAGATAAAGTGTCAACTGTCCACAACCATCTAAATAAGGGGCTATTTAAAAAAAAAAAAGAAAAAAAGGGGGCCACCTGTTTATTGTTCGTGGAGGAGGACAATTGAAGTTCTAAGCAATGATTTCGAACCCTTTTTTGCTTAGATTCCTTCCACTCTTTTCGAGCCACGTTGATGGTATAGTATTGATAATTCAAATTGCATAAAAATTGGTAAACACAGACTTTCTTTGTTGTCCACAACCTGCGTATGTCGCCACTTTATTATTCTAAAATACTCAAGACCATTCATAAGCTGGATGAAAGAAGACCTCCGAAACGCATACATTTACAAACATAACTTCACAGACACAGTTTTTTTGTTTTATTTTACTAATGTGATTGCTGTTTTACATGAATATCGTGGCGTCTGCGATTGCGCCGGATAACTATAAACACAATTTAGTAAATAGTAAGGGTCAGAAATTGTTTGGGGTTACAATACTTTCCCGGGAAACAGCGAGACACGGGTCTACTAGTTTCCTATTAGCGTAAAGCAATAATCTTCTGTAGAGAATCGATTTTCGCGTTCCTGACAATCTTAATAAAAATTTATGTCAACAGAGAAAGAGAGAGAGAGAGAGTTCGTATATAGTACTTGAATTTCTAGTGTTAGTCGCTATGATTTTTTGGTGCATGGGATTAGGTACTTGGACGGCTGGTCGTATTTGTACGAATTTTGTACGAATTTTGTACGAATCGCTCTAGCTAGATTGATGAATGGTAGACCACGAAACAGCTGTATGTGGTTACTGTATATATATATATATATATATATATATATATATAATAAATTGTAGTTAGCTTAAAACTTTGCTGCAGTTTCACGGCATTACCTATGTTCAGAAATGTACTTGACTTGTACACTTCTAATGACCTGTAAATGTCGTGAAACTACAATGAGGTATGAAGCGAATTACAATTTATTATCATTTATTGTAGAAATAGCTCTATCCAAAGAGATATCGAGCTCTTGGTTCCAAATCTGGTGTCTTAATTTGGTTCTGTTCAGATTTAAAATAAGTGTTTCATTATTATTATTATTATTATCATTATTATTATTATTATTATTATTATTATTATTATTATTATTATTATTATTATTATTACTATTACTATTATTATTATTATTATTATTATTATTATTATTATTATTATTATTATTATTATTATTATTATTATTATTATTATTATTATTATTATTATTATTATTATTATTATTATTATTATTATTATTATTATTATTATTATTATTATTATTATTATTATAATAATCGTGTGAATATTTTTAGAAATGAACTTCCAGAAAACAATGTCAGTTGACATCATCTCTATTTATGGAAACAATCTGCTCATCAAAGTAACTAAAAAACACAAAACTAATCGCTGTTTAAAGTCAAACCTAAGTGGAAGCGCCACATTATGACAATTAAAAAAAACGAGGAGAAGGAGGAGGAGAAAGGAACAGAGGGGGATATTTATACATCATCATCATCATCATCATCATCATCATCATCATCATCATCATCATCATCATCATCATCATCATCATCATCAACAACAACAATACTGATAATAAAAAAAATGATAATGATAAGAGACGTGGGTGTAATCTGTGAAATAATTTTTTAAAACTACTTTCGCTAAATGCCATCTGAGCTAGCACTTCCCATATTATGGGACATTATCCACACACCACTATCAACAGCACACACACGTACACAATATATATATATATATATATATATATATATATATATATATATACGCAGCTTTGTTATTGTTACTGCGTAACATTATAGGCGATATAAAACCGTACATATATCGGACAGGGAGTCTCGGCCTAGTGACAAAATACCAGACTATATACACTTACATCGATGGTTCGATCCCTGCCCAGGATAGCCATGCTGATGACGGTTTATAGATTTCTTTTATGTACGTAAAAATTAACTAATCACAATTAATTAATAAATCTATATGAAAACTAAAGTACTCTGAATGAAGTACTCTGCCTATTCTTAACCGCTTAGGGAGCGGATGAATACTAAATAAACACACCGGTGTTCTATCCCTAGTAAAATAAATAATAACAAAGCTGCGTAACATCATAGGCGATAAAACGTTGTACATATATCGGGCAGGGCGCCTCGGCCTGGTGGTAAGAGACTATAGACATTTACATAAAGGTTCGACGGCTTATAGCCAGAGAAACTTGTTCATGGATTTCGTTAATGACGTAAAGATTAATTCATAAATATTAGTTAATATATATATATATATACATATATATATATATATTCTCGGAAGTATCTCAACCATTAAGACTATGTAAAGGGAAAAAAATCAAAAAAAAAACCTTAAGTCCGAAGTCGTTCAGTGGAAAATCACTCATGTAAGTCAATTTAATTTTTACAGTTATTATATTTGTTTGCTTCTAACATTATTTAAGGGATCATCAGTTGTTTACCATGAAAAACTGTTTCGTGAATTTATATATATATATATAAACACTGGTACAGTCAACACTAATTAATCCGCGTTTCGATGTTATTACATCTTAACAAGACTGGAAAAAACAAAAGTCTTTTTGTTTTTCCACAGTCTTTTGTTTTTTGTAGTTTTTTTTTTCACAGTCTTGATAAGATGTAATAACATCGAAACGTGCATTAATTGACGTCAACTGTATCAATGTTTATTTAATTATATGAATGCTCTGCTCGGTATTGAGCAAAAAAGGTTCTTGGCCTTTTGGCTAAGATCAAAGTGTAGTATCTGTTCCGATGGATACTGCACCCCATAGACTGGTATTGTCTTGGCCTTCGGGGCTTGATTTACGCCGGTCTATGGGTCTGTCCTGTGCAGTTCTAGGAGGTCCAACCTCCCAGGCTTCGTCTCCCCTCTTTGGGGAGGAGTAAGTTTATTGCTTACTGCCTGAGGCGCTCCTACCGGGTAAATTGCGACAGGGCTGCCCAGGCAATTTTTAAACCCCACTTTCCCGACCCGACCGTGGGTCATATCTTACTTGTGGGAGTAAGATAGAAACTGGCCTTGTGCCTAACTCCTGGAGAGGAGTAAATCAATACTCGTTATTGAGCAATTTAAAAAAAAATGGTTTATGTTCATTTTCTCAATGTAATTGAACTTGATTAATTAATATATAAATATGTGTGTGTGACATATAATATGTGCGTGTGACATATAATATGTGCGTGTGACTATCTTTGTGTGTGTCTTCGTGTATAAGATTGAATATAATTATGTGTAGACTAATAAAAGTATCAATATTTTGCTTCTTTTATTCAACAGAATCAATGGTATATTTGGTACATTTTATACGGAGATGAATATGAGATGAATGGAATTTGAAAAGGTGTGATGGGGATGGGGGTCGTGGAAGAGAAACGGGAAACAGGGTGTTGTAGATCTGTTGAAATAGCGGTAGACCGCCATTAAACGGCAACATAGATAAGACAAGGTCAGTGTATGGTCACATACATGTGTGGTCAAATATATTGTCTATTGGAGACCGCCAATAAATATATCAACTGCACCAATACAGTGATCCATGTCGTAAAAAGGGAAATAGATCGAAACTTCCGCGTAAAAATAGGCCTAGATCGTCATTGTTTGCTGGCTGCACCAACTTGCATGTTGCATCCTATTTAGAACACAGGCTTGCATTTCTAACTAAAATAACGTTAACAGTCCAGCGTCCGGATTTTGTCATTTGATCCGTGAAGTTGAAAATAACGTTAACAGTCCAGCGTCCGGATTTTGTCATTTGGTCCGTGAAGTTGAAAATAACGTTAACAGTCCAGCGTCAGGATTTTGTCATTTGGTTCGTGAAGTTGAAAAAAAGTTTTCCTCATTGAGTTAGCAATACCTTTTGAGAAAAGTTTCAACGACGTAACTTAAAAAAAATATGAGGATCTACGAGAACAATGTGTCAAAATGACTTCATAACTGATGTATTTCCTATCAAAGTCGTATGCTTGGGTTGCCAACTCAACCTCCGTATTCTTGACTAATCTTTGACTATCTTCATAAGACAAAGGGGGATACATAAAAAAAGATCAAAGATAAGGCTCTATCAGCATCAGTGTAGGTATGGACATCTTACAGAGTGACTACAACCCAACAAAGATACTGCTGGGTCGCTCTCGGCTAGATGTAATAGTACTTTAGCCTTAAAACTATGCCTGCATCCAGAGTCATCATCTGATGATGGCATTGTTAGAAGCAATAATGCTGTACTAACAACAGTTATCGTATGAACAGATTACGTGTCTCTATACTGTTTATATAAAGTTAGGTATGTGTATATGTTTATATATTTGTATGTACATGATTAATTCCTAAATTAATTAACCTATCATTAAGAATTTTAGAACACAGATGCAAGGCGTAATGATGAGTAATTTGGGCTATATTTATTTTTTATGCAATGAAACACAACTAAAAATATAGATGAAACATAATAAGACGAACTCAAAGCAAATGACCCTAACCCTAACCCTAACCCTAACCCTAACCTTCGTCGTAGATATATATGGAAATTCGTTCATATAACTCCTTACATAGAACAAACACATGAAACGTCCGAGGACAGATAGTCTGATAACAATCTTCACTGGAAAGGCACAGAGAGTGCTGCAATCCTGAGGAGGCTTCTTGTCATTCAAATCCCAGGGAAAACCTTTATCAATAAATACAATGGTAAATAGTTGCAGTTTAGGGAATGCAGGGCTTTGCAATGAGCGTAAAAAGAAACGGAGAATGCTGGAAATCTCTATTTTTCCCGTGAGCGATCGCTGGTAATTATTTGTGTGAGAACTCCTAGTAAGTAATAATAATAATACTGATAATAATACTAATAACAAAAAACAACAGAAACAACAAAAACAACACCACCACCAACGACAGCAATAATAATAATAATAATAATAATAATAATAATAATAATAATAATAATGATAATAATAATAATTCCTATGTCCCCTCTCTGCTTTTATACTCCTATATAAATATGGCTATAACTTTTTGTTAGAAGTCAGTAGCAGACAACCTATTTGAAAAGTGTTTCGAAAACGCTAATCTTTTGAATAATGCACCTTTGTACTTTTTCTTTATTATTTCTTCAAATTAATTATTCACGGCATAAGTTTTTGTAGTACACATGGATGAGGAAGCTATTTTCATTTTTTTTTTATTGTAGGGCAGGAACAATTATTCTAAGTACGAACTTAATATGTGGATTTTTTCCAATTCTTTAGGTTTCTATATTTAATTTTAACAGTCTAAATATGTCTCGTTTTGTGTTAACTGCCCCCTTCTTTATATGTGTGATAGTGCACCTTATATCTCATGGATGTGATAGATGCACATTAGGTCTTTTACAGGATCACAGGTCAATTAAACCTAGGAATGGTGTTGTCACATACATTCAACTATAAAATAACCAGAATTCGAATTTCAGAGTTGAATCCAAAGAAAAGAAAAGAAGTCGTGAATTATTTCATATTAATCTGAATTCAAGTGAAACTAAATAATTTCAAGAATTATAATTAAAATTAAACTGCTTACGTAGTGCTACGCCTTGAACTCCCCCCCCCCCAAGTAAACTTCCCACTCTGGACTGAAGCCACATTAAATGATTTGCTCATCACTCCTTCCCATACGGATATCATAAAAAAAAACTTGACACATCCAATCTTATCCCAGCTATAATCTTAGAGAAATGCTCTGCTGAGCTGGCTCCTGTCCTTTTCAAACTCTACAACAAATGCCTTTCCGAATCTTGCTTCCCTGATAGGTGGGAAATTGCCTCTGTAATACCAGTGTTCAAGAATTGTGCTGAAAGAATTGACCCGCAAAATTATCGTCCCATCAGTCTAGTCTCGCTCTTCGTTTAAATCTTTGAGTCATTAATCAACCTAGCGATAGTGCAGCACGTCGTTAATGCTAAACTTATTTCTGGCAAACAGTATGGATTTAGGCAAGCCCGTTCTACTGCGGATATCCTAACGGTCATATCGGAACCCATTTACTATACACTGGACAAAGATGGTGAAGCCAGAACGGTAACGCCTGATATATCCAAATCCTTTCACAAGGTCTAGCATGAAGGTCTTCTCATAGAAATTAATTCGTATAGTATTACTGGATTAATATTCAATATAATTAGATCCTTCTTAGCTAAAAGAATGATCCATGTCATTAATGCGGGTATGCCACAGGGTTCGATCTTTTAACATTTATTATTCCTAATTTTTAAACGACCTCCCTGATGCAATTGTGTCCGAGATGGGTATATTTGCTGACGAAATCACACTCTATTTTAAACATGCTAACAAATAGCCAAGGCAATGGCTGAATCCTAAGAAAATGACCTCCAGTTTGTAGTATAATGGGGCCCAAAATAGATGGTTACATTTAATGCTACTAAGACAAATATCTTATTCTCGAACAATTATAAGACATCTTTTTAACCACCGATTCCCATGACTAATAGCACCCTACCCGAGAATCCATCATTAAAACTCCTCGGCCTAACATTAGCAAGTAACACGAATTGGAACAAATACATAGAAGAGATTGCCAAAGCTGCTGCAAAGAAATTGGACTCCCTCTACCGTGCTAGAAAACTTCCCAGATCTGCCCTAATCCTGTATCTCTACAAAGCCACTGCCCATACAGGGAGCATTGTTGTCACATCTGCACTAGTGCATTGAGTACTAGCCTCTCTCCTTAAGCTAGAGTAAAAAAATCTCTAATCTAATAAGTCCCACACTATCTACGAAGCTGTAGGCCCTGTTCCATCGCTGCAATGTTGCATCCCTGTGCTTGTTTTACAAGTATTTTAATGGAATATGCTCCGACAAGTGCCCCCTTGACGAAAATACCTCCGACCGACCCGCCAGTCAGTAAAATCCTACCCCATTCTCTAGAGGGACGCAGATGCCGGAAGGCTTTCTACTCTACTAGCTTCTTTCCTCGGACTTTGGAATTCTTTCCTTTGCCCCTGTTTTCCTGACTCTACCAACATGCACAAGTTTAAATATAACATCTCTCTGCACAAGTCCTCACTTAGGATTCCCCTGTAGGTATGGCTCCTAATTCACAGCAGCTTCTTACGTCTCAGTGGCAATTGCTTTGTTTGGGGTGAATTAAAAATACATGTAAAAATATAGAAAAATGTAAATAAATTTTGAGCGGATCAAAATAAATATTTTTTATTCAAAAACTGATCACACACTTATAAGGTTTGTTTCAAAATTAAATAATTACCCTGTTACGCGACAGGCTGAAATGTTTCTTGTCATGTATATTTTTAGTTACCTCCTCCCGTGTTTATTTGATGCTTTGTCCGTTCGTCTGTCACGCTAAAGTTTGTAATTGGATTTTCTACATATTTCTACATTAAATATTATTCCTCATTATTCTATTATCTATATAATATTGCGCTAAAGCACTTAATGTTCGTACGTACGTTATCACCTTTCACACACATTAAAACAATGAAATCCTCCGATCAGCGAAAATATATCGGTGTCGCTAAGGTAAAAAATTCGACTATACCTATTTTAAAATGAATTGCTCCCAAATCAAATTATGTTCCTATTTACTTGCCTCCCCACGAAGATAAATTTAGTCATAAGGTTGGTTTTAATGTGGGGACAATTCAGTTTCCACTAAAAAGGTGACTCTGGATTAGGAAAAAATTAAAATTGCCTCAGTCCAGAAGGATTTCTTCTCTGACCGAGAACAGAAAAGATAAAATGTAGTATCAGAAGAGATATCATGCCTCGCTATGTTTTCTCGTCGATTAAAATAAATGCATATCAAAAAATTTGTTTTGATTTGAAGAATATTTAACTGGTGCTTATTTTGACGGTAAAAAGACGGAAACTTTTTATCGTTTTAAATACAATTACATTGCTACAATTTGAAATAAATATATAAGAAGACACATATTCGTTTTATTTATTTAAAGAATATTTTACTAGAATTGACCATTATTTTTACGGAAGAAGAATGCCATTTATTATTTCAAAAGGAATATTTTATTAGGAGTAAGTTATACATATTCATGTAGAAAGCACCGTGGAATTTCCACGGGTTTCTTCTAGTCTTATAAAAATGTCTACATGAAATATTATCAACCTCTTTTATATATCACGTTGCTCCGTTTGTCTGTCACGCTCAAGTTTGAAACGGCATTTTCATAGGGAAACTAATTGGATGGCCGCATCTGAAGAATCTTCGTTTTAGTTGATAAAAAAAAAATAGGAAAAAAATGGTTTTCTGGAGGATTGACAGAATTAATAAGAATTTGTTCAAGTAATGCGATCGCGGCCAGACAGATTTTTATCGTCCAACCCGGCGGGTGCAACAATCAACAGTAATAAATTCATAAGTAGATTCTTTTGTACTACAGAGGCGCGTCCATGAATTCATGTTTTTCAAATGGTTTGAAGTACAACTTTATTTATATATTTTATTTTGTCCCTTTAGGCATCTTTTGTCAATAATTTCATTTCAACTAAAAAAAAATCGCACGAAATATATAATACTAGCAAGATGAGCCGGTATTGCCCGGCATGTATGAGGAACCCTATGCCCTTCTCCCATCACTCCATACAACTTACATTGTTGTCTTTTATAATACATTTTATAATACTTAATTTTGAAAGTATTGGCCAGTGATTGGGTGAGTGAGAGAGGTGTAACTACAGTGACATAATAGTTTTTGATAAAGTTTTTGTTCTTAATCCCGCGTTTCCGGAAAATGAATGAATATCCCTGTGTACTCTTGCTCCAAGCCCTGAACCCCATAGTTACATTCCTATACTTATTTTTTTTTTAATTTTCATAATTTTCAAGTTATAAATAAGATACGGCATAATCACGTTGACACACCGGCTCCCGTTAGATCACCGTAGTTAAGCAACGTTGAGCCTGGTCAGTACTAAATGGGTGACCATTTGGGAACACCAGGTGTTGTATGTGGCCTGGATAGGATATGAGCATTTCCAGGTTCTATCATGCCGACAGAAAAGGTAGGGCAGATAGAGTATCTGCCTGCCACCCGAGGACGTCCCCGGACGTTATGGGAAAACAACAACAGCAGTAAAACATTGTATTTCTTTTTTTTATTAACTCGCGATAATGATCAAAATGAAATATAGTTACAATGAACTCGCGACCAAACAGGCAATAACTACAACTTTGCACATAGAGATAGAATAATACCCGTCTGAGGGGGTGAGGGTAAAATTAATTCCACAATAAACCAGTTTTATACCATTTGTATGTCCCCTTCCGAAGATTAACATCAGGATCTAGTGCTACTAAAACTTATGTCTCGGATCCTTATTCCGATTTTAATCAAAATTGATAACATGATTTTGATTCTAGACAATGTCTTAAATTGAAAGCTTAAGCTTAAGGGATCTTAAGAAATTAAAATTTATGGAATCTTGCTTACTTGCTTTCTAATGAAGATAGATACAATTTAATGCAAATCTGAAATATTTAAACTTTTCAACTTGAGGTGTGTGGCTATATTATGCCCCTTAAACTCCCTTAAATTCAACGAAACTGAAATTTTGGGAATATTTATTAATTGATATATAATACCTATTGTTTAAATTTCACAAAAATCGGAGGTATCTGAAATTTTACCCCCTTTTTGCCCCTTTTACATGAAACTAAACATAGGTTAGAGGTGAATCTTATGCATACAAATATATGACTACATGCATACACTTACTTTTATATAACTATAGATATTCACTTCGAATTCGCTTATATATGTCATCAGATAGACCCTGAAATATACTTGCAATTTAATGTTTTTATCATTATTTCTGAATTAATCCAGTTTATTCTTACATTAAAGCTAATTAGGCAATTTGTTCTAAAAATATATTACACTATTAAAAATAAAAATTTAGTTTTTGAAATATTTATTGGCAATAAAGTATGAGCGCAAAGAGAGATATTAAAAAGGCGTGTTCCACATTTGGAAAAGCCATTACTTATTTTTAAATCGCAATTAACTTCCACTTATCTTTTGTTGAACCTAATGATCACAACTCATCTATATAATAAAAGTGAACGTACGTGTGGTCGGCTCGCTTCAAGGATCACTGATGCGAATTTAATTGTTATGGAAACAACGAGAGGCTTTATCTAATTAATAATAATAATAATAATAATAATAATAATAATAATAATAATAAAAATAATAAAAAAAACAACAACCACAACAACAACAATAATATTAGAACAAATAAAGGATAATGACGTATGCAAATTTACATTTTATGATCAAAGAAACGGAGGCTTAATCTCAATAATATCTAATACTATTAAAAAGAAAAGGACAGCATTTCTTTCACTTTTAATATAAACGCAAACATATCCCTTTAAAATTAAAACAGAACGAAGGGAGAGAGAGGGAGAGAGAGGGAGAGATAGAGAGAGGAAGAGAGAAAGAGAGAGAGATAGTGTGTGTTTTTTTCCTTAATTTTCTTATTGATTTGCTTTGTCTTCTTTTCGATTAGTGTTGTCATCTTTTTCTCATCGATTAGTGTTGCCTTCTTTCGATAGAAAGAGATAAATGGGGGAGGGAGGGTTTTTTCTTATCGATTACTTTCGTTTCAGTGATTCAAAGTAATTAATTTAAATTAAATTGCGAAGCGATAGCGAGCAGTCAAAACCTGCTAGTTAAAAATAAGCCATGATACATGCTATTTTGCCTTAAACCTGTAATACTAGGAAGCAATTACATTTAAGTCTACTATTTAACAACTGTATAAAACACTTTTGAATCTCGCGCATGTTACAAAATAAACTGAGTGCCGGTCAGTTTAATCCATTATACATCTATCTAAGAAAATACCTGGCAAGTTGGGGTTAAAGTTGAGGTTAGGGTTGGAGTTAGAGTTGGGGTTAGGGTTAAGGTTGGGCTGGGGCTGGGGTTAGGGTTGGGGGTTAGTGTTAGGGTTTGGATTGGGTTAGGGTTAGGGTTATAGTTAGGTTTAGGGTTTGAGTTAGGTTTTGGGTTAGGTTTGGAGTTAGGGTTGGGTTAGGGTTAGGGTTCTAGTTAGGTTTAGGGTTTGAGTTAGGTTTGGGGTTAGGTTTGGGGTTAGGTTTGGGGTTAGGGTTCGTGACGATAGGAAATTCGAAAGTCTTTAAAGTGTTAACAAGAAATGTCTAGTTTGAATTCAAGTTTAAAGGAAACAATTTTATTGTTCATTTCTGTTCGGAGCAAAATCACAGGAAACCACTAATGGCCATGGTCGTATTAAAACAGCCAGATGGCCGGGAAGACTACCGGATGTTATCAGTGAGAAATCATTGACATTGGCTTGTGCGAGAACACTAAATGAGTTAAAATAATAATGAAAAGGAATGGAGAGTATTGGAAATCATGGGATACTTTCTCTCATTTAGACTCCAGATTTTATCGGCAACAATATCAATAATAAAGACTGGCGTGAGCATCCCAAGTAACAAAAAAAAAATGATGATGATGATGATGATGATGATGATGATGATGATGATGATGATGATGATGATGATGATGATGATGGTGTTGGTGTGTAAAAGTGAATTGTGATGAATTCCTTGAAAATAAGTGAAACTAACGCGAAACCTTAATTGCCTGTTAATATTAACAAACTGACAAATGCCAATCCGAACAACCAGTCCTAATTATCTGTCAGTTTTGATATCAAATTATTCATGGTTAATTAAAGCTGGAGTTAATGTGATCCAATAAACATAAGAGATACGATTATTACAGAAGAGGCGCTTACTATTCTAGTCATACTTTAGAGCTGTGCTACAGCGAAACGACTTAGCTATGAGTCACTATCAGAGGAAAAATGTTTTCTATACTAAGCTATATATATATATATATATATATATATATATATATATATATATATATATATATATATATATATATGGTTATTGTTTTTACTGGCGATAGAACACCGGTGTGTGTTTTTTTTAATTTATCTGCTATTTAAGCAATTAAGAATATGCAGAGTACTGCATTGAGTCGCCTTTAATCAGACGTGTCATCAATTTTTTTTCATATATATTTATTTATTAATTCTTATAAATTAATTTTTACGTACATAAAAGAAATCCATAGACACGTGTTTCTAGCTATGAGCCGTCATCAGCATTGCTGCTCTGGGCAGGGATCGAATCCTCGATGTAAATGTCCATAGTCTGGTGCTTTATATATATATATATATATATATATATATATATATATATATATATATATATATATATATATATATATATACTTGTGAAGTACTGACCACTTCAACTTTCGACAGAGAAGTGGTCAATAGAAGAAACATACAAACAGAGAACTAAGATAGGAGTCGAATTCGCAACTACTCTCCATATGTAGTAGTCCAAAACATTGCGATATTGGGAGTCAGGAGGCCAAGTATTAGGGGTTATGTGATCATCAAAATGATGCGGGGTTTTAAAAAACATGTTTAGAAGCCTATTCGCTCTGAATAAGTGATTTTCCTTTGCCATTTTTTATGTACTAGCGAGTCACCGCTTATCAAGTCTCAAAGGCTACTCGAGGATAAGTGTTATTGCGTTTGTCCGGAGGATTGGTAACGATGGTTCGAATTTGGCATAGTTGGATTATTTAGGAGGACGGCTCAAGAAGAATTTGTTAACATTGAACTTGAAAACGACCATGTTGTAGTCAGCTGAGAAGCAGCCTCGAGGTATTGTATTCTACGGACAGGCAGGTCTTGGAAAGAAACTTTTCCTATGGAAGTTCCGTTTAGTTTTCGGTACACAGAGTAAGACAGGAGAATTTGTTCAGTAGTTGTAGCTAGACGAGTTTTACTTTGATTAGATGGATTGGAGATCTGTCGCGCACCATCCATAAAAATAACGATAGAGTAGAAAAATACTAGTAACCTCTCTTCTGTGAGAAAGAGGCCGAAGCGAACAGAAGAGGAGATCTACTAGATTCCAAGGTCGGTGTTGTACTCTGTTAAGGCAGGAAAGGGTACTCTGAGCGGCAACTTCCGAGATGTGGCAACACTACTTATTCTTTGGGCGTATGTGACTCTTATACACGTAGATACTTACGTTCGAACTGAGATACTTTCTATAACGGTTGAACGATCCAACCATTTTTCTGGCGACATTAGCAACATATTTTGTCTTTGTTGACAACATTTCAGATTGTTCCTTATGACACATACTATTCTTATGTAATCAACTTCATGGATCTTTTAAAATTTACCACAAATGGTGTGCTATACAGGCCGAATAAATTCAAATTTTCTAATGCTATAAGTTTATCGAGAATCTCTGTTACGTTTTGATAACTGTTTTACTGATACATCATAAGCCTTTAATTGTTCGCGAACTCTTATTATTATTATATTTATTATTATTATTGCTATTATTGTTATTATTGTTATTATTGTTATTGTTGTTATTGTTGTTGTTGTTGTTATTATTATTATTATTATTAGTAGTAGTAGTAGTAGTAGTAGTAGTAGTAGTAGTATAAAGATAAGTCAATGAACATTTGTTTTCACTAATATACACTTTAATCACACAAAATACACGCTAAGATATATTGAGTTTTGTCTGAAAAAGGTCCTGTTTTAAATGTTATAATTAGCCGTGATTTGTAATAACCCGAACAAATCACCCATCTCTCACTCAGCTGTAGAACATTAGAAAATATGTATTTCTACCGTAACTATTTTCTAAGGGAGGACATTACCAAAGAAGATAACATCATTCTTTTTTCGAGTCACTTTTCATATTAGTTTTTGATTATTTACCTACAAAAATGTAACTAGGAATTTTTTTTATTGGTTTACTTTGAAGAAAATAAAGAAAAACCGGGTATCTTTTATAATAGCCCTCAAACGAAAACGCTAAAAAATATATATACAACAAATAAAAGTTACCGTAGCCGATAAAACTGAATTTCCAACATACCTGTGATATTTATTAATGATTATAATCCGTTAAAAGCGTTATTTTTTATAAATCGATATTTTTATCGCACGGAAATTGTAAAAAATAAAATGGCGACGCAGCCTCGTTTTCGTTGAGTCCTTTCGGGGTTGTTTTTTTTTACTGGGACTCATATTCAAAGCGCAATTTTTCATTTTTCAGCCAAGCAAAGGGTATGAAATCATTTTCTTTTTATTTACATGTCATTGTGCTTTTATTTACATATTATTTTCATTTAACCCTAAAGCCCTAACCCGACTTCACAATCTAGTGGGGATGGATGATCTCTTTGCTCTCCCTAACCTTAACCCTTACTCCAGCCCTAACCCTAACCCCAGCCCTAACCCTAACTCTAACCCTAAATCCAGCCCTAACCCTAAATCAAGCTCTAACCCTAACCCCAGCTCTAACCCTAACCAAAATGATCGTTAAAATGTTCGTTTCATAAAATTAAATTTCAAAAATGCAAACAAAAAAAAACAAAAAACGCCGCTTTGATTATGAGTCCGGGTAAAAAAAAACAACGAGAACCCGAAGCGAGGCTGGCAAAGCAAGACCGGCGACGCCATGTTTTGTCAGTAAAAATCCGTGCCCAGGAAAAAAAATGTTCATGTCTAATAAAAACCCATTTATCCTACGTAAAAATACAAACAAATGGAATAGCTAACTAGGAAAATATTCTGTCTCGACGTACGTCGCATTTATTTGTTGCATATTCATTTTTTTGACCACGTTCTACAACCTTTTTTGAACCCGGCTCGCGAGTTTAAGGGCTATTGTAAAAGATACCCGAAAAACCTAATGAAATGAAGAGAACAGTTTTGTATGTTAGCGTTTTTGTTTAGCGAGGTTTAATTTTGAGGAAGACACCCAATTCACTGAGATAGTTCTTTAATTGTTATAATTAGCCGTGATTTGTAATAACCCGACCAAATCACCATCATTCACTTAGCTGTAGAGCATTAGAAAATCTGTATTTCTACCGTAACTATTTTCTAAGGGAGGACATTATCAAAGAAGATAACATCATTCTTTTTTCGAGTCACTTTTCATATTAGTTTTTGATTATTTGCCTATACAAAAATGCAACTAGGAATTCTTTTTATTGGTTTACTTTGAAAAAAAAAGAACATAATGAAATGAAGAGAACAGTTTTGTATGTTAACGTTTTTGTTTAGCGAGGTTTCAATTTAAGGAAGACAAACACTTCACCGAGATAGCTCTTTAATAGCATCTTGAATTTATTATTAAGAAAAATAATCGTTTTGGAATGGACAGAAACAACTGTATGAACAGAATGTGTTTAAACCAAATTCTGAACATTCATTAAACTATTATATTTTCAGCTCTAATAATATACACACAATTGAGCTGTTGATATAACTTTTGTGTGAATTTAAACGAATTTAACATGCCGGCTGGACGATTCGAATACTGGATAAAAGTATTATGAATCTTGGCTTGTTACCGCAAGGCTGTCGTGACGATCATACGATATATATATATATATATATATATATATATATATATATATATATATATATTGAGCAAAGATGAATGTACATTTTTAATTTTTTTAATTTAATTTTTTTTTTTTTTTTTTTTTACTTTTGTTCAACCAAACCAGGTCACAACGTCACTGAGCCGTAAGAAGCTACGGAGAATTAACTGACTCCTAAGTGGTGAGTTGTGCAGTGAGATGTTTGTTCACATTACATTTAAACTTTTGCCTGTTGATACAGTCAGAGAAACAGGAAGTATGAAGGTAATTCCAAAGGCTAGCTGTTCGAGGAAAGAAGCTACTACAGTAGACATCCCTCCAGCTTCTAGGGACATCTACAATGAAGGGAGGGATCTTTCTGACTGACCGGTTGGTCGGAGGTATTTATGTAGAGGAGGCACCAGTGCAGCACATGTCGGAGCACATTCCATTTAATTACTTGTAAAACAAGCACAGGTCGTCAACACTGTGGCGATGAAACAGAGACTGGAGCTCATTATATAGTGTGCGATCTATTAGATTAGAGACTCTTTTTCGTACCATATCCTTGGGAAAGAGGCTAGTACTTGCTGCATCAGCCCAGATGTGACAACAATACTCCATGCATGAGCGAATGGTGACTTTGTAGAGAGATAGGATACTGGCAGATGTGAGAAGTTTTCTAGTTCGGTAGATCGAGTCCACCTTCCTTGTTATTACTTTAGCTGATGTACACGGCGTCTGCTGAACTTGACCTTGACCAGCCATTATTGCCAGTGTTTTATATAGGCAATAAAATCTAAATGATTTGTAGAGGTGAATATCAAAAATATTTGTTTAGAAAAGGTTTGGTAAAATGTTAATTTCGGCAGTTGGCTTAAATAATCTCCTTGTAGAATGAAACAGAAACATTTGTGTAGATTACTTGCCAAAAGTATATTTACTCTTATATCTCACATAAAAGGGATAGTGGCGTAGATTACAAATTTTGTTTCGGCATCAAGAACTGCCGTACATCCGATTATGGTTTTAGATAAACAAAATGTTTTAAGATTAATATTCTAATATTAAATATTTAATCCTCGTTTCCTTCATATTGCCACATAGAGGAAGTACAGAGTAATATTCCTTATAGAAGAAGTATTCTCACCTTTATACTTATAAAGCCGGAACATCTTAAAATTAAACACATTGATATCTGCATAAAGATGCATAAAACGCCTTTGTGTGTCTACGGACTGTCGACTCTCTTGGTTCGACTTTGTTTCGCCAACAGAAACGTTAAGAAGTCATGATAAATAATTTATTTTAGAAAATATAAAAAACCGCGTTGTCTAGGTCTTTCAAAATATTTTTTTCAAAATATTCTCCTTATTATCGCCATTTCCTCAACGCTTCCAAGTGTGGACTTTTCATTCTACCTTATTCACGTAACCTGGCATATCAACATTAATCGTGGATAACATCAAGGCGAATTTCAACTTGACCTCGATAAATATGTCTCAATCAAGAAGAATTAAACGAAAAAAAAAGTGAAAAAAAAATGCTTATACTTCTGACAAAGGTGTATATCACTGAAAGTGCTCAATTTTTTAAGATAAATAAATAATTTATTTTGGAAAACATAAAAAAACTGCGTTGTCCAGGTTTTTCAAAATATATTTTTCAAAATATTCTCTTTATTATCGCCATTTCATCAACGCTTCCAAGTGTAAACTTTTCATTGTATATATATCCATATATATATATATGACAAAGCAATCTCTCGGAGTCGGAACAGATCCGATAACAGATTTTCCACACACACAAAGGGCTCAATAATCTATTATATATTATATTTAATATATAAAGTTAAGACAATTTTCCCCTGTACCGTTTTGAAGAATAGGAAAATAACCACATGCAAAACTCACCACTATATTATGCTTATTCACTCGAGCGTGTTTTAGTGAATTTGTTATTATTTTACTGCAGCTCATACCAAATATTATTTTGGCCCGTCATCTTCGGCTATCCTCAAAACATACTCTCTATAAGTGGTAGCGAAACTGTTCTCCCAATAACTGTAGTACTGACGATCCCCCATCGACACCGGAAACTAATAAACAACATCTACTTTTCAAAAAAGTGCCCATGAATATTTCCCATTTGTTTGCTATTTATTTACTACATTATGCAAAACATTACGGGCATATTTAATAGACGCTCTCGCTAATTCTGCTGAGTTTCCAGAATATCGGATTACGTTATTTCCACATATTACGTATACATATACAGCTTTTACAGAATGCAATTAACGAACATAGTTCCTTGAAGTATTTCATCATTCAACATGGCGGCTACGATTTCTTCAGTGACTCGACTTCAGAATTAATTCAATATACGCTAAGATGCTCGACAGACCGTGAAGTTGACATTTACTGAATCGCATACCTTTCACACGAATAATATCCAAATATTGGAAAAGAATATCGATTTTTTTAAATAGAAATGACTCAAAACGTGTGACTGGAAAACCTTACATTTGGTTGCCTTCTGGCTGATCGTAACATAACACCAATGCCAAGTTATAGGCTTTGTTTAAATGAGCTATTTTTTAATAGATTTTCTACACGTTTTCGTGGCCAAATGGTTACGAACGTAGATCCAAGACTAAGGTTACACCTTCGTTCCCAGTCAACTGACACAGCTACTTTTTCTTACATTGTTAAACTTTTGCCAACGATGGAGGGGGTGAAAGGAGGATTATGGGCCACGTTTGTTAAATTCAACGTTATTATTTTGTAATTAAAAAAAAATATATGTAATACGTAAAACTTTATCTATTGTGTATATTATAATTTATATTCGAACACACATAGTTTATTCGTGCTCTGCAGGTCAGCTAAATAATATTTGTGTATTTCAGTAGTGCTCATTATTTTTCTTTTCCTCACAAAAAAGGAAATTTCTATACAAAAATAACGGGGAATATTTACGCGAGCATGTTTTAGTAAATTTGTTATTATTTTTCTCGAGCTAACACTACATATTACTTTTAGCCCACCATCTTCGATTCCCCTCAAAACATACTCCATATAGGTGGTAGCAAAACTTTTCCCCCTAACATTTCAGTATTGACACTCTCCCCATTGACACCGGGAACTAATAAACAACGTCTACTTTTCAAAAAGTGGTCGTTAATATTTACGATTTGTCTGCTATTAATTTACTACATGATACAAAATATTACGCACACATTTAATAGAAGCTCCAGCTAATCTCGCTGATTTTCGAGAATATCAGATTACGTTATTTCTACCTATTACATATACATTTATACTCATTCCGGTTTTTAGAGTGTTTTGCAGTGTTTCATTATTCAACATGGCGGCTACAATTTCTTCAGCGACTCGAATTCTGGATTAAGTCAATATACGCCAAACTACGAGACAGACTTGCATAAAGTTGACATTTCATGAATCCTACACCTTTCACACGCATAATATCCAAACATTGGAAAACAAAATCTATTTCTTCGTATAGAAATCACCCAAAACGTGTGACTGGTGGACCCAATATTTGGTCGCCTTTCGGATCGTAATATAAAACGCATGCCAGCTATATGCATAGTTTTACTGACCTATTTTTCAATAGATTTTTTAATCACTTTTGTGGTAAAGTGGTTATCGCCGTAGATCCTTGACCGAGAGCTTTAGGGTTCGACTCCAGACGACACACACATTTTTTTTTACATTGTTAAACTTTTGGCTACGAGAGAGGAGAGGAAGGGAGGATTATGGGCCGGATTTTTTTTGAAAAGAAATCAATGTAATAGGTAGTATTTTAACTATTGTGAATATCGTCATTTCTCTTCGAACACATGATTTATCAGTGCTCTGCAGACCCCTTTAATTATATTTGTGTGTTTTAGTAGTGCTCAGGAGGCATACTCATTTTTCTTTTTTCTTTCCTCACAAAAAAATGGAAATACCGGTACCATGGGATGGCCAGAAAGACTCCTACAACCGTATCTCCTTCCTTCCTTCTTTTACACTTCAACCATTCCAAACCGACAATTATTCTAAACATTAAATTTGTACGTTCTGTCGGATGTTGACAATTTTTAATCAATTCTTTCATATTTCTCCCGGGCAACGCCGGTGGACGGGTCCAGCTAGTATATATAAATAAGTTAAATTTAATATATATATATATATATATATATATATATATATATATATATATATATAAACACGAAAGTTGGGCTCATTTCTCGCACGAACGGTAACGTCCAAACGGTATTTTTCCAATTAATATCCACATCATCTTTTTTATATACCGTTCATATAGACGTGATATCGGAAAAGGTTCACTAATTTGCATATTGGTTTTGTAAAAGTTATTTGTATTAATTAACTATTATTTGGTATTTTTTAAGACAATGATTTTTAAAATTTTAATATAACAAATGTTCTTTTTCGCAATATTGTTTTATTTTCGCGACAAATATTTAGCATTTGTGTTCAAACGTTTTCTAGCGTCGTTCAAATGTTTCAAACATCGGTCGCTCTCAAGAAAAAACGACCGACTTGATTTTTGTAAATTGCCAGACAAATTTGTTTTTTCTCTCTTTTCTTTTCTTTATTCACATTTAAAAGGTAAATAAATGTATCGAAATTACCAAAATGTTTACGTTTTGTGTTTGAAAAGTGTATTATTTTAAACTAGCAGGACTACCCGGTATTCCCCCGGGGAATAGTAATTTATATTTATTAATAAAAATTGATTTCTTACTGATGTCAAACATGAGGTAAATCTTACTGTACAAACCATAAAAACAACTAATAAAAATGAAATTTAGCCCTCCCCCTAAAAAAACCCAAACCCTAACAACAACAACACAAAATAAACAAATACGCGAGTAACATCTGATTAAAAAAGAAATACTTGAGTAAAGTAAAAACAAAAAAACACAAAAAAAACAGAGATAAGTTTTACTTAAGAAAATAAACTAATCTCATCTCGATTAACGACGCCGTATTATTATGTTATTGTGTTTTTTATTATTGTCTGAAGCAATAGTTTCGTCGATAGTCAAAGAGTAAATGAGATGCTGAAAACAGATACTACACTTTGAATTATTTATTTGCACAAAATATTAAAAAATTAAATTACAAACAAATTAGGCACAAGGCGATCAAAAGTGTGGGGAAAAGGGGGGTCGTTGGTCATCCTAAGTCAACTGTTATAAAAATGTCAATCTTACTCTTAACTAGAACCATCTGAGTCACCACAATCCACCTCTTGGGTGGGCATCCGACTTAAAATATCTTCACATTGTTGAAAAACCTTTTTTCATAAATACATTTATTTACAGAAATTCATTGAATTAAAATGGTGAGTGGGATCTTAGGGAAACGACCAATAAACTAAAAAATGCGTTGATTTAATCTATTATTATATTACTTTTTAATGGGATGGGAAGTGTAATATCGGTTCTGTTGTCAAAGGATTGTCGTCCCAGGAATAACCTCCTCCTTTCTTTAAATTCTCCAACATCTTACATCCTCCTGTGATGTAGTATCTGTTCTTTTGTCGAGAGACCATCTTCCCAAGGACTACCTTCAAAAGAAGGTAGTCCTTGGGAAGATGGTCTCACGATTAGGGGGGGGGGGGCAGGTGGTAGTGTAGTATATTTTTTGTTGCCATTATACTATACTCACAGGCATCACCTTCTGCTTTTATGGTGAGATCCTCCCAGGTATTACTTCCTCTATTTTGGAAGGGGTATTGTAGTACTCGTACTGTTGTAATGATACTATTCAACCAGACATTACATCCTCCTTTGAAGATTAGTGTAGTATATGTTCGTTAATACCGTCTCCTTTGGGGGTCAGTGCATGCAGTTCGTTACTCGTGATTTATCCTCCCAGCCAAGTAAAAGTATGCGACAATAGGGAGCATATATTTGAGTGTATATATATATATATATATATATATATATATATATATATATATATATATATATATATATATATATATATATATATACGACAAATCAATCTCTCGGAGTTGGAAACGATCTGATCCAATATAACAGATATTCCACACACACAAAGGTCTCTCTCTCTCTCTCTCTCTCTCTCTCTCTCTCTCTCTCTCTATATATATATATATATATATATATATATATATATATATATATATATATAGTATTATACATGTATTGTTGAAACTCAAGTGTTTATAAAAAGTGCTCAATAACAAGTAGTTGCACTTTTCACAGAAAGTCAACCTCATCAGACAAGTGAAAAGTGCAATCGAAACATGTATGCACATATGTAACCAATAATGTTTGTATAAATAAAAATGTATACTATATATATATATATATATATATATATATATATATATATATATATATATATATATATATATATTAGTGCACACTTTCTGTCAAAAATGACGGAAATAAAAAAATAATGCTTCGCTGGTATTCGCACTTGCTATATTACTAACATATTTATAAAAAACCATAGAATTACGCCAGTTATTTAATTTTTCATATATAAATTATTATTATTATAATTTCTTATCTTAATTATACATCCAAATAAATATACATTGGCCTTTATTATAGAGTTGATGATATTACAAATATTTGATGTGAAATAACTTTGTTTTATAAACATAATCTTAAAGACCTTTAAGAAACATCATCAAATTCAAGGGACAATTTATTTTGCACACACGCGCGTGCGCGCACACACACACACACACACATATATATATATATATATATATATATATATATATATATATATATATATATATATATATATATATATATAATAGTGTGTGTGTGTGTTTTGTATGTAAGTTAGGTCTGTTTATATATTTGTATGTAGAAGATTCTATCCTAAACTAATAATTTAACATTAGAAATTTTGGAACAAAGCTGCCCGGCTATATTTAAGTAAAAGACGTCGTGTTATTAATTGTTAAAGATCAATTCGAAATGAACAATAAACACATTTTGGTCATTTGATCTTTTTCGTTCGTAAATCCGTCAAAAAGTGTATAAAACAAAAGTAATTTGTTAACACCACTAGAAACGAAGAACTTGCTATCACTTGATCTCGAAAAAATCAACAGTAAAAAAGATTCAAAATAATTTTTGAAAAAGATTGCAAATAATAAATACAAATAAATAATTTGGTCTTAACCGTTGAAAGTATGACAACAATCCTACGACTCCTTCGCCTCCTCCTCCTCTTCCTACTACTACTACTAATTATGATTATTATTATGATTACTACTACTACTACTACTACTACTATTACTACTACTACTACTACTAATAATAAT
>OY744546.1:29390783-29435783 GCA_963556195.1 Sepiola atlantica | reverse complement strand
CTGCAATTTTAGACATATTATAGAATCAAAACCATATAATATATTTTGATCAACATTGCAATAAGGATTCTGGACACAAGGTTTACTAGCATTAGATATGGATTTTAACTTTAATACACACCCCCTCACACACACACACATATATATATATATATATATATATATATATATATATATATATATATATTTAAATCCACGTATGCGTTTGTTGTCATTAAAAATGATACATTTCTTTAGGTTTGAAAAGTAAAAATTTTATCAAATGGAAAAAATAAACGCATCCATATATATATATATATATATATATATATATATATATATATATATATATATATATATGTGTGTGTGTAAATTTAATATTTATTTATAAAACCCCTCTAAGAAAAATTAAATTTGAGCACTGTTCGGAGATATTAAAAATACCCATTCACTTACCCACAAAACAAGCCCCCGAGTAGGTTCGTTGAGTTCTCTAGTCTGTCTTGATATTTACATTTATATCACTAAACTTCTCTGTATCACGTGATAATTTTATAACCGGGTACGCGTTTTATGACCGTCTTAAATTACTACTTCTCTACACTGCAGAAAGAAATAAGCTCAAAAGGACGTCGTCTGTAGGTAAAAATATGATGTAATAGATATTTATAAATATTATATATATATATATATATATATATATATATATATATATATATATAATGGTGGTTTACCAAAAGTATATTTGGAAATGAAAATGTATAATATTCATGGTTACTTTTAAAAGAAAAATATATTTGGAAATTAATATATACTTATATATTTTTTTATAAACTTAACCATCTATCATATATATATATATATATATATATATATATATATATATATATATATATATATATATATATATATATATATATACTTTCATTAATGGTAAAGTCCATAACAAAAATATATTTTTAAAAAATATATCTATATATAAATAAGTATGTATGTTTATATATTGGTGGTTAAGTTTAGAAAATGATATCATGAGAAATGTATATATATATATATATATATATATATATATATATATATATGTGTGTGTGTTTATTGATGGATAATTTTATAGCAAAAAAATGCTTAGCCATGAAAATTGTGTAATTAGCGTCTTTCTATTTTTCAATTGAGATTTTTTTTCAATTTGAAACGTTTTAAATATTGAAATCATTTTTTATGAATTCTACCATTCTAGCTTTATTTTGAAATACCATAATTTGTTCAGTCTTTTATTTTTATCACCCCCCCCCCTCAAATAACAGATTATAAACAAATCTGAGTCCCGAGTAACGCTTGGTAGGGACACCCACTATGTTCTTGGCTTACACCAACAAGTCATGTTTTCGGTTTATGCGACCCCCTCACAGTTTAATAGCGTAATGGCTCAGATGATGTCGCACACCAAAACCTATAATGGTCGATATCAGCCAAAGTAAACATATATATATATATATATATATATATATATATATATATATATATAATGTATTACAGAAAATCAGAACAAGATAGACACTGTCAGTTTCAAATCAAACAAAGGGGAACAGCACGTGACCGTTATTGAATTTGAAACCGACGGTACCTATGATGTTCTGATCTTCTGTAATAGATATATAAATAAATATTATGCTCATATTTTTTATTTTTTCTTAATAATCGAACACTCTTCTGGGTTTTCTCTCACTTAACTTACAAAGTAATATATATATATATATATATATATATATATATATATATATATATATATATACATATATATAATTAAATTATCCACAGACTAATTTTTCGTCGTTTAAGACTTCAAAGTGTCTGAACCTCGCGAGATTCGAAACCAAGACCCCGGAGTTTAAAGTCTGAAGCTTTACTAACTTACGCTAGTGCTGGAATGTATCGCGTTTTCATAGATGTCATTTATTTGTTTTTGTTTACGATACTTTTGAACGAATTCAGTTATTTACACGAAAGAGCATTTTTACCTTTTTAGTTGGGAATAATTTCCCCTTCATTAATGTGATGCCCCCAGATGGGGAGCGGCATATATATTTTTAAAAATAATTATATATATATAGTGGCAAAGGTCAGGTGAAACTGCAAGAGTTCCTATTTTTTTAACTAACATATTAGAAAGTAAAACGTATCTACGCCGGTGTTGCCCGCAGAGTTTTTTCTTTCGTGTATTCATCCTATTTGTTTTAACTATGCCGTTAGTTTGCTGTTTATTTTTATCATTTGTTTTTCAAAAAAGGATTTGATCATTCATTTTATAATTGAACCAAATTGTTATAAAAGTCTAACTAATTGTTGTTACGGCAATGTTGTTTTAATTTCTGTTCCTAAAAAAAATCTTTTTATCTATGAGTATTGATTAATAATTTTTAATTTCTATTTGACAGTTTAAAATCTTCTAAATTCCTTTCAAGTAATTTATTCTTTTCTTTCAACTATGAATACAATATTAAAATGGCTGACTTTTTAGCAAATAACCCCAAATACATTCTCGTGGATTTAATTTCGTAATTAAATATTTTTTGGACATTTTCGTTTTATTTTATTCGATTGCATTTTTGATTTCAGTAAATATTCGCTTAATAGTAACTTAAAACAATAACAATGCAATGTTTAATTTGTAAAGCTACGTTGAAAAATGCACTCACAAATGAGAAGTGGTTACACAATTTGATTAATATAGAGAGTGTTCAAAAATTGTTCAGACATCAAACTTCCTCTGATTAGTCGAGTGTTTATTTCAAACGTCTTCCATTCCTTTTGAATTGTTTGTATTATTTGGTTCAGTATAATAAATCGATTTAGGTCTCTAACAAAGTAAATGAAAGTGTCAAAATATTTAATTCACCAATTCGATTTCTTTATTTATAAATAATCAGTATTAAAAATTTACGCGATATTTAAAAAAATATTGGTGATTTTCTTTTTCCCTCTTTCAGATATTATCGATTAAGGACCAACTTTTGAGCTGATCTTCTTTTTATTTTAAAAGAAATCTGTTTATGCTTTAAAATGAGGGATCAGTTTGCTACATTATTTTAACGTAAACAGTATTTATACTTGTTCAAATCATGTAATACAAAAGTGAAAACACAAACACCCAGATAACCATTTCAAGAAATACAACTGATTTTTTAATAAAATAAAATTGAATTAATCCGTTAGTTTTTAACTTTTTATATATTTTCCTAAACGTATATATTTAACGTTTTAATTTTTTAAAATATTTAAATTAAAAAAAAATTAAAACGTTAAAAATTAAAAGATTTATTTTGAAAGTTAAAAAATGCAAATAAAATGAAAACAGATCAACCAAATCAATTCATACGATTTTTTAAACTGTGAGATTTGAACAGATTTGTTAATAAAACAGAGTTCAAAAGTTAAATTTAAAAAGTTATAAATTTAAAAAGTTTTAAATGTAAAAACTTTTGAATTTATTAAGTTTCTGAAACAGCAATTCAATATTATTCTTATATATATATATATATATATATATATATATATATATATATATATATATATATGAGAATAATACCCGTCCAAGGGCAGGTAAAATTAATTACGCAGAATAATTTTGCACTATAAACGATTTTGATTTTAAAGTAGGTCTAACACTTAAGTGTTACGTTTAAGGGCTCTTAATATATAATTTAAATTCAAGGAATCTTGTGTAATTAGTGTCCAGTAACTATGGTTTAAATTCAATACACATTTGAAATATTTCAATTTTCAAATGAGAGGTAGTGCCCATATTACGCCCCTTTAACATACTGGAATTTGGGAAATACTTATTAATCAATGTCTAAACCCTATTGTTCAAATGTTAAACCAATCGAAGGTATCTGAATTTTCACAAAGGTTTTCCACCCCCTTTTATTCCAATTACATAAAACTAAATTAATCTAAATATAGCCCACACTTGGGCCTCTTACGCGTAACAGCTGCGTTATAAAATTCATAATTATCTGTTTATTAGTTTAGTAGTGAATCCTGTACATATAGATATATAAACATAATAAAACATGTTTCTCAATTTTTCACATGATGATTGATAATAAAACACACAGATATATATATATATATATATATATATATATATATATATATATATATATATATATATATATATATATATACAGTTGTCACACAATATATTGTCATGACACTTCACCTCTCAACATAAAATTTTAAATAACCTTTTAAAAAACGTTCATCATAACTTTACACAATTTTATTTAATTAAAGTACTGACGAAACGATGCCATAGTTAATTAAGTTGAACTTCACAATAAATCAGATTAAAGAAAATAGGGGAAAAACGCGGCACGCAACAGCTGTTTAAAAAGTACATACCATTCCTCGTTAGCAAACAAAACACATCAGAAATATTCATGGGATATAATTTTGAACATCTCGTAAGATGTCCTATCGATTTTATGTCCTATCGATTTTATAAGAAATCGATTTTTAAATGATATAAAATGCTTCATTTCTTTTTACAAATCAATCATCGATTATCAATGTCAGTTGGATGATGATGAATACTATGAGATGATTAAACATGATGAATAAAAGTGTATTTGTTGACATTAGACGACCACGTTGTAGCCTGTAGAGACACAGTCCCGTGATAATGTGTTCGACAGATGACATGCTCGTAAAAGGAAACTCTGTTCACGGAAATTTCGTTTAGTTTGATGTTCACAGAAAAGGAAAGGAACTATTTTCTTAGAAAACATAAATTGAGAGTTCAATGATCGAAACCAACGATAAAAGTAAAATTGTTTGGTTTGATAGCAAAACAAAGTTCATCTCGTCAATGAATTTGTCAGAAAACAAAATGTCGCCTGTCAATTGCAATTCACGCTCAAACGTAACTTTGTAAATTAACTTTTCTAAAAGTTGATTTTAATTATCAACGATTTGCTAGAATTAATGGAATAACCAAGCGATAAACTAAGTAATTATGTGAAACGTGACAAAAATCGAATTCCAAAAATGGATCAGTGGATTAAAAAAAAAATACAATAGAGGTTAAAACTATATAGATTTCGCACTTTCGTCTATTTCGCCAGTAAAATTGGTTTATTTTTCGACGTATATCATAATAGAAAACATATCATTATTTATAAACTCAAAAATTAAAGCAATGTCAACATTTCGCAAGTCATCCTATTGATTTTATTGAAAAACCGATACTTGAATTATGTCTCGAAAAATATATTTATTAACCTACAAAAAGTTAATAGGGACAGTACAAAGAAGCTGTGGAAGGTTGGTGGATACATCAGGTAAGAAAACAAACAAAAAACAAAAATGAAATTAAAAACAACATAGTAAAGATGACTATAATAGCGTTATATATATATATATATATATATATATATATATATATATATATATATATATATATATATATATATATATATATATATATATATATATATATTCCAAGTAAGCTACACGGACACGCTCATGTTTGATTCCAGCAGGAAATCATCAGGTGTAGCTTACTATTCAGCTCTACTCACCTATTGAACATTGTTGAAATAAATCTTGAAAAATATATACACAATATATTATATTACCATATAATTATGTAAGTGTAAATACAATAAATAATAAAATTATATATATATATATATATATATATATTTGTAAGATTAGTAGGAGAGAACCCCAGTAGAGTGCTCAATTATTTTTTTAAAATTCAAAAATAAAAGCGCATAATATTTATTAATATATGTATTACAGAAAATTATAACTTGTTGATTTAAAACCAGCGATACTGATGTTGTTATAATCTTCTGTAATATATACATATATATATATATATATATATATATATATATATATATATATATATATATATATATACATATATATATATATATATATATATACATATACATATACATATTATATATAATATATATAATATGTATATATATATATATATATATATATATATATGTATTAATAATTTTATGTATCCAAATAAAATGTTATAGGTAGAAATAATGTATCTATTTTCAGTATTTACTTCAAAAATACTTTTAGACTGACATTTCACTACGGGGATGAAACGCGGACGCCCCTGTGTAGCTTAATTGCCATAAATTCATTTTCATAACTTACTCTCTCTCTCTCTCTCGCTCTCTCTCTCTCTTATATAAAACAGTAAATTACTTTTGAAAGTTTAGAAAAATTAACTTGTATTTAAATCTTTAATCGCTCGATGTCAATTTTTTTTTTCTTTTAAAAATGTTATTTGACACAAAAACACATTATTTATGGGATTTAACGTAAAAGCAAATATGCGGACAGTATATAACGACTTGATAATTGTAATAACGAGCCAATAATTGTAATAACGAGTTGATGATTATAATAACGAGTCGATTATTTTAATAAAGAGTTGATAATTGAAATAATGAGTCGATAATTGTAAGAACAATCAAAATCAATTCGAATCACCAATAAAACAAATGACCGCGATCCAAACTTTGAAATAAGTTTCATTTGCAAGAAAGTTTAAAGAAACGTCAATTACAACTTAAGGCCGACAATCAATTTTATCGAAAAGCGATTTTTTTGAAAGTGCGTCTATTCTACAATTAAATCTGCAAATAATAACAATAAAATAACGATCATTATGAAGACAACAAAATAGAAAATAAACAAGCGCACACGCGCACATAGTTTTGGTAAAGTTCGATTTATGAAGCACATATAATCGCACAAACGTACACACAAACACAACACGTACCTGTGCATACATGAGAGAGTGAGAGAGGGAGGGACGGGGATATATATATATATATATATATATATATATATATATATATATATATATATATATATGAAAGAGAGGAGAGAGATAGAGAGAAAGAGAGATCCATGCGAAAAGGTTATAGAAAAACTGTACCTATATGCTGTCGATCGTTGTACGTACCTTTTTTGAATTATGCAAACGAACAGGTGAAACAAAAAAATGGTTAGACACTTCAGGTGTGGGAGAGGAAAGTCGATGTCGTGCGTCGTGAGTGTGCGTGTGTGCAGGTGTGTGTATGTGCGTGTGTGTGAGGTGGTGGCAAGGGTTACACCACACTGGAAAAAGTATTAAAAGCCGGGAGATCGGTAGAGGTGTCGAAGAGAGTTCTATGCCGACAAAGGTGATGATTCCTCCGGCTGATGAAGAAGATGAAGGAAGGACGGTGGATATGGAGAGAGAGAGAGAGAGAGAAAGAGATAGAGAGAGAGAGAGAGAGGGGGGAGAAAGAGAGAGAGAGATATTTGACGGGCCGCACACACCCATTCATCTTCCTCTTCTTCTACAGCCGGCAGGAAACTTCAGCGGTACAAGAAGATGGGTTAAACAGACACACCCACACATACGCACATAAACACACGCACAAATATAAAAAGCTGACAAACAGACAGGCAGACGGACAGATGCACGGACTCGTAGCGGCAGTTATTAAGCATGCGTATGGAAATGTGTGCGCCGGCGCACATGTACGTGCGTCTTTTAGGAATACAAATATTTTCATGTTTCCCAAAATGTCGGGATTATATATATATATGTATATATATATATATATATATATATATATATATATATATATATATATATATATATATATATATTATATATGTGCGTGTATTATATATATATATATATATTTATATATATATATATATATTATATATGTGTGTGTATTATATATATATATATATATATATATATATATATATATATATATATGTATATATAATTAATATATAGAATAATGGATAAATATATAAACAGACATGATAAAATGATGTGTTCATGTTTTAAATATCCTATATATATATATATATATATATATATATATATATATATATATATATATAAGCAGGAACACCAGACGTTAGTCAGGATTCAATGAGAATCAGTACGATGTACTTTTTCACTATGCTCATAACACCCTTCTCTTCTCGTTTCACCCCTAATTAAGTTGGAAGAAGCTGAAAAGTTGGAAAACTCTTTTAATTAGTATCTTATATATATATATATATATATATATATATATATATATATATATATATATATATATATATATATATGGTTGAAATTTATTTAAAATAGGATATACGTATTTTAAGTTTTAAGAGGGTTCTATCTCCATGGGTCACGTAGATGTAGTAGCACGTAACAATTTGGTACATATAGGCTTACGTAAAGATTAGGTACCACTTAAATTGTCTTCTTCAGAGAATTTTATATATATGATATAAACTTCTTTAAATTAGAATATATTTTAAGTTTTAAAGAGTTTTCGGCCTCCATAGCTGCCTAAGGTTACGAGGGCACTTCGAGATTCGTAACCACTTGTATTGTCTTCCCAAAAGAAATGTCATACATATGATTATAAAAATATGGGGCCGTGCTATCCTAGCACCCTTAGGGGTGAACTTAGTTATTCTGGATCATTGTCATTGTTTTCCCGGTAAATTTTACATAAGAATACACTTTTAGATTTTATGTAAGTTCTCTACCATTTCTTTCCTATGGGAACACACACACATCACACACAGACATTGAATTTCATATACATAGAATAATTATATATATATATATATATATATATATATATTATAGTAAGGTATCCACGACACTAGGTATATACATCTTGTATTCACACTCTACCGGCTTTAATTAAGACATAGGAATGCTACATGATTACATGTTTTCTAATGCTTTTTCGAATCAACAACTTCAAATTCGTTAAACGATTACAACTTATGTACACGTTTTCAACAAATGGAGGCGAAATCAATAATTATAAGTGAGAAATCAATAATTATAAGTAAGAAATCAATAATTATAAATGAGAAATCAATAATTATAAGTAAGAAATCAATACTTATAAGTGAGAAATCAATAATTGTAAGTGAGAAATCAATAATTATAAGTGAGAAATCAATACTTATAAGTGAGAAATCAATACTTATAAGTGAGAAATCAATAATTATAAGTGAAAAATCAATAATTATAAGTGAGAAATCAACAATTATAAATGAGAAATCAATAATTATAAGTGAGAAATCAATAATTATAAGTGAGAAATCAATAATTATAAGTGAGAAATCAATAATTATAAGTGAGAAATCAATAATTATAAGTGATAAATCAATACTTATAAGTGATAAATCAATAATTATAAGTGAGAAATCAACAATTATAAATGAGAAATCAATACTTATAAGTGATAAATCAATACTTATAAGTGATAAATCAATAATTATAAGTGAAAAATCAATAATTATAGGTGAGAAATCAATAATTATAAGTGATAAATCAATACTTATAAGTGATAAATCAATAATTATAAGTGAGAAATCAATAATTATAAGTGAGAAATCAATAATTATAAGTGATAAATCAATACTTATAAGGTATAAATCAATAATTATAAGTGAGAAATCAATAATTATAAGTGAGAAATCAATAATTATAAGTGATAAATCAATAATTATAGGTGAGAAATCAATAATTATAGGTGAGAAATCAATAATTATAGGTGAGAAATCAATAATTATAAGTGAGAAATCAATCGGAACAGAAAAGGGCTTACGTCGATGCTCATTTAATCGTTGAAAAATTTTGAACTCCAATAAAATCGAATAGAATAATATACTTAGACTTGCGTCTAAATGTACAGAAACGAATCACATAAAAGTGAGTTACAAATTTCTATATTTTATTTTGGCCTTTTGGCTCAGATCAAAGTGTAGTATCTGTTCCAATGGATACTGCACTCCATAGACTGGTATTGTCTTGGCCTCCGGGGCTTGATTTTCGCCGGTCTATGGGTCTGTCCTGTGCAGTTAAAGGAGGTCCACCCTCCCAGGTTTCACCTCCCCTCTTTGGGGAGGAGTAAGTTTATTGCTTACTGCCTGCGGCGCCCCTACCGGGGAATGCCGACAGGGCTGCCCAGGCAATTTTTAAACCCCACTTTCCCGACCCGACCTTGGGTCACATCTTACTTGTGGGAGTAAAATAAAAACTGGCCTTGTGCCTAACTTCTGGAGAGGAGTAAATCAATACTCGTATGTGGATTTTACACACACACACACACACACACACACACACACACACACACACACACACACACACACATATATATATATATATATATATATATATATATATATATAGAGAGAGAGAGAGAGAGAGAGAGAGAGATAGAGAGAGAGAGATTTTTAAATATATATTTAAAAATATACTAATACTAGCAGGCCCTGTGCCCTGGCGTTTCCCCGGGAAATATAAAAGAATGTTTTAACTATAAAAGATAAATATTAGATTATGACTTGTTAAAAATAATCATAAAATAACCCTTAACGTACAGTTAAGGTAATTAAACTTGGGATATGTGTAAAAACATTTTTTTTTACATATAAATTTAAACTGGTTATATTTAATAGAATTATGAATCTCATTGGGGGGGGGGGGTGCTAAAATTCTTAACAACATTTAAAATCCTATTTGAATCACGTAAATTACTGATAATGAAATTGTTTTATGATTCTTTGTTTAAATAAAATTAAAATTTTCAACACAGATATTTTAGGTTTTATGGCACCTAGAGTAAATATGTATAATCAACGACACCCCCATCCCCACTCCTTTGATGGCCTTGTGCCTAATTTGTTAAATTTAAATTATATTTTGATATCTTTTGCAAATAAATAATTGAATGTGTAGTATCTGTTCTGATACTACATTTAATTTTTTCTGTCCTCGGTCATTGGAGGGGAAATTCTTCTAAACTGAGGCAATATTCCTTTGTTCCAATTCCGAGTGTCCATTTCTGGGAGCTGGAATTTCTCCACATTAAAAACCTATTTGGTGGCTTACTCTGCGCTTGTATAGACGTAAATAGATAGAAACATATGTAATTACAGACATCGTAACAAACAATATTTTCTAAACATAAACATGTTGATATTATACTTAAAAAATAGTGTAATCAACATTGGGTTAAATTGCATGTTTTTATTTTAATAAGTATGTAAAGAAAATTGTTTAACAATTGTTTACAATCAAAATAATAAACGAATTTTAGTCTCTGAAATCCCTGTAAGAACGTGAGTTTATTCACTTGAACGCAGCAATAACACACCCATTATTGGCTAGGGGCAAAGTATCTGGTCTGATAGTACACTTCATCGTTTCGGTCTTCGGCCATTGAAAGGAAATCCTTAAAAACTGAGGTAATTTTTTTTGTTCCAATCCAGTGTGCCCCTTTAAAGGAAGCTGAATTTCCCCACATTAAAAACGACCGTGTGCCTAACTCTTCTCTTGTCAGGATGAAAGTAAATAGGCAATAACTATTCGTTTTGAATTAAGTGTTCTTTTGCTTTTCTTATTGTGTAAAAATGAATATTCACTAAATTTCAGTTTTAATATACATCGGATTGTGTTCCTTTCTAAAAAAGAAGGCAATTTCTAAAATTGTTTTTAAAAGCCTTAATTAGCGAGTACTGCTTGTTTTGGGGATGAAATATAATAATTTGTTGATATTATTTACTGTTAAAAAAGTAAACTGGCGTACCAAAAGGTAAAAAACATTTTTCTTAAAACTTTCGTTTTTTAATTTTGACTAGTATCCTTTTTTACTATTCCGTCTTACGTCGGAAATCATTTTTTTGTTTATTTTGTACGAATATATTCTAATTACGGTATTAATAATATGTTATGTGTTAAAAATTCAAATTTAAAAAAAATAGTCAGTTTTTAAAAAAATTAACATTTAATCCAAACTTTTTTGTAAAATGTAAGCAAACACTATTTTTGTTCAGTCTTAAGAGGGAATATTATAAAGAATGGCATTTCAAAATAAATTAACAGGAAACCTCTTTGATATAGTTACGTATTAGGCAAAAGACGGTATACACAATTTGGGAAAATTATCGAGTAGAATTTTGATTAAAAATATAAATCAGTTTTATGGTAATTTTCCGATTCTCCATTGATAAGTGTGCAAATACTTTTGAAGATTTACGTCAGACTGTGATTTAGCCAAGTCAAAATCATTGACGATTCGAAAAAATACGTTAAAACTTGTAATTAAAATTCTATAGGAAAATTTTCCCTAATTTTTGGTGTAGATCCATATTTTTTTAATAAAAAATATAAATGAGTTTTATCGTATTTTACCGATTCTCCTTTGATTATTTGACTTTGACTTGGCGGAATGACAGACTGACTGCGTAAATGGAAACTGTAATTCCGGAATGAGAATAGCTTTATTCTCAGCCGTAGCGACATGCATTCCGATATTCCTATTACTATACTAGTGAAATTGATGACGCGTTCGTTCTATATATCAATGATATAACATGGTTTATATATGAATAAATAAAGTGTTTGTCAAAATAAATATCATTATAAAAATGGAAATTATTGTAATTGTAATTTTTTTATAAATGAATTAGAGACGCCATGTTTGAATTTCATTTTTTTTAGTGTTCAGAAATTACATTCTATTATAAAAGAATAGGATTGTAGCCAGCCAATGATTGCGCCGTAAAAATATGAAGAATAAGCTAAAAAGAGATATTTGTATTTAGTGAGGGAAGTTATAATCGGTGAAGTATAATATCAGGGAATTCAAAAAATGAAACGATGACGGACAGAGGTGGAAAATGTATCAAATCAAGAAGATCCGGTGATAGATGTGGGGGGTGTTTGTAGTTTTTTGTGTGTGAGTAAAAGTTACTCCTACTTCCTCTAAGTATGACATTTTGTGAGAGGAAGCTGCGTAGGATTTAATGTAGGAAATGATTTAATTGAATGAAACTGACTCATGATTCCAGAAAAAACGCATCAATTATTAGTATAAGAAAGGGGGCATATTGGAATTCTATATAGCACCTGTCCTATAGTGATTGAATTTACGGAGTTAAAAATCCACTTTACTCTACTAAGATAGTATATATATATATATATATATATATATATATATATATATATATATATATATATATATATATATTATATAAGTTGTTGTTCTTATCTGCTTTCTATTCACACTCTTTCTAGGGTTTTAAAATATATTTTATATATATATATATTTAAATCAAGGGGCCCCATCCTGGGACTTACACTTGACCTCTATATGATATACATAGATTTTCGAATATTCTATAAAATTCTCCTTTATTTCTCAAACGTTGAGTTAGTAAAGAAGTTAAGTACATTAACACATATGCTTTTGAAAATACTTCGCGGAAAACTCTCTAAAGCTCTTTCGACTATCATCTCGTCATGAGAAACCGATAGTATAATCAATCAAATATGTTAACGAAAATGAAGAGCTAAGGAGAGGGGGGGGTTGAAGTGCCAGCCAATACTAAAACGCGATTAAAATGAATTTAATTAATAGTCGTTTAAAACGGCACAGCATGGAATAAAAAAAAGAAAACACTATGGGTGGGGTCAAAGTTCACAAAAGAGAGTTAGCGCTTTTACAAACTCCTTCTGCCGACATAAGGAAGGTTTACGTAGAGCGATGGAGACAGATTCCAAAATTTTAAAATGGTTTTTGTAATCCGTTCTATGAAGCACCTCAAAACGCTCCAATCTATAGTTACTAGCTCAGCATGGATTTTCAACCAACTTCTGACCAATAGTAGAGTCCAAAGTCGCAGAGGAAGGGTAGAACAGGGTTCATTTTTTAAAATTTTATCCCACGCTGTGCCATTTTAAACAACTATTAATTAAATTCATTTTAATCGCGTTTTAGTATACGATGGCACTTCAATTCCCCCCTCTCCCTTAGCTCTTCAGTTTCGTTAATATATTCAATGGATTATACTATCGATTTCCCCCGACGAGATCATAGTCGAAAGAGCTTTAGAGTTTTCCGCGAATCATTTTCAAAAGCATATATAAATGATGTACCACCAAACATTTGTTTATATATACATATCCATACACACACACACACGCATATATATATATATATATATATATATATATATATATATATAAATATATGTGTATATATATATGTATGTATATATATATATATATGTATGTATTTATATATATATATATATATATATATATATATATATATATATATATATATATGAGGAAAACTAGAAACAATGTTTCAGATAAAATGCAAAATACAAATGGAATTGAGGATTAGTGAATGAACAAACTAACAAAAATATAAACTCAAACACATATAAACGTTCTACCAAGATATTTCAGTTGTGAGGAAGCAACCATCCTAAAGTTCTGATTTCCAACCGATGATGGTTGCTTTCTAGCAACTGAAATATCTTGGTAGAGCTTTTATATATGTTTGAGTTTATATTTGTGTTAGTTTTTTGATTCGCTTATCCTCAATTCCATTTTTATTTTGCACATATATTTACATTGTATATCTTATATATATATATATATATATATATATATATATATATATATATATACACCTACATTAATACCATAAGACTTACATGCTTAATTATTCATTCATATTAATACATACAAACATTGGTATCATTACGTTACTAAATAATATATATACTTTTCGATATTGACCTATTTCTGTTGAATAAATCATTTAAACTTCATACATCATATTATCTTTCCCATCAAGGGCAAACATTTACTTAACTTTCCTCTATGTACTTACGGTTCTTACTCAATACCCATTGTTCTTGCCAAGTTTAGGGGCTATGAATTTAGGGGTGGCCCTACAGATATTTATCCTGTTAAAATTATGAAATACACGTTAATATCTTCCATTCTTCTTTCACACTTCTCGATGCACTTTGATTCTATTATATTTTGGATATATCATATTATGATATATATATCATATTATGATATATATATATCATATTATGATATATATATATCATATTATGATATATATATATCATATTATGATATATATATATCATATTATGATATATATATATCATATTATGATATATATATCATATGTAGAAAATGGTAACCACCCCCATCAGTGCGTCATGCATAATTCATCCTTTCTGGCTATCACTATTCTATTTGTTTACATTTATACATGCTCTAGTATTAATACAAGGTACCTACAGAACAATCACCACAAAGACAAACAAACTGACCACGTACAGTGCATATAAATGTAACGGTTAATTCTATATACACATAAGTAAAAATGATGAGAAAGGATTACAATCAGATCTACTCTAGCGTGAGGTGTAGTGATTTTGAATAATACACAATACTGAAGCACAAACATATACAAACAAAAACAAAAATAAAATAAAGTACGTTAAACATATATAAACAACATAAACAGAAAATAAAAAAAAATCAATAAAGTCAAAATAAAATGCAGCGTAATAGTAGTTAATGGAGATTAGTATTTGTAATTTAACGTCTGTTTAGTGTATGCTCCTTGAAATTTTATCAGTTGAAAGTAGTTTCCTGTCTGATGTTAAGAAATGTTTCCCTGTCTTTAAACCTTACAATTCCTAGTTACTCACCGAGGCATACGAAACACTATGCTGACTATGCTCCATATAATTATTGGGTGTTTTTTTATCATCTATCAATTTCCAGAAATATCGGGACAACGAAGTGTTACTCTATTTTTTGTTTCTAAATGATAATGTGTGCGCGTAACCCCTATCCTTAAAACTCCTTGACCTGCTTCCTATATAAAACTTCTTTGTTTCCCCTCTTGTCCGCTTAGAATCTTCCACGCATTTTCATCGTTTTGCTCTTTTTCTTCGCAAGGATTTCCCCATTGCACGTGTCCAGCCTTGAATCTCATGGCTGTCCTTTTATCTGTCTGAGGCTTTCTTTGCTACACTCCATTTCCTATTTGTTTTGTTTTGTACCCTTCTGACAATGACTGCTATTTTGTTGATGCTATATCCAGCAGTATCGATGATGCATTGCAAATTCATCCGTCAAGCTCCATCTTTGTTTTTGGTGACTTCCATGCTCATCATTCTGACTGGCTCCTTAACTTTCACCGCACAGATCTAGCTGGTGAAATCTGTCTTAACTTTGCTCTGTCTCATGACTAGTCCCAAATTGTCACCTCCCCCACACGTTTTCCTGATAATGATGTTCATCAACCATCCTTAGTTGATCTTTTTCACACTTCTGTTCCTGACTCATGTTATATTTGCTCTTCTCTACCATTGGGTTCTTCTGATCATGTTGATGTTGAGGTTGATTTTTCGGTTAAGTCTTCTATTAATCGTCCATTTCATAAGAAGACGTTCAACTACAGGATGGCTAATTGGGGTGGGTTTCGCAGTTTTTTTATGTGTGGAATTCTATCTTCGGTATTACTCCGAATGATGCTGCTAAGGAGGTCACTGACTGGCCTCTTGTTGAAATTGACACTTTCATTCCTCATCGTAAGTTTCAAACCAAACCTCATTATCCTCCATGGTTTTCATTTGTTTATGCTTCTGCCATTGCCCAGCGCAACCATAACTTTAATCAGTATCGTCAAGATGGTTCTGAGAATTCTAGACACGCCTATAAAAGAGATATCAATGCCTGCAAGAGACTAATATCTGAGGCTAAGTCTAGCTCCTCTCAAAGGTATTGTTACTCTATCGCATCTAAAAGGATTGACTCTCGTGCTTTTTGGAGAATGTACAATAATAATATTAATAGCGGCAAGTCTGCTAGTCGTCCTCTTTTTAATGGTCTTCAGGTTATTTCATCTTCTAAGTTAAGGCTCATCTCTTTACTCGTCTTTTTGCTGACAATTCTTCTCTTGATGATTCTGGTGCTGTTCTTTCTGATTTTCATTTGAAAACTCTTTATTCTGTTATTATCACTCCAAGGATGGTTGATAGGGTTTTTCTGATCTTGACCAGTCTAAATATTCCGGTCCTGATTCAATTCCTGCTGGTGTTCTTGAACTTTCTTCTATCCTCTCTAAATTATTCAATCTCTGTCTGTCTAAGTCCTGTTTTCCTTCTTGTTGGAAGGAGTCATCTGTTGTCTTTATCTTTAAAAATGCTAGTGATCGGTCTTACCCAACAAAGTATCGTCCGGTTAGTCTCCTCTCCGTTATTAGCGAAGTTTTTGAAAGGTTGGTCAACGGCAAGCTTGTTCCTTTTCTGGAAAGTCTGGGCCTCTTTTGTGATGTTCAGTATGGCTTTCATCGTTTTCGCTCTACTGCCGATCTTTTAACTGTTGTAACTGAGCGGATCTGTCGGTTTATGGATAATTCAGGAGAGAGAGAAGCCATTGCGCTTGACATTTCGAATGCGTTTGATAGAGTGTGGCATTATGGTCTCCTACACAAACTTCAGAGTTATGGTATTGGTGGTGAGGTTCTTGACATTATTAGGTCTTTTATTTCTGATCGAAGCTTACGAGTAACTTTGGATGGTGTCTATTCATTCTCTTTTGCTATCAATGCTGGTGTTCCCCAGGGCCTTATTCTAGGCATAGCACTGTTTTTTTTCTCCATATAAATGATCTTCCAGCGAATGTTGTTCAGAAAATTAACATCTATGCTGATGATACCACTTTCTATTCTGGTGTTGCTTCTCGCCCATCTCCCTCAGATCAGTTGAAATATGCAGCTGATCTAGCAGTTGACTTGGGTTCAGTTGTGGATTAGAGTACGAAATGGTTTGTTTAATTTAATCCAGTTAAGACTCAGCTCGTGTCTTTCAATGGTAGGCGTGTCCATTTTCTTCCTAAGATTCTCATGGATGGCTCTGCTCTTGAGGAAAAATCGACTCTGAAACTTCTTGGTCTTTCTCTCTTATCAAATCTTTCTTGGAGTTAATACATTAGATCCACTACTGTTTCTGTTTCTCGTAAAGTCGGGTTTCTCTGTCGCTCCAAATACTTTCTCACATTTGAGGCTATTCTCTATCCCTACAAATCCACAGTCATGTATGGAGTACTGTTGTCATATTTAAGCTGGTGAATCTCTGTCTCATTCAAGGGTTCTTGATAAGGTGCTGAAACGTATCTGTAATTTGATTGGCCACACCCTTTCTTCTTCTCTGTACCTTCTCTCTCACATATGTTGCCCGTCTCAGTCTTTTTTATAAATACTATTATGGCATTGGTTCTTCAGAATTGTGATCTATTCCCCGCTTCTTTTGTTCCAGCTCGTTTGACTCGTTGGTCTAGTGGTCTCCATCAATTCGCTGTTTTAATACCTCATTGTAATACAGCTTCCTACTCCAGTAACTTCTTTCCAAGAACCGCAGGCTTGTGGAATTCCTTTCCTGCTGCATGTTTCCCCCATACCTTGGTCCTTTTAAGACTAAGGACAATAGGAATCTCCTGTCTTTGCGATAATAATATTTTCTTGTTAGCTCCTTACATTAAGTAGCTTCACGCTTTGTCTGGGGCGATTTCCATTAAAAACAATTATATTTGTTGAAAACTTTTATATACGTTGTTAACGTTAAACGGAACAATACCATTCTTTTCACGTCATAATCACACCCTATTTTTGGAATTCTATGTTATTTTTTCAAATCAATCCTATTGAGAAAGTCTTGAAATAAATACGAAACGATGAATATATGGTTTTTCCTTTTTTGATATATATATTTATATATAATTATTTTTTAATAAGTAAATATTTTCAACATTCAAAGACATATCTTTCGTATTACCTTATACGCGTCAGTATAGATGACGTAACCGTTCTGCTAGTCGGACGATTTGAACTCTGATCTAAGTATTATGAACACTGTTTTCGCAAAACAATACGTTTAAATTTGCGGCAAAAATTTGAGTGAAAAGTTTTTAGAAATTGAAGTTTAATCTGGTTGTGGATTTCTTATTGTGTTTTTTTGAGGATTTAATTTATTGTGTCGTTGCTCTCGTCGAATAAAAATATGTGAATTTCATACATTTAAACATCTTTCAGCGTATTTTACAGACAGTCGAGTTCATCTGCTAGCAATTAAATACATTAATTAACGAAGTTGTCAGATCTACTCATATGAATTTCGGTGAAGTACTTCCTAACATCAAAAAAGATTCATAAAAAATCCAATCTGTTGCTAAGGTTGCTGGAGAAATGGTTTGATGAATCTACCGCTCTAGAAAGTAGCTTCTGATACAATACTCGACCCATATAAGAGTCAGCTCCGTCCTAAGATGGAGTACTACTACCACAGGTGTCACTCAGAGTACTGTTTCGTGCCTTAGCAAAGGTCAACATCTACTTTGCGATCTAGTGGTGGATCATCTTTTCTGTTCTCTTCAGTCCCTTTCTCATAGAAGAGACGTTTCTACTCTATCGGTATCTCCATTACAAGTGCTTAACATAGCACAATCTCTGATTACTTCTTATAAAATATTCATAGCAATATTCACAGCAAAAACTCGTCTTATTTCACAACTGCAAAGAACTTCTCTTTCTTCCTTCGCGTGTCTAACATGAAATGGAACTTCCATGAACAGTTTTTTTCAAGACCTTTTCATCTGTAAAACACGTTACGTGTAGCCTAGAAGATGCTCATTGTCAATCAATACTTGTCATAAACCGTTTTCATAAGCTATAAATTCATTCTGTTCATTCTTTTCAATCCCCTAAAAAACTGTATCCATCATTCAAATAACAATCTAGACATCTCATTAACATTTATCTTCGAGTGGCTTTTAGCCTTCAAAAGTTGTGACTCATTAGTAAATAAAACAAACTCTAAACTTACTTAAATTAAAAAAAATTTAAAAATCATTAACTTCCCATTAGGAAAACTTAAATCGTCTTTATCTCCTCTCTCTCTCTCTTTCTCTCTCTCTCTCTCTATATATATATATATATATATATATACTCACAAATCTTATATCATTAGTTTCAGTGTGACCCCGACGTGGTTCTGGTAAAAAATACTTTGATTCTCCTTCGCTTGCTGTTGCTAGAGAACAAATTAGAGCTTGGGTGCCGGAAAAATTGCTTTTAAAAAAAATTCTTACTGATAGTTGTTTCAACAACAATACTGCAACTAGGTCATGGTATCGGTCCGATTTTTTTTCTTTCAATTATATACGGGACGGGATACCTCTTCTATTTTGTTATCCATGCTCACGGGCAACGCTGTGTAACTAATGCTGTGTAACTAACGCTGTGTAATTAACGCTGTGTAACTAACGCTGTGTAACTAACGCTGTGTAACTAACGCTGTGTAACTAACGCTGTGTAACTAACGCTGTGTAACTAATGCTGTGTAACTAACGCTGTGTAACTAACGCTGTGTAACTCTGCCAGTGTATAATAGAGGGTTGTTTTCTTTTTTTAACATGATCTTAACGTTTACGGTTATTTAATGATAGAAAACGTTTTTCTAAACAATGCTTTTACTTTTGCAAATAAATGATCAGAATTTTCTTAGATTTTATAAGTTACTAGGCGACTCGTGACTTGTTGGGTCAGTATTTGTTATATACATTATTAAATATATAATTTCTTAACGTTTACATTGAATGCTAATCTTGTTTTTACAAGTACTACAAAGTCAAAAGATTTCACGAAGTAAAACTACATTGTGATGTCACAATAAACACCCTCTTCTCTTTCCATCCCTCTCTCTTGCTGTTCTCACCCTCTCCCTCTTTATTTCTCACTTGTAATTATGTATATCACCCTAACCCTCACCCCTTTCACCAATTCTCTTATCATTCACGTTATTTCCGTTATTAAACCTTTATGCCCCTCCTACGCTCTAAAGCATTCATGTACAGATGAAAAGTGTGCATGGTGACACGCCAACAAGTAAGATAACAACATCCGCACAGTGTTATTAGTATATAGAAGTTCAAGATATTTGATAGCCACGTAATACTGGCTAAATCTGCTTATAAATATATATTTTTTGTTGTTTTAATTTCAATATAAGTTCTAAGAAATCATGGAAACCCTTTTCTGTGGTATGAGATCCATAAATATTCAAGTGTTTAATCAAGATCCTCCTTTACATTTCAAATGTTGAGTTAGTGAAGCAGTGAAAAACATCAATGCATATATATATATATATATATATATATATATATATATATGTGTGTGTGTGTGTGTTCGTGTGTGTGTATATGTATATGTATATACGAGGCCTGTCTAAAAAGTATCCGATCATAGGCCAGAAAAATATTTCAAATACGTGACGTAATCACTACTACTTTTCCTTATTAACCCATCATGTCAACCCAAAATTTCGATGTACTTGCATGACATTTTTCTTCAAATTATCATCCTGATAAATAAATAAAGACGAAACGTTGATGAATATATAAAAAAATATCTCTTGTTTTTTTCCTTTTTCATTTCCTATGTATACATATATTCAATATTTTACATATATATACACATATATTTATATAAATATATATACAAATATATATATACATATATGCATATAATATACATATATACATATATATGCATATATAAACTCTTGATCAAAAATTTAAGACCACTTGGAAATCTTTTAAAAGAAACCTCTTTTTTAAGGTTAGAATTTACACCTCTCCCACTTAAGGTTCCAAATACTACAATCTAAAAGGTTATGGAAACAAAAAGCTACATTTAAAACATTTTATTCAGCAATTTACATTTTTATAAAATGAAGCATTTTGCACTTGATCAAAATTATAAGACCAGACACAAAAATTCTACGAAATTGTACGAAAAGTGTATGAAAACATTCAACAATGAAATTAAATCATGAGTTCTACCTCCACTGGTTTTGATGACTTCAAAAATTCTTTGGGGCATGCTAGAAATAAGCGGTTCAATTAAGGTGCGGGGGATGTTGGTCCAGCTTCTGAAAGTGGCTTCACGAAGTTCATTTAAAAAAAAATATTTATTGCCATTTCAATAAACATCTTTTGTCATCTATCCCCAAACATTTTCAATTGGGTTCAAGTCCGACGAGCATGGAGGATGTCCCAAGAGATGGACCTCGTTTTCTTGTAGAAAGGTCAATGTCCGTTGTGCAGCGTGGATTGCATCATTGTCCTGTTAGAATAACCATCCATCCCCCACAAACGATGGTCCTTCGTCATAAACGATGCTTTTTGTAGCATGCTAACATAACCAGCCGCTGTCTGACAACCCGGCACCACCTGGAGCTCCATCGTCCATCTGTAAGAAAAGGCACCCCATACCATTAGGGACCCTCCACCACTATGACGTGTGGAGAAAATTTCAGGAGGCATGTTTTTGTTATGCCAATATCGTTGGAAGCCATCAGGACGATCTAGATTGAATTTTTTCCACTTTTCAATGTTTCATATTTGGTATTTACCACCAAACCTTAAGTGGTCTACCTTGTGCGTGGAGCCATCGGAAGAATTTGTGTACACTTTTTATTTACCATGCCTTTTTGTCGTAAGTGTCGTCTGATGGTTACTGGACTGCAATCAGCATCTGTGACTGCCTTAATTTTAGTAGAAGAAAGTCCACTGTCTTTCACAACAACCCGTCTTATTCTCTTACACAATGCAGGAGAAATTATTTGGGGTCTACCAGTGGATTTTGCTTTTCCATAATTCTCACTGTTCTTTATAAAGTTGCAAATCACAGTTTTACTGCCATTTACCTTAGCTGCGATCGCCCGCTGTGACAAACCTTGACAAATCTAGAATATGAGCACGCTCAACTTTGGTAAGTTTGCTTGCTTTAGGCATGGTGACACTTTTACACAGTGATTGCTAATCTCTAACTGAACTAAAAACATTGGAATTACCATGGATATAACAATTTATACGGCTGGTCTTATAATTTTGATCAAGTGTAAAATGCTTCATTTTATAAAAATGTAAATTACTGAATAAAATGTTTGGAATGTAGCTTTTTGTTTCCATAACCTTTTAAATTGTAGTATTGGTAACCTTAAGTGAGAGGAGTTTAAAATCTATCCTTAAAATAAGGGTTCTTTTAAAAGATTTTCAAGTGGTCTTAAAACTTTGATCAGGTGTGTATACACACACACACACACACACACACATATATATATATATATATACATATATATATATACATATATATACATATATACATACCAAATATTTACATATATATATATATATATATATATATATATATTTATGTGTGTGTGTGTGTGTGTTTATGTCTTTGTTACTTGATGTCTGGCAGTATCAGAGCCAATAGTCAGTGTTTCAACTAAAAAATCGAAAAAACAAATCATGAAAAAGAAAGCAAAATGATGGATCGGTTTTAATGTTTATAAACACCGTTTTCTTGTTCTCCCGTTTATGGACTTTTCTCGTAATACGGATAACAAACGAAATGAAAGTTTATCAGCGCGCTCACAATATGAAGCATAAATTGGCCAAACCACAAAAAAGAGTCGCGAATTAAGATTCAATATGATCAACGGAACTAACGTTCAAACGCTCTCACGCGAACTCGCGCACAGGCTTACACGAAATAACTCGTACAGGAATACACACGTGCGTCCGCATACATAAACACACGCACTCATACAAACACAAACACACGCAAGGGCGTGTGCATGCACGTGAGCGCATGTACACACACACACACACACACACACACACGTGGACAAGAACACGCACATGAGCGCGCCAACACGCACAGGAAGACATCTTTTACTCTGCAACTCTTTCGCGTAATATTTATTCTTTCCCCCACGAATAACATTTCAATTGATAAAAAAAAATGTGTTGGTTCCATTGCCTTGTAGGGTCTGTGTGAATATATTGCCCAATTCCTCTTTGTTTTCACCAAAACGTTCGGTAAAACCGATCCATTATATATAGTCATCCGCAGACAGACTGTTTCGCTGTATCACATCTCGTCAGTGTGGCAAGACAAACATGCGCTCCAAGCCGAGACTTGACCGTCTAGACGGCAGTCGGATCTCTTAACCTCTCGGCTTTTATTCGGCGCCAGCTGAAAATAAAGGACATCTCAATATAAACATTGTCAATTGTCCTAAAGCTCCATTTGTTTACACAAAGAGCAATGTATTATATGGCAGTTTGTGATTTAACTTACCAGAGAGCTCAACTTAAAAAGGGGTAATATTTTAGTCATCCGCAGACAGACTGTTTCGTTATATCACCTTTCTTCAGCGTGGCTAGACAAGCAAGTACCATTGTCAATTGCCATTTGTTTTAACAAATATATATAACAGAATAGATATATAAACAGAAAGTTTTAAAAGTTATTGAATAAAACGAGAAATATAAAAACACCTCAGCTAACTGAGAACGAAGCTGTAATGTACTTTCAAACAAAACTGGCCAAATTACCCGCACGTTCTGAAACCGCTGGTATCAATGACTAATCAATTTTTTTAATGTTTAGTATTCCCTATAATTAATATATTATGCGTTATAAACGCAATGACCTCCCTGTGCCTATGTGTGTGTGTGTTTATATAGTTATAATTGTGTAGTTTAGAAGGATCTAAACTACACAATTATAACTATATAAGCACACACACACACATACATATATATTCTCTCTCTCTCTAAAACTAAACTGTAAAACTAAACTGTAAAACTAAACTCTAAAATTAAACTCTAAAACTAAACTCTAAAACTAAACTGTAAAACTAAACTCTAAAACTAAACTGTAAAACTAAACTGTAAAACTAAACTGTAAAACTAAACTGTAAAACTAAACTGTAAAACTAAACTCTAAAACTAAACTCTAAAACTAAACTGTAAAACTAAACTCTAAAACTAAACACTAAAACTAAACTCTAAAACTAAACTGTAAAACTAAACTGTAAAACTAAACTCTAAAACTAAACTGTAAAACTAAACTGTAAAACTAAACTGTAAAACTAAACTCTAAAACTAAACTCTAAAACTAAACTGTAAAACTAAACTCTAAAACTAAACTGTAAAACTAAACTCTAAAACTAAACTGTAAAACTAAACTCTAAAACTAAACTGTAAAACTAAACTCTAAAACTAAACACTAAAACTAAACTGTAAAACTAAACAGTAAAACTAAACTGTAAAACTAAACTGTAAAAGTAAACTGTAAAACTAAACTCTAAAACTAAACACTAAAACTAAACTGTAAATAGCTTCCACATCTTTTAATACACGAGAATTTGCTTAGAATGTTAAAGCCAGAAATGACTTTGTATCCGACAGTCTAAATGCTTTTAAATTCCTTTCAACTTTTTAAAGGTCACGAAATAATTCAATCCTTTTTAAAATAAAATATGAAAATGGCTGGCTTTCCTACGAATAAACTGAAATGCATTCTGGTGGATTTAATTTCGCATTAAAATTATTTTTAAATAGGATTTTTAAGAAGTTCGTTATAGAACTCTGCAATATTCCATTTTTAATTTTAATAAATTATCAATTCTCGATTAAAAGTAAAGATAATAACGCATAAGTCGCGTAGAGACGAGAAACGCACATACATAGATGCGCGAGTACTGATCACAATTTATTACTAAGAGAGATTTTGTATCTCTCTGTTAGTAGCCGAAACTATACTATTATTATCTTTTAATGCTCAGTGTAGTTTACTATACTATTTGAGACTAATGTACTATCTTTCAACACTCAATTCAGGGGGGGGGGTATTTGTTTTATTGTCATAATACTATCCTCCCATGGATTACCGTCTTCGTTTTAGGGGGAGAGTAGTTTAGCATACGTTATGTTGTCATAATATCACCGTCCCAGGCAGTACCTCTTTTTATACGGGAAGTACTGTAGTAATTGTTATGTTGTCATGAGACCACCCTCCAAGGTATTAACTCCTCATTGGGAGGGGGGACAATGTCATGTATACAATTTCTTTTTACATTTATTAATATAGAGATAAGATTGTTTCAGTTTTCTGTTCGGTTTGGTTTGTCGTTTTTACATCATATTAACCGGTTTGGGTATATGCAATGGCAAAACCACCAGATCGTGCGTAGAGCAGACTTATTGTAACGGTCTTCGGCGCGATTGAGCACAAAAGATCCGACAGGGTTTGAACTCAGGATCGACGATTTCATCGTCGAAGACGTTATCTATTAGGCCATTCACACAGCATCGTACTGTTTACCGACCAAATTTGTCTTTTTACGTCCCTCTCCCTCTACAATTCAGACACCCCCCCACACACGCACAGACAGATACGCGAGAAGTTGTCACGCAATTCTATTAATATAGAGATTTATGAGTAATTAAAAATAATAGTAAATAAATAAATAAACACTTAGAGAGAACGGAAAAGCCGCCGCCGCCGCCGTAGCATCAACAACTCCAAAGAGACTGAGACGAAATGAAATGTTTTAGCAACTGGTAAAACCTTTCGTTCACATTTATATATTTATATTTATATATATATATATATATATATTTATATATATATATATATTCGTAGATATTGTATTCCACGCATGTGGTTTTTATTTATCGCCAATTCCAATGAATATACATATATGTCTGTAGTCTTTCCTTTCCCTTTCTCACTCTCATATATGTGTGTGTGTGTATGTACAGCAATGGACAGCTGTGATTTTACATATTGATATATACATATTTATAAATTCGTGAGTATACATAAACATATGCTTAATTAAATATGATACACGCAAAAGTAGATAATGCACATATAAAAGTAAATATATAAGCAAAACAACAGATGTTTATTGATATTAATATATACATATATGTTTATACATATAAAGAGAGAAAGGAAGTGATTTCAGCAACAGACAGATGTGTTTATATATTCATATATATATATATATATATATATATATGTACATGATGTATATATATGCATACATATATATATATATATATATATATATATATATTTATATATATATATATATATATATATATATATATATATATATATATATATATATATATATATATATATATATATATATATATATATATATAAAGATATACTGATAGCTGATTAGTATCGGATTTTATTGCGAAGCAGACTAAGTAAAGCTGACTCAATGGATAACCACCAATGCTACCATAAAATGGTTCAACACTTTTATCAACAAAATAAGTGTGCACTTTCCCACATTTCGACATAAATGATTTTTACTCTCTCATCGGCGCCCGCACCCTAAACAATTCATTACATTTGGCTCAACAGATATATTGCTGACAATGACATCGTAATACATTGCGGAAAATCAATACCGTATCGCAGTAAAAGCATATATGTAAATAAAGGCCAGGGCAAAACTTTGATGTTACAATGGGCAGTTTTATGGAGCCGAGTTGTGTAGACTAATTAGAATTATTATAAGTACACTTTCAACAATACTTGACGAAGACAATGTCGGAATCCACAAAGAAGACGACGACAAGTTTTGTTTATATAATACGATAAACAATATTGAGGACAACAAAGGAAGCAAATGACGCAACCCCTAGAAACCTAGTGTCCGACACAGAAATACAAGTAAATCTAAACGTGGTCAACTTGCCTTAAATATCGAAACCTACAACTCCTACAAGAAAGCTAATAATACCCCATTATACATTGGCAAATCATCAAAACACCCACCACAGTGTTTAAGCAAATCACCTCATCTATGACGCACATAATATCCTGCAACTTCAGCAATATAAACATATTCAACAAGAATAAAAAAAAGAGTACCAAATTAATCTAAAAATAGTAGACTTTAACATACTACGGAAATAGAAATAAATACACTAGAAAACGCAACTATTTGGGTTAACCCATCCCACAATAGTCAATGGGTGAATTATTCTTCAAATTAATCAATAAGTATTTCCCTAATTAGAAATAAGCATTTTCTAAAAATAGAAATAAGAGCAATGTTATGATTTGTACTGATGCATAGATAATATGGAAGCCATCATAAGAAAACATCGCATCAAAATACTAGACAGCTATAACAAGTTCAACTGCAGTATAAACAATAGCAACCGAAACACAGCTAACAACAGCGTTTATAGAATCCTCGCCAATGCCACAACTACAGCAGAGAAAATGCCAATAGCAACACCAGTAATAATACCAACTTATGCAATTCCAGTCATGGCCAACTACCCTTCTAATGTATAAATCTTTGATAACCAATGTTGTATAAAAAAATCGCTACACATAACGAAATCAACAATAAAGAAATGATGTACATAGGTGCTGCCGGAAACACTGCCAATGCCGGAAACATCTACAGGATGATAACTCTTAGAAATGCAGCACACAGACTGTACAGAACTATGTCTAAATATGTATGGGAGCGGAAAAACAGGAATAATAGCATTTTCACAAAATGTGAGATTATCAAACCAGCACCAGCTTACATAATAAATAGGAACAATTGCAGTTTGTGCTCAGAAAAGAAGTACACCACCATAAACATTAAAAAATACTTCATAATCAGTCACACAAACAAATATAATCTTGAACCACGTCGCAAAACACTACGTAATAATGTTGTAAATAAAATAGCATTAAATAAAAATATAAAAGATAAAATAAAATAAAAATATTTTTAAAGTAGACACAGAAAAATACAAATGTTCTGAGTGTAAAATCGAATGGCTCAAGTGACCAGCAGTAATTCTATGTCAAACTGTTATGTAGAACACCATCAATTTTTAGACTCATCTGCCAAATCGCTCACGGCGTGAAACAAATGGTAATGACTGATTAAAAGCATGGATTGTATTTAATTATACATACACACACAGACGTCTTCTTATTCTTCCTTGCATCATATCGCAGGGTTCGCAGATGTATTTTGTTCCTCCATTTTCTTCCGTCGTGAGCCTCATCGGGGTTCACACGGGCGACCTGCAAGTCCTGGCGGAACGTGTCGAGCCACGACCATCCTAATAACCCGGGCCAGTTAACCGAGTCAAGGTTTTTTGGTGACATCATTGATAGTTGATAGTAAGCCCCACTATCAATGAGGACTGGAAAGCGCATGCGTCCATCTGGTTTTAACAAGTAATGAGAGCCAGCAGACTCACTTGGGAATCATTGCTAACTTGTTCTTTTTTTTTCGAATGTATTTTCATTTTATAGATGTCAAGCTCGAAAGAAAATCAGAGGAAATTACAATATGGCTTCCAACGGCCACGGCATTGCAGTAATGTTCGAATTTAAAGTTTTAAAAAAATAAATTAAAATTTTAGTTCTGGATAAAAAATACAATTTAAGACTAATTAATACATTTCATCCAAAATATGTGCGAAAATCCAACCAAATAAGCGAGCTATTCAAATAATAATCATATTGTAAATAAATGTCCATTTGGACCCCCCCCCCCCCAAAAAAAATGACTTTTAATTCATTACACAATTTGATTATATCGTAAATAAACTGTTCGTTTTGCAAAATTAACGAAACAAAAAAAAAACATGTTTGATTTACTTTTCATGTTTGATTTACTTTTAAGTTAAAAGAATCAAGGAACATTTTATTCGGAAATGAGAGCAACTCTTCTCAAATATAGCTAAAACTAAAGAATCAACATTGCCTAAGAAATGTGTTTATACACCAAGAGATATCTCCATGCAGCGTAACTCTTTTGATTCGATCTAAACCGGGTTGTTATAACAATCAACTCAAACATCCGGAAAGAATGAACTTATTTAAAAGATGAATCAGACAAATTATTTTTTAAAGAAAATGTTCATGTTTTAAAGATTCAAACATTTGTGACAACACCATTTTATCATTAAGTATTCATTTAATGTTTGCTATCTAGCCTACGCAAATTACATGAAATAATACATTTGCACTAAGATTTTTAATAAGTAATGGGTTAATTATCTTCCGTGATCGTTACTTAATAAATACTGAAAATTTCATTAGAATTGGTTGATTTCCTGAATTTTGATGACTTTTTAAGTGTAGGTAAGGGTTAAAATGCCCATAGTCTGACTTGTGTGTTAATTTAAAGCATGACGTCATTTTTCAGTGCTCTGACCGGGTTATATTACGATGATCGTAGTAGAGCCAACACTGTTTTGGCCGTCGGCCCCAAACTGTCAGCTCCTACGCCACCTTCTTGTACCATCACCCCTCCATATATATATATATATATATATATATATATATATATATATATATATATATATATATATAGGGTGCAACAATTTAGCTGATTCGATACCTGTAGTATTTCAGAGTATATAATGATCTCCATTTGACTTAACCTACCTCATATCTCTGAAGTGGAGTCTATGTTTTGTTCATTTGTATACTATTTAAGTCTTTGCATTTGACTTCTATACTCTCACAGACACGCGCGTGCGCACCCCTCATATATATATATATATATATATATATATATATATATATATATATATATATATATATATATATATATATGAGGGGGTGCGCACACGCGTCTGTGTGAGAGTATAGAAGTCAAATGCAAAGATATATATATATATATATCTGCCGATGCTATTCCCTTTTTTATTTGGCTAGTGAACATTTCTTTTTTTCTGTCATTTCCAATATGTAGCTGTCCCGCTAGCATTCTGAAGAAGCCAGATAGTTGAAATAAATTATAACGCCGACAGTTACAATGTATATGTGGATTTTTTCTTTCTATACTCTATTCTTTCTGTTTTCTACATTGACCTCTCTTACTCGGATTTCTTACCAAAATTATTCACTTTAACAATATATATATATATATATATATATATATATATATATATATATATATATATATATATATATATATATATATATATATATTTATTTATTTTTTCGTACAGAAAAAATAGTACAAGATTAGTACCGTCGGTTTCAAGCTCAGGAGAACTTAGTCATCCGGCTCTCTTCAGCTTATGTTGTCATCCGACAGTCCTAATGGTGTACTAATTTTTCTGTACCAAACTTTAAATAAATATTACGCTCTTAATTTTAATTTTAATTCTCAATTAATCGAGCAGTCTGCTGGGATTTTTCCTACTATATTACAAAAGAAGGTATATATATATATATATATATATATATATATATATATATATATATATAATAATTAGATCACATTCATTATTCCACCTTAAAGGCTTGGAAGCAATTAAACCCCTTCCTTTGTAAACAACTCAAAAGTTCTAGAACTCAATGTGATCCACTTGTGAACCCCCCAATTTTTTTCTCCAAAACTTGTCACTGGTCTTCCTTTCACTATTTTAAGTTTTTAATCGTAGTACATGAATTATTATATATATATTTACTTTTCTGATTTCGTGAGTAAACGTCAATAAATATGATAAACACAAACGTAGATATTATTATTAATAATAATTCGTGGGGGCTTGTCATTCAGACTCCAAGAAACATCTTTTATTGCATCAGAGCTATCGCTGATAATGACTTGTGTTAGAACTCTGAGTGAGTAAATACTACTACTACTACTATTACTACAACTACTGCTACAAATACTAATACTACTAATGATGATGATGATGATGATGATGATGATGATGATGATGATGAATATTGCCCGAGAAAACCTTTTTAAAAAGTCCAAATTCCGTTAATAAATAAATAAAGAAAAGCATTTTATATGATTTATCTGTTTCTCCCCACACCTATCAGGCACCTCACCCTTAGAGACTGGGTTTCCGGTATGGGCCATCTGTTTTGACTAAACAACTTGAAAATGCAGTAATGACAACACACACATCTCTTTTTACATAATTAATATGTGCGCGTACATGTGCATGTGTGTGTGTGTGTGTGTGCTCGCTCGCACGTGTGTGTACTAGTCATAGCAGACATCAATACCGTGATAAGAGAGGGATTATAACTCTAAGCCTCAAAATGACGTCCGTTGCATGTTTATATACAATTTCAAACTAAACCCAACATTACCAAATTATTATTACTCACTAAGAGTTATCACACGAGTCATTCCCAACGATCGCTCACTGACAACAACAGGTGGTGTTAAGTGGCAGCAAGTCTTCGCTTCTTTCGATCATTGTTGTGTTCTTGAAACAACCGTTTACTTTGAGCTTTCGTTGGTTTTCTCTGGAATTTGAATCACGATTCTAGGATTATCTGTGATCCTCTAGTGGAAGTTTGGATGGTGTTTTACCTCCTCGACTTTTCCATCTTCCTAGATGATTCACACCTATTTTCAGTGGCACCCACCGATGCTTATTGCAAGGTCAGAGACAGGGGGGGGGGTTATAGGGGATAGAGTTAGGGTTAGGGTCAGGGGGAGTTATAGGGGATTCTTCTTACATATCTACCATAGCAGTTTCAGTTCCTCGGATTCGTCTGACGTGCTTACTATTTTTGGGGTTGTGTTTACGCATCATTATTCCATTTTAATTTGGCTGTGGTTGATCCATGCTACTTGACTATGTTGGTTGGCTTCCGCACTCGAGAATTTTTCTTAATATTTCAGCTGTTATTATTATTATTATTATTATTATTATTATTATTATTATTATTATTATTATTAGAGATGTACTTATGCAAAGTGAATCGGGGTCGTTTAGTTAAGCGGACATTTTAGTCAACTCAGTTTGGATGAGCGCGTAAAAAAGTAAAATTAAAAATATTAAAAATACATTAAATTAAAATTAAAATTTAACTTCTGAAAGGATTCATTTTAATTTGTTGTTATAAAGTATAATTAATTAAAAAATAAAGCGTAAAAAGTTCATACCACTTTTTTGTGTTTTGAAGTAAAATCCCTTATTTTTTTAAAATAGAATCCTTTAAAATGAAGAATGGACATTATTTCATAATGAATTTAAGCATTTCAACAGTTGCCGAAAACGTCTGTTAGCAAAATGTCCGTCGGCGAAAACGGCGACTTACTATAAAACCTCACAAACACAATCGATAACATTTATAACTAATCCGATGAGGGTATATATATATATATATATATATATATATATATATATAGAGAGAGAGAGAGAGAGAGAGAGAGAGAGAGAGAGAGGAGAAGAAGAGAGAGGGGAAGAGAGAGCGTGAAGCTTCGTCAAAAGTTACGATAAGAATTATGCTTGGCCAGTGTTCGCAAAAATATTGATATTGATATAAATGAACTTCTCAATGGCTGGAGTTAAAAACAAAATATACAAAGAAAACGTCTTAAACTAGAAAGTTTAAAACAAAGAAAATCGGGAAAAAAAGAAAAATGTATAAATCGGTATAAAAACAGAAAGTAAATAGTATCATTATTGAAATAGATTGAAGGCGGGGGAATGTCTGACTTTCTATTTGCTTTTTCAATTCCCCTAAATTGTTCAGATGGATTCGTCCGGCAGTTTTTACTCGCTGACTTTTGTGCAACGAGACAGATATATATATATATATATATATATATATATATATATATATATATAATGAGAGAGAAATAAATACACATTGCATTTTATTTTAGAGTGGAGGATATATATATATATATATATATATATATATATATATATATATATATATATACATACATATATATATATATATATATATATATATATATATATATATATATATATATATATATATATATATATATATATATATATATATATATATATATATCCAGGGCGTTACGGAGCCCTCCAAAAAAGGACCGCGCTCCAGGAGAATGCTCCATTTTGCTGGAACGAAGGAGAGGAGGGCTCATTTTATATTCAGCGGGAGTGGAGTGGGAGCATCTCCATTTTGGACTAAAGAGCGTGGTTTTATCGCTCTGCGCTCCCCGCTCCAAAATTATTTGATTTTTTTTAACATTATTCTTGATTCAGCAATAAAAAAGAAAAGAAAAGAAAGTCCTAGCTAAACTGAGTTATTTTTTTTAATTATATATCTGGTAAATGCTTATGAGATAGGGAGAGAAAGGGGAAGAGGAAGGGGGAGAGGAAGGGAGAGAGAGGGAAAGAACGAGAGAGTTATACATGAAACAGAGCATTTGAACTTCTCAGATTTTCACATCGGCATGTTACATTTTTGATGGGACAGTTTTCTTAAGGTAGGAGACAATTTAGCAACAAATGTCATCAAATGCGCCAGTGAGTCTATAGATGTCTTTGAAGTTATTTTCTTACAGATTTGAACTTTTCTTTGTATTTATGTCAAGGATGTTTATTGCTGATTCAATAAATGAGCCACTTTTTCTTTTAATTCGTGTTTTTAAATAAAGAATATTAGGTTCAATTGTACTATAGGGGCCGTTGGATTTTCTCGCCCATTTCGCTCGGTATTCAGCTAAATGTTCGATACCATCGATTTTTGGGGTGAAATGGTACATTTTGTCCTGACAAAAAATTCTAATTTATGTTTTAGCATATATTAAATTGAACTTTATGCCACATTTTTACTCGTCGTCTTTTCGGCGATATTTTGTTATTCTTAAAATCACGACTAGTATGTTTGAACCTTTTCATGTTTGCTTTTCAATTCGTTAAATTCCGTTAAAACTTTCTTTTGTAAATAGAATGTTCAAAGTTTTTTTTGTGTGTAATAACATGTTAAAGAAGTAAAAATATGTTTAGTCTAAGAAAAAATATATATTTAGTCCAAGGAAAAAATATCTTTAGCCCAAGGAAAAAACCATAAAAACCAACATGGCCGCTATCGATTAAAACCTGCAATTAAAGTTAGATTCTCAACACTTTAAAAAGTAGATGAGAATTTTTATTTCAGGACCAAAAATACAATTAAGACCAACAATCAGTTTCATCCAAAATGTGGCGAATAGCAAGCGAAATAAGCGAGAAAAAAAACAGCAGTCCCTATTCTACAATTAAACCGATGTTTAAATTAATTAAATTAAAGAAAATATCTTAAATTTTAATTCTAAAAAAGCCAATAATTAGACTTTCTGACTAATTTGTTTTTTTTTTAGAACCGAAAGTAGATTAGATATCTTTCTTTATCTTGAAAAATCTATTATCAAATATTAAAATTATAAACAGTTTGTTTTTGTCAGAGATTTAAAATATAGACGTTTTCACTTTTTTTATTAAAATTTTTAATTTTAATAAATGTTTTTGCCCGACCTAGGAAAACTTGCTCCAGTTAATTTTTCGGGGAAAGAAAAGTTGACCCGATATTTTTTCAACTCCCAAGGTCTAGGCCAGATATTTTGTATGAAATTTTAAGACATTAAATAGATCTCTGAATTGTTTATTGACAATTTATATTTTTTATATTTTTTAGTCAACTTATAAAAAATATTTTTTTATTCAATCTTTAAAAAATAAACTTCATTGGTTTTTCTTCGCCACAAATTGTACTATTGAAAAAAGTAGATAAATCGATTTGTTTGAAAGTACTTGCGCGTTTCTCTGTGGTAAGTAATAATATACTTTATATAATATAGTTACATTCGTAAAACAAACAAATATTAAATAACAGCATGACGATTAATGCTGGCCTGCCAGAGAAATGTTTTCTTTAAAAAGAAAATAATCACTAATAATATTTAAAAGTAAAATTTTATTTACTTAAAACAAATCTAAATTCCCTTCCAAAATAAATAGAAAAAATATCGGGTCAAATTTTCCTGTCCTGAAAAAATAGGTTGTTAATGTAATAAAAATTAAAATTGTTTTAAAATACTTCAGGGATTTTTCTATTTCTATTTTATACCTAAGGAAACGAAAATTTACGTATAATCCTATGCTTCATCCGACATGTTCTCCTATAACCCTTAGCCCATCTCAAAATATTAGCGATATTTTGTAAAATATTATCTTACGGTCTTACATATTGACAAGATCCTTTGACGCCCACCCCTATCCTTCGACCACGCATTGGCAGAATATAACATATATGAAAGAAGGTACATTTTCATTATGGAGCGTTGAAAAAGAGACGCTCCTTTTTCTATAAGAGTTTGAGCTGGAGCAGCTCGTTTTTGAAAATGGGGAGCGTGAGAACAGCCAGCTAAAATTTTGGACGTTGGAGCAGGAGCAGCTCCAAAAGTAGTGGAGCGCGTTAATATATAATATATCCCCCTACATTACACACACACACACACACACATATATATATATATATATATATATATATATATATATATATATATATATATATATATATATATATATATTCGCAGCCTGGACTCTCCTCCAGCGCCCACAGTAGCCACGGCTACTACATTTCCTGTATCACTCTATCATGTCAACCCAAAATTTCGATGTACTTGCATGACATTTATCTCCAAATTATCATCCTGAGGAAGTCTTACAATAAATACGAAACGTTGATGAATATCTAAAAAATATCTCTGAGCTTTTTCCTTTTTCATTTCCCATATATATATATATATATATATATATATATATATATATATATATATATATATATATATATATATATCGTTTGTTCTCTTGTTTTCCCCGTGCACATATCATGATGTTATCAAAATTATGGCGTCACTAAAGTATTACGTCATACACTGAGCGGACCAAAAAAGACTATATATTACTTGACCGGACAAAAGAATACACTATATATTACCTGACCAATAAAAACACTATATGTTACCAAACAAGAACAAAACAAAACATATATTACATGACCTGACACTATATATTACGTGACTAAACTAAAGAAAACACTATATACTACCTGACCAAAGAAAACACCATATAATAACTAACCAGACCAAAGTATATAACTTGATCGGACCAAAGAAAACACTATATATTACCTGACCGGACAAAAAAAAACACACAATATATTACCTAACAGGAACAAAAAGCAACATATATTACTTGACTGGACCAAAGGAAACACTATATATTACATCACTATATATTACCTGACCGGACCAAAGAAAACACTATACATCATCTTACCGAACACAAGAAAACACTTTATCTTAACGGACCGGACCAAAGAAAATACTATATATTACCTGAGCGAACAAAAACAAACACTTTTTATTACCTGACAGGACCAATGAAAACGCTATATATTACTTGACCGATCCAAACAAAACACGATATACTAACTGACCGGACCAAAGAAAATACTATATATTACGTGACCGACCCCAAAATACATTATATATTATCTAACCGGGCCAAAGGGAAAAAAACTATATTACCTTACCGCAACCCCCAAAACACAATATATTACTAAACTAGAACAAAACAATATATATTACCTGAGTAGTAAAAAAATACTATATATTGCCTAACCGGGCAAAAGTAACCCCTATATATTACCTAACCGGGCCAAAGTAACCACTATATATAACCGGGCCGGACCAAAAAAAACACTATATATTACCTAAACCAACCACCAAAAATCACTATATACTACCTGACCGGACCAAATAAAACACTATATATTACCTGACCAGACTAAAGAGAACACTACATATTACCTGACCGAACCAAAGAACACACTATAAATTTCCTAACCGGACACAAGAAAACACTATATATTACTTGACCGAAAAAAAGAGTACACTATATATTACCTAACTGGACCAAAGAAAACACTATATGTTTCCTGACCGAACCAAATAAAACACTATATATTACCCAACCGGACAAAAGAAACTTTATTTATTACGTTACCGGACCAAAGAAAACACTACATGTTAACTGACCGGATAAAGAAAACACTATACATTACCTGACCAAACAACAACAAAAGATAACAACACTATACATTACCTGACCAAACAACAACAAAAAATTACAACACTATATATTACCTGACCAAACACCAAAAGAAATAACAACACTATATATTACCTGACCAAACAACAACAAAAATAACAACAATATATTACCTAACTCGAACAAAAGAAAACATATATTACCTGACTGGACAAAGGAAACACTATATATTACGGGACCAGAAAGTTAACACTATATATTATCTGTCCGAACCAAAGAAAACACAATATATTACGTGGACGAACCAGACCAAAGAAAAACACTATATATGTCCTGACCGGACCAAAGAAAACACTATATATTACCTGCCCCGACCGAAAAACACAATATATTACCTGACCGAACTAAGGGAAACACTATATATTACCTTACCGGACCAAAGAAATCACTATTTATTACTTGACGGGACTAAAGAAAACACTATATATTACCTGAGCGGACCAAGAGAATCACTATATATTACTTAAGCTGATTATTTCTATGATATAAGTAATCAATTGAATAGTTTGCAAAAAACACGTTTGCGGGTAAAATTAGCAGAAACGTGTTCCCTTCTCTGTCTGGCACTTTTATTATTTTTAGGTGAATTTAAAAAGAATGGAAATCCATTTCTTTGTGATATGTATATCTTAATTATTTTTAACAAAATTAAAATGCATTTTACGTTCTTAATGTAATCCAGAGAAAGCAAATAAAACAATATTAGCAGAACTGTAATTTGAATTATATTGAAATTATTTTTCGTAAGTCCTTTTTCTACTTTTTTTCAAGGTTGATATCATTATTTAATTTTACTTTGTCTATGCCATTAGCTGTAAAATATTTATTCATTAGAGGGCAATTATTTTTTTTTATACAATTACATAAGATGCTATTAATATTCACACTAATAACACTCGTACTACTATTATTGTTACTGTTTTTTCAGTAATATCTAAGTTTGTGAATAGCTTATTGATTTTAAGGAAATATTTATCTGTTATCACCAAGAATATTTTTCCAATTTGTATTTTACGCCCCCTTATAAGGCTGATAGAACTAGCTTGTATTTTCTTTTCTATTTGTATTATTATTCGTATTAAATGTTAATCCATTACTTTATCCCCGTTTGTAAATGCTGTTTACAATTCATTTTTTGTGTTGATCAAATATTTTATATTTCTGGAACAAGCGGTAAGTTTATAGCTATTAAAAACTGTTGGTTGATGGTTAGAATATATAAGATATTATTTTCTATAAGGTTCGTATGTTTTATTGTTTAAATTTAATGTTATGTGTAAAAACATTATGTCAAACCCTAAGTTTTTAAATTTTGTATTTTTTCTTTGTATCTAAACTTCTGCTAGATGCGTTATGAAATATTATGGAGCTATCATCATTGTACATACCTATATTTTCTTTGTTGATTTTAGATGAAAGCTTTTTAATTATACTTGGATATTTCTGCACCATCGTGGTTCCCATCGTGAGATCAAAGTTTGCGGTTTTGTTGTTTTTATCAATATGCATATTTTATGGAACAATATAGATTTTCTGCAATGCTTTGATCATTTCTTTGCCATCAACAGGAATGTCTACATATTGTTTATCGAATTCCAATGCCTTATCTAGTGTATAGTCTTTACGGAAAATATAAAAGTCTATATTATCAAACTGTTTAAATGTGCAGTTTCATTCATTCTTAATATCGTTGAAATATGTCATTGTAGCTTTTGATTCAATTTAATTCTTAATTATATATTTCTTTTTTCTAATATTTGCTTATTTTTCTTATATTAGTTTTTGTAGTGTTTAATAATCTGTATATGTGTTTATTTACGAAGTTTTCTTTATGATCTTCAAGCGTGATATACCGCTCTAATTTACCTATGCACTTTATTCTGCTGTGTAATTTTTGTTTGGATCATAGTCATTTTGCTACCTTATTCATACGTTGTTATTTTTTTAGAATTTCGTAACTTTGTTGTTGATTAATTTGCTGTACGTACTATTATTATTATTATTATTATTATTATTATTATTATTATTATTATTATTATTATTATTATTATTATTATTATTATTGTTGTTGTTGTTGTTGTTGTTATTATTATTATTATTATTATTATGCACTATGTACTATTATTATTGACTTTATATATCTCTCTTACATGTATCTGTCTTTTGTTGTTCATTTTTATGTTCTTCTGAATTTGTTTTGAAAGCGTTTTTATTTTTCTAAACATTGAAATATTTATTATATTCGTAAGTTTGTATTCGAATTCTGTTAATTCATTCATTTTTGGTGGACATTTCATGGGTTTTCCGTATTTGTCATTAATAGTTTTGTTATCATTCTCGTTAGACTGGATAGAGAATACTTTTCACCGTAAAGTAATTTATTTTTTTATTTATTATCACTTGGTCTGTCTTTTAAATAGTAGACACTATTCATCGATTGCGTATTCGTTAGAGACCACTTTTTAAGTACAAATGCTGAGTGTTTCACGACCATTGCAAAAAGGGCTCAGTCAATTTTGAATCAGCAGCACATTAAGGCAATCAGAACAGACCCCCAGGAAAACATAACTAACAGCGCGTTTAAAATAAAAGGGCACAATATCATATTGGGTAGAGCTATACCAATAATAATATATAGCTTTAACCTTAACACTTCACACACGTACACCCCCCCCACATATATATATATATATATATATATATATATATATATATATATATATATATATATATATATATATATATATGCGTTTTTGTTTGATTAGGTAGAGCCACTATATATATAAATAAAGTTGTATTTCTTGTTTTGTATTTGCTTGTTCATAAATTCCTTATGGGGTTTTGGAAATAGACCCGCCGAAGCCTACATTCTCAAATTACTGTATTCGGGATACTTTGATAAGTATATATTATCTTGATTAAAATTGGTACAACATTATCATGTGGTCTGTGCTTGAGCTTGACATTCGTCAAAATGAAAATAGGATGATTTTCTTTATTTTATTTTATTGATGACTTGGAATTTATAGACATAAAAAATAAAATAGATATCTTAGTAAGGAGGTCAGAATTTAAATCAAGAGTACCCAGGGTCTATATTGTTTCTCAGGAAACGGCTGGCTTTCCAGTGCGCGTGTGTGTGGGGGGTAAGGACTATAAAATTACCGAAATTTATTTCTATTAGTGTCACTTTACACACACACACACAGCTAATAAACACTTTACACACATACCCACCAAGCCAATCAACGCTGAGCAAATAGTTAAGGAACCTCTCCAAAAATTGAATGTTATAAAATGTAAAAAATAAAAAAATGTAATATGGTATTATGGGCGCAAAAATACATTTTTCCTCATTCAATCTCAAGCAACAAAATCGGAACAAAGCGGAATGTAGACAGCAGGCGATGCACACACAAATATTCACATGTATGAAGATGTAAGGCATATTATTATTAGTATTATTATTAGTATTATTAGTATTATTATTATCATTATTTGATATAATGTGAAACGATAGTAAAGTGCTAAGGCAAATCCTCTCAATCTCTTTAATATTGGTTAAATATATATATATATATATATATATATATATATATATATATATATATATATATATATATATATATATATATGTTTATTTACCTCCTCTCCAGGAGGTTAGGCACAAGGCCAGTTTTATCTTACTCCCACAAGGTAAGATGTGACCTAAGGTCTGGTCGGGAAAGTGGGACTTGAAAAGCCAGCGCCCGAGAAGATGAGCACTCTGGCTATTAAAAATTGCATGGGCAGCCCCGTCGGCATTCCTCAGGCAGTAAGCAATCAACTACTCCTCCCCAAAGAGGGAAGGCAAAGCCTGGGATGGTGGACCTCCTAGAACTGTACAGGACAAACCCACAGACAGGTGGAATCAAGCCCCGAAGGACAAGACGACACCCGTCTATAGGGTGCAGTATCCATCGGAACAGATACTACACTTTCTTCATATATATATCTATATATATATGATTAACGATGATAGAGGCATACACGTTGCAGACAATAGATGAGTAAAACCGAGTCATCTAAACGTATAATCTCACGTAAATCCGCTAGACACGTGAAAAAGACGGTCATTATTTGTGTTGTGCAGTTAAAAACTACGAAAGATAAAGTAAAAGTCGCAATTAAAAAACTCATACATATCTTATGTCCAGCGATTTATAAGAGTTGCATTTTTGATCGAGAAACACATTTTGATAGAGGGTAGAGGACTATCCGACATGTCTGCCGGCCTCAAGAACTCACTCCCTGCTCCCTGTTTCTCCGACTGTACCGACATGAAGACATTAAAAACTAATGTAAACAGACATCTCGCTGCACAACTCCCAACTTAGGATGACCCTTAAAATCTACACACTAATTCTCAGTAACCTCTTACGTCTACAGTGGCGACCTGCCTTATTTGGGGATAACTTTGTTAAAAAAACAAAACAAAAAAAAACACCTGTTTGTCATGTTTTTATTGTTTTTCATGAGACTATATTTTTTCTTAATCATATATAAAGAAATGTATCATTTTTAATTGTGAAACATCATTATATGCAGGACCGGCGACACAGTTATAAAAGTGGGGAGAGGGGTCTCTCATAAAAAGTGGGGGGCCGGTTAAACACATGCATATATAACTTCATTATTGATGACCGTAAAGTGGGGGGGGGAGTCAAAAAGTTGGGGGCGGGGGGCTGTAGCCCCCCCCCCCTGCCCCCTCGGTGCCGCCGTCCATGATATGTATGTATAAATATATGTATATACATATATATCTGTATGTATATATGTGTATATATATGTATATTTTTATACATGTATATATACGTGTGTATTTATATGTAAACGTGTGTATATATGTGTGTGTATATGTATGTATATGTATATTAGTATGCATATATTTTCATTTTATGTTTTTAATTTCCCATAACGTCCGGGGTCATCCTCGGGGAGTCAGGCAGATACCTTATCTGTTTTAGCTTTTTTGTGATCATGATAGCACCTGGTTGTGCTCAAATCCTTTCAAGGCCAGATACAGCGCCCGGTGTTCCCAAATGTTCAACCATTTAGTACTGACCAGCTTCCGTGATCTGACGGGAACCGGTGTGTCAACGTGTATATATCTATAAACACAAGAAATAAATATTATTTTTTATCTATGTTCCTCGTGTATTCTGTTGAGAGAAATAATTAAATTTGTCAAATTTTGTCTTCTTTCCGGCAACGTTTATTATTCACACAATTCTTACTCTTTCATCCATTTTAGGCTATGTCTTAATATGGAATCTTACAAATTGAATATTTTGGACATTTTGACATTACTGGTTTAATAATCTGTTCCTGTCACGGAATGATAATGTCGGTAATGATCCAGTAAAACAAAGGTTACATCTGTTAATATTTCTTAGTATGGGATTACTTTGAAAAATGTTATTCTCATTCTATTATTCGCATCTTTTTCTTCGATTTTTATTTTCCAAGTTATATATATATATATATATATATATATATATATATATATATATATATATATATATATATATATATGAGAGAGAGTTTAAGAAATGAGCTGGAATTTCAGACAAAATGGAATGTTTAATATATGGAATAGTTGATAAGCATGTCAACAGACTAGTATAAATTTTGACTCGTCTGTTGACATGCTTATATATTATTCCATATACTAAACATCTCATATATATATATATTACTTAGCTTAACACTTTACTGTAGTTACACTGCATTACTAATCCTTATCGGTAAGTCTGTGAAATTGCAGTAAAGTTCTAAGCTAATATTATTACTTATAATTAGTAAACCTCTATATGCACGGATATTGAACACTTTGCCCAAGTCTTGCTGGCTTAATTCAGTTCTGCTCCAATTTTAAGAGATTAATTTACACATATATATATATATATATATATATATATATATATATATATATATATATATATATATATATATATATATATATATATATATACAGGGTGGGCAAAAATAAGGGTCCTATTTTTAAAAATTCATAACTTTTTTATTTATTGGCTTTTTTTTTTTTTTTTTTAGAATAAGTAAAGCATGAGCCGTATTAGCCCTAAGGAACGTACCCTCATTCAGAAAACATTATTTTTGCTTAAAAAACTCAAAACAGTGTAAAAAACAATACTTTAGTTTTTGTAAGTTTTAAGAAGTGTTTTTCGGCTAAAATTTGTTTTGTTTATTTCAAAAAATCTCGGAAGGGTCAGTCTACACACACATAAAGTTTGGTGAGTTTAACTTTTATTTTGTGGAAGTTATTCAAATTCAAGTTATTCAAATTTAAAGATAGGACCCTTATTTTGGCCCACCCTGTATATTACTACACTTCGGACAATCAGATGTTCCGTAAAACTGCAGTGTAAGCCACACTTAATATATATTTTATTCTTTTAGTCTTCGAAGGATATAAGTGTTAGTCGAATTTGATTTTTTTCTGTTATATATATATATATATATATATATATATATATATATATATATATATATATATATATATATATATGTATATATATATATATATAGTAAGTTATGAAAATATATGGATGTCAATTAAGCGGGAGCCTCTGTGTAGCTTAATTGCCATAAATATATTTTCATAACTTACTACCTAGCTCTGTTAAAGTAAATACTCTAAATTGATGAATAAAAAAATTATATATATTTATAACATTTTATGTGGATACATGAAATAGTAATATATATATATATATATATATATATATATATATATATGATAATTTTATTTACACAGACATACATTATATTTATATGGAAGATTTATAATATCAAAAGTGGATAAGCATGCTTGTAATTTCTACTAATCTGTTGTCATGTTTATCTACTATTCCATATAAGTCCATATATCCATATATATAAGATAAGCCACTTTTAATTATGTATTAATGTTATATATATATATATATATATATATATATATATATATATATATATATATGTGTGTAGATAGATAGATAGATAGATAGATATTTTTTTATTATTCGGAAAGGGCTTTCTTCTTTTCATCTGAAACTACGGTGTTTATATAACCCACTTCTTCAGATATGCAAAAGCCAAAAGAATGAAATGTTTTCTATTTGTGATTGCATGACACATGATGATGGTGGAAACTATCATTCGATCACAGAACTCACCTAGAAGGAGCAACTTTTTCATTTCGTTGAAAGATTAGCAATACTTACATGATAGACAGTTAAAACAAATTAGTATCGCACTACTGACTC